>JALMQS010000117.1:2412255-2467609 GCA_024734495.1 Forficula auricularia
ACAAGCAGGGGATACTGTGGACCAATTCTAACCCCAGTCCACAGGGGGACAAGTTAAGTACACTGAATTAAGAAAACAGCCCTTGGAGATAGAAAAACTTATATTCTAAGTTGTGATTGGATAAAACATACATAAAATTCATCATTCTTCATCCCCTGATGATTCTCACACTTATTTATACAGTAGAGCATCGATTATCCGAATACCGATCAACCGAAAGCATTACAGTCGGATTTTCACTGCGTTGAGATAGCTAAGAAGTGTATAGAACAAGGATGTCCAACTTTTTTGACTTACAAGGGCCGCATTTGAAGTAAAAACAAATGTCTCAGACCCCAAATAAAATGTACTAATTCTATTGATATTTTTTAATCAACAAAGATAGTTAATAATGTAGAATATTGATATCCACCATGACAAAGTAGCAAAAATGTCTTAAAAATATTTATATCTAATAAAAATAATATAAAGTTCACTTTTGTAATCAATTTATGATAAATAAAATTTATTATAATATAAACTAAAAATACATAATTTTATTTAAACTATATCTGTATTTTAGAAATGTTTTAGAGTAATTCCATGTCAGTTCACCCTTTCAAGACACCGAACCCCAGATTTTGACGAAACGTGGACGACTTTTTTGATAAAACTCTTAGATTTATAGATATCCAACATTTTACATAACACTTTTGAGGATTCGGATCATATCCTGTCATGGAAAATGCTGGATATCTATAAATCTAAGAGTTTTATCAAAAAAGTGGTACAAGTAAACGTTCAAGTCAATAAGATTTCCTAGGGAATGAGACTAGAAGCAAGTTTCTAGAATCAGTGGTTTTCATTTTATCAAGGAAAAACTGCGATTTTTTGAAACAATGAATCATTTCCTGTAATGGAAAATTCTGGATATCTATAAATTTAAGAGTTTTACCAAAAAGTAGTCCAAAGTAAACGTTTAAGTGAATAAAATTTCCTAGAGAATGGAGACGAGAATCAAGTCTTTAGGATGAGTGGTTTTAATTTTATGAAGGAAAAAAAATTCAGTCGAATAGAGAACCTCCTCCCTTTTTTGAAGTCGGTTAAAAATGGAGTTAAAATATGACAACAAAGATTATTTTTCTGAAATATTTATATATTTTTCCATTCATAATCTAAAATATGCCTTTTTATTTTTCGAAAATTTTTAGGCAGATTGTCCATTTTCTTCTTATTTTAGAAAAAAAAAAATTATCAGGTCAAATTGTATCAAGATATGTTTTCCAGTAAATAGTACATAAAAATTTCAATGTTTTAAAGAAGTTTATAATTTTTATGTTGGGCCTCATTCATTTTGCAGTGATGGGCCAACATGCGGACCGTGGTCCATGGGTTGGACAGCCCTGGGTTAGAACAACAATTACTGGCGCAAAAACCTGAGACTCACCGGCAAAAAAACTGGCCTTATCTCAGAAGCAAAAGACAATTTTGAACTTCTTTTCATAAGCTGTAGGCCTATTTTAATGTACTTTTTTTTGTTGATAGGTATAATGTAGGTAAATGATCGGTTAACCGAAAAATCTCTAATTCGAACACCGAAGCTATACTGTATTTACATCGAGGGGTGAACCGCGATTGGAATTAGGTGTACACCGTCTTTGGAATTACTTTGGAATTCATTAGATAATCTATTGTCATCTATTGTCTTCTACTTGGAAATGAATATATATATAAGAGCTCTAGATTAATTTGTAACAACGCTGAGAAAATTACCCTCTTGTCTAGAATCGAACCGACGAACTCTTGAACTAAGGGCATCATCTCTACCCATTACACCAATGCAACATTAATATTTATTAATTAAACAATTAAATATTCCAGCGCCTCCCAATCGATCGCAGACCCCAAAGATCGAAAATAATTTTCTCTTCACCCGGGGCGCGACCACAACGAGGCCGTGTAAAGACAATTAATAACAAATTTAAATTTAGGGAACGAAGAAAAGTTTTTATTTTTATTACAGACAAAAGGATCAGCCGGGGCTCGAACCCGGGATCTTTGCATGTGTACTGCAATGCTTTGTCATAAGAGTTTTAACTCCTATATCCACTAAGCTACTGATCCCTGATCCCAAACTAATACCTTTTGTCTATATGAATTATGGAATTTCTTTTTAATCCTCTCCTCGTTCATTTTTCGCAGCCTAGGCCTTGATTCATTAATTAAACAATTAATATTTATATTTCTTGATTTCTGTTACTAAAACTATATATTTTTTGATTTAGACTTTGTGTCGAGATAATATTGTATTCATTTGAACTCGAATGAAAATGTAAAAACACCAATTGATTTTAAATTAATTAACGAGGCAAATATGAAATATAATTGTAATTTGGACTCGAATTTTGAAATGAAAAACGCCAATTCATTTCAAATTAAGAAACATTAAATATATTGATAATTATTCCTCCCCCCCCCCCCCCTCGCTACTCAAAAATTAAAGAGGCGAAACTTTTAAGAGACGATGTATTTTCGGTAGTTTACGGGTATAAATTTGGAGTGTGGTTTTTTAAGAGGAATAAAAATTTTGGACCGAGACGCTGCCCGCTAGGCCGGAGGCTTCGGCACGCCCTCGAAGCTCGTTATAATGAAACTAATAATGTTAAACTTGAAGAAAAGGTAGGTACTTCTGCTAGACCACTTTGATTTAGTGTACTTACTTTAAAACTTTGTGTATTTAAGGGTAAAAACTAAAAAAAAGTTTTAACCAAAGTTTAATATAATCCGCCAAGCTCTCAAGTACAAATGTAATGTAATTAAATTAGTAATACAATTGTAAGCCGCTAGGTTTATATCCGGCTTGATTCGCTCGCTTGCTCTTCCTATAACTTGGCGAAATTCTCTCGCTCTCTCTCTAATTCTTCCTGTTCCTGTCAGCAACGTCTTCTACCACAAATCTCCGTTCTCTGAATTCAAAGGCTCCTAAGATGAAGGGCTTACAAGGGAATATCCCTCCTCTCTGGGTCTCTCTGTGTGTGTGTGTGAGTGTGTGTGACTGTGTGGTTATTACACTGGAGAAACCCTTGAAACTCGCACGGGATTGAAAAACAAATCGATTCTGGGTCGGTCCTCTTGGTAGTTTACCATCGGCAATAATTCTGTTCAGGAAAAGGAATTGTTTTTTTTTCATTTTGTTTTTTGGAAATATCTAAAAAATGGCTAAAACTATTTTATTAAATGTGGTCACCACACGACTTTCACATGCTCACACTTATTTGAAATCATCGCGACTCTCCTAATTAACATCCCTTTTCTTTATTTCAATCGGATTAAAAACGAAAAATCTTTCATCTAAATGTCAACTTTCCGTGTTCCGATTTCAACCAAAAGCTCGCTGTCGCCAATTCCTTTATGTCTTCAGCAATGGATACCAATAATAACCGAAACGTCAAAAATCCAATATAGAATTGTTATTCATCAAGTACTAGATGAGAATCAATCGATATTTTTGGTTTTTAGTCGATTCCTCTATGTCTTCAGCAAAGTTAACGGATAAGAAAACAACGCAGTTGCTATGGTTACTTATAAAATTTCCTCCCAAATTTTTAACATTCCACAGAGAGAAGCCTATCCATTCTTACTTAAGTTAAGTTAAATGAGCTATATTAAAACTATTTTAAAAAATTTAAAACTATCTTACTCTAGAAGTAAAGTACTTTAAAATATAATTTTACTAAAAACTTTATTTAACCTTTTGTGTGGTCCCCAGGGGGTTAATTAGGATATTAAATTTCACCAAAATTGCTTAAGTTATTTTCAAGATATGTACAAAAAACTAAAAAGTACTAAAATAAAGTTCTAATGTTTGTCAGCCGATATGTACTAAAAACTAATCAGCGCTTCATTTTGTTAAAATAATGGTAGATTTTCAATTTCATATCAATCGGTGCAACGGTGTGGAAAAAATCGTGAACTAAATAATCTTCTCGACGAGACCCCATGTAATTTTTGGAAAACCGTCACGTGCTATAATCCAAACTTTGTAATTTTAATTGACAAATCCGTAGTCTTTACCTGAGGACCCTTTGAAGTCGCGATTACCGCGAGACCGAATGGATTCGCAATGGACAGTGTTGCCAGATTTGTAAAACGAGCACGGGATTGGCTAGTAGTGGTACATAAACAGCAAAAAGTTTTGGGCTTATGAATTATGAATTCTTATTGTCTGTTCTATATCGTCTAGCATTAATTCTTTGCTAGTATTGTCGCGAAACAACTACCTTAAATAACTTTAATTAAAAAATGAGCTGACGTGTTCTGATGTGACCATCCACTTGACTTTACCATACAACATACAGTTTCGGTTTCGAAATTATCTACAGAAATACAGAAAAACGTTGTTTTTTTTTTGTTAAGGTATAGTTTCTTGGGGAAACATATTAAATAAAGTAATGAAAATTTTTGAAAAAAATTTTTTGGAACTTTTTCTAGTATTTTATATTTAAAAAAAAATAAAAAAAAAGGTCTAAAAATTTTCTTTACTTTACAGAAAAACACCATGAGCAGTTGTACAAGCTTTTATATATAAATAAGTTGATGTGTTCTGATGTGGCCATCCATTTGACTTTACCATACAACCTGGCCCCTCACTTATATTTAATATTTAATAAAATTATTTATAATCATGTAGGGGGGTTAGTTTTTGCATTTTTAGACTCCTGGGGGCCCAATGATTATGTTTACAAAATTTGGTTGAGTTTGCTCAAATGGCCTAGATTTTTAATTTTTAACCCCCCTCCACCCGCCTTAATATTGAGTCAATATGCACCAAAATCTAATCAGCTCTTAATCTCAATGAACCAAAACTACGTGTGAAATTTGGTTTTGATATTCACACTAGTTTTTGAGCTAGCTCGTCCAAAAAATTTGGCAACGCACAGACTAACAGACATTTTGACAAAACAATTATTATCTTGAAAATATATATGATGAATATCAAATGGATGGATAAAATTACAAATGAAGAAGTTCTTGGAAGAATCGGAGAAAGAAGAACCTTGTGGAAGAGTCTGAAGAGAAGAGGTCAGATGATGGGGCACACACTGAGACATGGGGGACTGCTTAGGGATATCTTGGAGGGGAGGTGGAAAGAAAAGGGGAAGGGGAAGAACCAGATTAGAATATTTCAACCAAATAATTGGGGATATGGGATGCCAGACATTTAGAGAGGTTAAACAGCTGGCGGGGGACAGAGTCGAGTGGAGACGGATTGTTGCATCAAACCAGTCTTAGGACTGTATACTCAATGATGATGATGATGAAAATATATAATTTTTTCGATGTTCACTTATTAGGGCTTTTTGTAGACCGAAGTGACATTGTTTTGATCAATTTTTTAATCAAAATTGTTTCAGCCGTTTTTGAGATATTTCGAAAAAAAGAAAGAAAAAAAATGCACGATTACAATACTTGACCAAACCCTGTACGGTAACGTAATAAGCTGATAAATTGTGCTCGTAATCAATGATAGAAATTCGTTTCATATTGGGGACCACCTCTAGTTTTTTTTCTCTCTCTCTCAATCCGGTCCCTCTGCTTATGCAAATGAGCAACTTTCATTTTAGTTGGAATTATTAATTCGCTTGTCAAAATTGATTGATATCCATTCAATGCTAAATAGGTGTTATTGTGTTAGTGCAATTAGAATAGGCTAACTCACTACTCACTTACTCACTCAATTCAATAAGGAGGTTATATAGAGAGCCAGCCAGGTATACGTACAAATTAGACAAGCAGATTAAATTAGAAAGTGTTCACAATGAATCGAATTAATTAATTGATCGACCAACTTCCTATTGTTTTCAAATTCATAAACAGAGGACAATGAAAACGCGGAAGTATCGATAGTTTTAATAAAAAAAAAAAAATAAATAAAACCGACTTCAAAAAAATTAAATTTAACAAATCAAATAATAATAACTCAAAAATCAAATAAAATGCACTAAAAGATATAAAATAATTATCTTATTTAGTTACAACTAAACGATGAAATTGTTACATGAAATCACTTTTTGAAGTCGGTGCCAAACATATATATTTTATGAATCGCACTTGGCGGATCTTACCAAATACTGTATATACCAATACAGGACAGTCTGTCAAAATACAATAGAAAAGCAAACCGTTTTTGGTCTCATGAATTTGAGCGCCACCATGCGAGTCAAAATGGAAATCTTGCAGTCAAATCCGACTTTCGGCTATCGGCAAAATTAAAAAAAAACTTGAGCGTCATGGAAAAAATATATATTGTGTCCGTTTAATGTTATATATGATTTAATAAGATCGATTTTAAATAATTTACGCATTTTAATATTATGCGCTTTATGTAGTTTACTTTTTTCTCGCTAGAGTGTGCTGTTTTCAGGGTACCATATTTTTGACAGGCTGTCCTGTATTGTTATATGTTATATACAGTATTTGATCTTACTTACTATATTTGGCGGGTACGCTCGCTTATATAGTTTGTTTAGCACCGACTTCAAAAAGTGATTTCATCTTATTATTTTGTCGTTTAGTTGTAACTAAATTAGATAATTATTTTATACCTTTTAGAGCATTTTATTTTATTTTTGAGTTCTTATTATTTGATTTGTAGAATTTAATTATTTTGAAGTCGTTTTTATTTGTTATTTATTTATTTTTTTTTATAAAAATTATTTTTATTTTTCTCTTTTTAGTGATCTTATTAATAGTGACTTAAGATAAAACCTTTCATGCATCTCATAAGATAGATCATCATATAGAAATTATCTCGAAACGTTTGCGGGTTTTAACTGAACGTTTTAAGATTGTTTTTTTTATATAAAATATTTTATTTATTATAATTTCGATTATTTACTCAAAAGAATTGGAAAATTACATTACTTTGTCATTGATCATATCATCAGATCTTGACCAAATTAATATAGGACCACCCCTAAGATACCAACTTTCCAATAAAAAAGAATCATCGAAATCGGTCAACGTGGCAAAAAGTTCTCGATGAACATACATAAAATAGATAAATATTAAATAGTTAGATATCAAGACTACCATGGAGCGGTACTGATCCTAACGCAGAAAAAATCATTAAAATCGGTCCATAAACAAAGAAGTTATGCGTGAACAAACATATCAAAAAAGGTCCAATAGAGATGAAAAAAACGGGACCAATAGGAAACTATACTGAATCCAATGCAAAAAAATCATCAAAATTGGTTCACAATGGGCGAATAAATGGGGACACAAAATAGACAAAAAAAATTCAGTCGAATTGAGAACCTGCTACTTTTTCGAAGTCGGTTAAAAATATCTAATAAAACAAATTTAGTCCAGGCAAATTACGTGAAAAAATTGGCATAAACAGGAAATAATTCCCGGTAAAGATTGTATTGCAGGAATACCTTTATTGGTATTCCAATATTACTACCCTAAGTTTTCCCCCAAATCTGTGTTGTGGAAATTATTCTACGCGCCTCAAAATAAGAAAATTTAGGAGTTTTTTAGTTTTTCTTGAATAACTCTAAAACGGCTTAACAAATCAAAAAGATATCCATTGGATAAATTAAAGCTCTTTAAATTATGCGTAAAATGATAGCAATGTCATCTATTTAGGTTAAGTAGAACGGGTACAAGCGCCTGTCAAACAACAACTTCCGGGATCACTTTTGAATATCCCTAAATCTCGTACATTTTTCGATTTTTCCCCATTTTGACCATGAAGGACCACGTTGTCAAAAAAGACAACTATAAACTAGATTAAATTTGCTACAATTTAATCAAAGTTTCATCTTAATTGGATAATGGTAACCCGTGCCGCAATGAGGTTGAATTTTCCAGATTTTTGCAAAAATTCGCAGTTTCTCATTCATAAAATGAAATCCACTCATTCTAGAAACTTGATGCCTATCTCATTGTCTGGGAAATTTTGTTGACTTGAACATTTACTTGGACCACTTTTTTGTTAAAATTCTTTGATTTATAGATATCCAGCATTTTCCATGACAGGAAATAATTCATTGTTTCAAAAAATCGCAGTTTTTCCTTCATAAAATGAAAATCACTCATCCTAGAAACTTTATTCTTATCTCATTCTCTAGGAAGTTTTATTTACTTGAACGTTGAATTGGACCACATTTTTGATTTAACTCTTAGAATTATAGATATCCTTCATTTTTCGGACATGATATGATCCGAATCCTCAAAAGCGTCATGGAAAATGCTAGATATCTTTAAATATAAGTTTTACCAAAAAAAGTGGTCCAAATAAACGTTAAAGTTAACATAATTTACTAGAGAATGAGACAAAAATTAAGTTTCTAGGATCAGTGGTTTTCATTTTATGAAGGAAAAACTGCGATTTTTTTGCAAAAAAAAGTATTATCCAATTAAGGTGAAAATTTGTTTAAATTGTAGAAAATTTAATCTAGTTTAAAAATGTAAAGAGTGGTCTTTGTCGGAAACGTGCCCCTTCATGGTCAAAATGGGGAAAAATCGAAAAAAGTACGAGTTTTAGGGATATTGAAATGTGATCCCGGAGGCTTTTTTTGACAGGCGCTATTACCGGTTCTACTGAACCTAAATAGATGAAATTGCTATTATTTTACGCACAATTTATAGAGCTTTAATTTATCTAATAGATATCTTTTTTATTTGATTAGAGCTATATAAGAAAAACTGAAAAAATCTTCGAAATTTTCTCATTTTGAGGAGCGTGGAAAAATTTCCACAACAGAGATTTGGGGAAAAACTTAGGGTAGTAATATTGGAATACCAATAAAGGCATTCCAGCAATAAAATCTTTACCCGGAATTATTTCCTATTAAAATCGTAATTTGTCTGGACTATTATAAATAAGCTGACGTGTTCTGATGTGACCATCCACTTGACTTTACCATACAACCTTGACCCTCACTTACATTTAATATTTAATAAAATTATTAATAATCATGCAGAGGATTTTTAGAGTTTTGGGGTCCTACTGATTTTATGTACAAATTTGTACACATTTTTTAACCCCCTCCATCCCCCTTAATTTTGGGTCAATATGCACCAAAATCTAATCAGCTCTTAATTTCAATGGACCAAAACTACGTGTGAAATTTGGTTTCGATATTCACACTAGTTTTTGAGCTAGCTCGTCCACAAATATTTGGTAACGAACAGACTAACTAACAGACATTTTGACAAAACAATTATTATCTCAAAAAATATAATTTTTTCGATATTCACTTATTAGAGCTTTTTTGTAGAGCAAAATGCCATGGTTTCGCTCAATTTTTTTAATCAAAATAGTTTCAGCTGTTTTTGAGATATTTTGAAAAAAAGAAAGAAAGAAAAAAACACTTTTTTCATGCACGATTACAATTCTTGACCATACCCTGTATGGTAAAGTAAAAAAATCAATAAATATTTTTTTATTATCTATCTATATAATTTATGTGATACGCCCGCATGGAAATAAATAGATTTTAGAAATATGTTTTGTTTATATTCTAACAAGAATATATAAAAATATACATAACATATTTAAAACATACTATATAAAATTTATATCACATTCAGAATATATCTTTGAAACATTGTTAAAACATAAAAAAATTTATACTTCAAATAATCATATTTTAAGAATATATAGAAAACATTAACTTTATATAAATTAAACACAAAATTTTTTAATTTTTGATATATTTTCTAAAATCATATAAAAAACATATTTCGAAAATCTATTTATTTTCCTACGGGCGAAGGTTTAATCTTCATCATCATTCTTTTTAATTCGAAATATTCTATCTGTTATTTCTTTAGGGTTCACATACCCGATTGAATTTAGGTAACTTCTGTCGTAATAGTAAGCAGATCACTGATCAAACGAATATCTATGTTTATTTGAATCAAGAAGAGGATAACCTCATTGATTTCTCCTCATGTTTTGTTAATATTTGTTATTTTTAAAAGTGGATAGATACAAATGAATGAATAAAAGACATCAGACTCGCCCGACTGGTTGGTCTACCACAAGGGATCCACTGTTGAGTGAGTGAGATTCCCAGCGAGTTAACATTTCAATTAAAGAACGAGGATAAAAAAACAACGTTTCTGGTTTGTCACTTTGTATCTCGGAGTTGTTTCATCATTCTCTCGCCACCCCCGACCCCCCACGCCCTTCAGGAGGAATGACTAATGCGCTTGGATGGGATCCCAATGAATAAATGGATGGATGAATCTCGAATGTGGTCAATTAATCATTTGAGCCGAGTTGGTAAGTGCATCCACCACGAAACAGAGCCCATTGCGCGTGCACAACTACCAGCTTACCAACTGATCTTATCGCCGTTTCGCAACGCAACCGTCTGGCTGGTTCGTGCCAATTAACCACGCCGACGGATTGATTACAAGCCACCCAAACCAATCAATATTACATATATATAAAACTCGTTAAAAGTATTTAGCTATGTTTAGTCGATTTCATAAAATTTATGTTTCATCCTCGACTAATATGATGAAAATTTATTTATTTATTTTATTTTGGGATCCGAATCATTGTATAAAGTATAAATCACTCATTTACAAAAATGAACTAAATTCACTGACTTTTCAAAACCCTGAAGAGCGAGGGAATAGCCTCCAAAACGTCGGTTATATGAATAAAAAGATAGTGTAAATTATCTTCTTTTTTGGACTGCCTCATCAATATCCACTTATCATCATCATCATCATTGAGTATACAGTCCTAAGACTGGTTTGATGCAACAATCCGTCTCCACTCGACTCTGTCCCCCGCCAGCTGTTTGACCTCACTAAATGTCTGGCATCCCATATCCCCAATTATTTGGTTGAAATATTCTAATCTGGGTCTTCCCCTTCCCTTTTTCTTTCCCACCTCCCCCTTCAAGGTATCATCCCCTAAGCAATCCCCCATGTCTCAGTGTTGCCCCTTCATCTGACCTCTTCTCTTCTTCAGACTCTTCCACAAGGTTCTTCTTTCTCCGATTCTTCCAAGAACTTCTTCATTTGTAATTTTATCCATCCATTTGATATTCATCATTCTTCTGTAGCACCACATTTCGAAAGCCTCTAATCTCTTTCTCTCCGTTTCTCTAATTGTCCAGGTTTCACACCCGTACATGGCCACTTAATAAAATAAATATGTGATGTGGCCATTTCATGACTTTACCATATATACATGGCCCCCTCCCCCCACCTCTGACATTTTAGGAACATGATTTTTGTATTAATAGTTCCCTAAGGAGTTAAACACTAACTGCACAAAATTTGCCCCAAATCGGGAAAGGAATTACATTTTTAAAGGCTCGTCGCTCAAAATTTGGTTCAAAGTGGACAAAGGTGTAAGTTTTGGGAGTCTAGCCGCTCAAAATTCGGTTCAAATTGAGCAGGGGCTCAAATTTTTAATAAAAATTTACTTCAAATCGAGCTGATGTTTAAAATTCTTGAAGATTTTTACAGGAAATTTGACCCAAAAACGGTTAAAGGTTTCAGATTTTTAGAGGCTAGCTCCTCGATATTTGGAGTAAAGGGTTCACATTTTTGAAAGGCTTGTAGCTCAACAGTGGAGGGCTCAAATTTTTGAAGGCTAATGGTATTGTTCAAAATTTGATCTAAATTGAAGTAATGGTTCATAATTTTTAAGCCTAGCTTCTCAAAATTTGATCCAAATCGAACAAAGGGTTAATAACATTTTTGAAAAATATCCCCTCTCTAATTTTTAGTCCGAGATCAACACAAATTTAATCATCTCTTAATCTCAATATAAACTATCTAAATAAACTAAAGTTAATAATTAGTACCTGGAGCCACCGAGCGATGCACGGTAACCAAATTAAAAAAAAATACAAATATATATATAGTACACGCCCCCCCCCCCGAAACCACGCACCTCACCCCCACCATTGCATCTCCACCCCAACCCCGCTCCCGAAACCCCGCACATCTACCCACCCCGGATCACCGACGACTGCGCTCCACCTCCTACACACCTCAGATCCATCCCCACCCCGCACCCAGTTTTTGCATTTCTAGCTTTCTAGTGGTCCACAGATTATGTGTATATAGGTATATACATAAATTCCGTATAATATATTATATATTGTTTAAAAAGCGCGATCAAAACAATTCTCGTTGGTGTGTTGATTATTCTTTGATATATTGGTGAGAAAATTATAAATTTATTTAACTTCATTATTTAAAGTTAGAAATATATAAATTCGGATATTATTTTCACTTAATATTTGACAAAAATCACCTGCTTTCGATTCACGATTGAATCAAATACAGGAAACTTATGATTAATGATATGGTGGAGCTTCACAGAAGACTAATCGAAACCTAGGATTAGGTGAAAGGCTTGTAACAAACTTGTTGAAAGTTGTTCGTGCTTGGAAAATAATTTTTTTTTAATTAAATAACAATTTATCGAGTTTTTTAATCAATTAAAATATAAATAATAATTTTATTGAAGCAATTTTTTACATTAAATAATGTATACATTGTATTTGAGGCTTCGATTTCGGAGATTACTTCCCCACCATCGAATGTACTTCTTGATCTTCTAGCTTGCGATAATATTTTTAGTCCGTGTTTTTTAATAAGAGGAATTTTAATCAATTAAATTGGCAAATTCTAATATATAACAATATTTGGTTTAAAGTATTAGTGGGTTTTAAAATTAAAAAACCAATTAATAAATAAAAGATAATTGAAAAAAATGTAAACAAACTTTTTTATCGAGATTTTCATCTATCAATAATTACTTTAATTAAGAAAAGATCAATTAAGATGAAATTTGTCAAGGTCCAGACCTAGCCAGATCGCTTTCTCATCCTCAAAACTTTTTAATAGAGTTGCTTTCATCAAAATAGAACTAAGATACAAATATATAAATATATATACAAACAAATAAATAGATAAACAATTTTTGCTCCTTTAATAAGAGTGGATAAATTATTTTATTCAAAATTAAATATAAGAGAGTGTGACCAGGTGTATGGTAAAGTCATGTGGATGGCCAGATCAATTTATTTTGCCAATAAGATTAGAAAGTTAAAATATCAATATTTCATATGTCTCTAATGTTGACAATATTAATAATAATGTTTAGTCAATATTAAGAAAATGTCAGTGGATTATTAGATCGGAAGGTTATTGGCCTCTGTTGGCACAGATATTGCTCGGACAGAGAAAAATCAAACTCTCGTAGTCATTCAATCGATTTAATTGAATTTCAAAATACAAAAAAAAAGTTCCATTAAATACCTATAATAATTGTTTAATGATGATTTTACAATCACGATATTGATAGATTTTCCTCTTTAAACTTTAGAAATTTCATAAATTCTTTAATTTATTTCTCTTATTTGAAACCTGGACGTTCAGACAGACAGACAGACAGACCTTCACCTCAATTAGCCATTATTTTGTCCTACTAGTGATATTTGAATTATACAAACGTGTTTCTCTACTTAAGGATTTTACCGCTCGATAGGAAACCTCATTAGGGTTCCGATCAAAAGTAAAATGAGACCATATTAGTGTCGGACAATATAGCTCGTAAAACAATAAGTTACAAATTTAAAATTTACAAGTTATCCGAAATCAATAAACGTATTAAAATTTTAGCGAAAAGTAGCTTTTAATGATTAGGCTTACCCGGTTTAAAGGTATTATATGTATATGTGGTCCCGGCCGAGGAGTGAACCGCGACCTAATATGCTGTACACCGACTTCCACTTGTACTTCCAAATATTCCGAAGTACTTCCAAATATTTCCAAGTACTTCCAAAATACTTCCAAAGAGGTGTACACTTACTTCCAATCGCGGATCACCCCTCGGTCCCGGCATTTGTCATTTTGTCCTAATTATTTAGAATCAACTGGTTTGGTCACCACACGACTATCACATTCTCATTTATTTGAAATCATCTCGACACTCCTAATTTACACCCTTTCTTTATTTCAATAGGATTAAAATTTATACACGACTAATTATTCATGACACTTTATAAGTAGACCAATTTTTAAAAAAATTGTTAGTGTCGATTTTGAGTAAATAAAAAAAAAATCTTTCATGTAAATGTCAACTTCCGGTGTCCCGATTTCAACCAAAAAGCTTGCTGTACTCCTTCTAGCCTATTTAGAGCTTAAGTTTCGAAATTTATAGCACTGAGATTTATGGTTGCGAAATGCAGGGGGTACATACATACATGACCAATGCATTTTTGGCCGGCCCCTTTTTGGTCTCTGGGGACCTCAATTTCCGGTTTCCAACTATTAAGGGCATCGATTCCTTACACCTAGAAATTACAAAATGAAATTAATTTTTTTCATTTCTGAGATACACCCTCTCAAATTGTCAGGACCCAGACTGGGCATCGCAAACTTAAAATATACGAAAATTTTGTTTTTTGTCTTTAAAATTTTTAAACGTTTCTATCGCCGTAAATAATGGTCTGAGAGCCTTAAAACAATCAAATATATAAAATTTTCAAAAAATTTCCGAAATTTTTGTTTTTGCTTTAAAATCTTTAAACGTCTCTATCTCCGTAAATAATGGCCTGAGAGCCTTAAAACAATCAAATTTATAAAATTTTCAAAAAAATTCAAAAACTAACCACCCAAAATAGAGGTTGGGGGAGGTCAAAAAATTAAAATTGTATTCACGATTGGCATAAAAACGCCTGATGGAGAAATTCTAATGAAATTTCTTATTTGGATCAGATGTCTTCTAACTTAAAATAATTGCTATAAAAGAACATTTTGATATTTTGACTGCAAAAGGGGCTTGGGGCCACTACTGTAAATTATCAAATAGCTCATAAACTATTAACTCTATGGCAAATTCAATTAGAAGCAAAGTTGTAGAGGATTTTGAGATATTTCGAAACAAAAGAAGCAAAAAACAACAACACATTTTTAATGCACGATTACAATACTTGTCCATATCCTGTATGGTAAAGTAAATAATAAACCTAAAAGCCTTTTTCATAAAGTAAAAAAAAATCAAGCAAAACATAATTTTTTTCAAACTGTCCGATTTGGTGTGGAATTCCCCAATATATATTTAACATCACTTGAATATAATTTTTTTTATCTAATTTCACCATAGATGGTACAACCCAAGAGAATCTCCAAGATATATTATTATTTCTATCTTATGTATTATAGTTATATAAATAAATATATAACTATAATATATAACAGAAATAGGCATAGTACATATATATATATATATATATATATATATATATATATATATATTTGTCATAATTATTATAGTATTATTTACTATACAAAATACTAATTATAAATAATAATACACAATATAAAGAATTTTGGATAGAAGTTTAATTTTTAAAGAACTAACTACCTAAAATGGGGGGTCAAAAAATTTTGACCAAACTCAACCAAAATTTGTATAATACAATCTGTGGACCCCTAAGGAACTAGAAACTTAACAACCAACCAACCAACCAACCAAAACGGGTAGAGGTCCCCAGGAGCGAAACCTCCTGGCTAGAAAGAGGCCCTCCGAAGGCGGGCTTCGCAGCTAGTTTGTTTATAAAAAAATATACAAAATGATGTTAATTTCCCAAGAGCATACCGAGGCTTAATTTAAACATTTTCATCCCTATTAGGCTCAATAAAAGATTGATTCTACTCGTTCAAGGCTTCAAATATTCACCGATTCAAAATAGGTCACTCTGCGTGTTGCTTAACTTCGGAAATCGTAATAAAAATACGGATTCTTTTAAATAGTCAAGATCTTTAACTGAAAACATTCCCTTTAAAACTTTCCTTTAAATAATGTTCAAGCTTGGCGTTCGTTTAATCCTATTTTAATAATTGATTTGACCCACCCACGCAAATTCTAAAATGCCAACTTAATAGTCTTTAAATCCAATTAAAACAGCCTTATATATAAAATATTTTTTAAGCTTCATTTTCATTAAAACGGGTTAATGGATAACCAAGGGTTTTCGGTTTCGTTTTTATTATACTACATATATTAATAAACATAACCACATTAAAGATAAAATTCCCTTAAAAAAGAAAAAAAGGTAATTAAAAAAGAGAAAAATTACGAAATTAAATTTTAAAAGGGTTTGTATAATAAACTTCTTCATAAAAATATTTGTTTAATTATCTATTAAAAAAATAAATTAGAAAAATAATTAAATGGATAGTATGCAAAATTAAATTATTATAAAGAACTAGCTGCGACGCCCGCCTTTGGGTTCCGTTTTTTACTTTCACATTTATATTCATAGAGTATAATGTGGAAGTATTGCGATGCCCTGTCTGGGTCCTGACTCTTTGAGAGCTTGTATCTCAGAGATGAAAAAAAGTTAATTTCATTTGGTAACTTCTAGGTGGAATGAATCGATGCCCTTAATAGTTGGAAACCGGATTTGGGACATAAAACCGAATATTGTGGTCCCCAGAGGCCAAAAAATTGGTCAGTGCGTAAGTGTGTACCCCATCACTGCGTTTCGCAACCATAAGTCTCAGAGTTACGAAATTCGAAACTTAAGCTCGATATAGGCTAGAAGGAGTACAGCAAGATTTTGGTTGAAATCGGAAAACCGGAAGTGGACATTTACATGAAAGATTTTTCGTTTTTTTTTTTGATTTTCTCAAAAACGGCTCAAACGATTTTTTTAAAAATTAGTGTATTATCAAGTGTCATGAGTTATTAGTCATGTATAGAAATTTATTAATTTATTAAAATAATCACAAAATATCTTGCCAAAGACATTTTCATAATAAAGTGGAGAAAAAAATGAATACTTTTTCAAGATTTCGGTATGTTCTCCGCCGTACCTGGAGATGAGAAGGATTATTTAATTGGAAGTTGTCTTGTTAATTGTGATAATTGAGAGAGAATTTTCTTTAACTGGGTAGTTTACTAATATGTATGTATTATTAAGTTGTCCATGGATGCTATGGATGCGGCGCATCCCTAAAATTTCAAACATATAGAGTATTTTCATAAATTCAGGTGGATTTTTAAATTTTCAAATTATTATCCGTTATTTCAAATATTTCTATAAAAAACATTTTTTTGTTTTAAAAAATATGTATATTGATTCTCGAAATGAAATAAAATTGTTGCATAGTTTCAAGGGGAAATTAAAATGAATGATTTTCCGAAAAGGGCGCAGATAGAAGGTTTGAAGTCCCTGCCTGGAATATCTTCCAGAGTTCAAGCATGTCAAAGACAAGTTGAGACAAGTTTTAGTCGAATAAAAATTGTTCTGGCTCAGAAACTATGTATTAAAATAGAAATAATACAAAAAAGGAATAAATAAATATGATTCGAGAATCTTTAGAATAATCTATTTCTAACAACTCTCAATATACTCGGATAAGAGGGCTAAAGCAATAGAATTAGGAGAGGTCAGGCTGATTCATTGTGGAAGATCTCAGGGAGTGTGCAGTTTAAGTCACAAGATTATTTAATTTCTGACTCCTACCCTCACTCACACAAAGCAGTATCCATTTGGGGCGAAGGTCCTAAAATATATTTAAAAAAATCTAATGTTAAATTTGAAAAATAACGAAAATTATGCCGTATTCGATGAAATTTACAAACAAAAAAAAAGCCAGGATTAAAATAAAATTTCAAAAAATAAAGGGTACTTTTTGCACAGCATCCCCTTGTTGAAAATTCAAGGCCGGCCCGTCCATATAGGCTTATAGGCGAACTAGGATACCGCCTAGGGCGCTCGTATTAGAGGGCGGAATCGAAATTGAAAAATAATACTGTATTTTTTTTTATTTTAAACTTGAAAGTACCTGGAGGCACCAAGCGATGCTCGGTAACTTCTTCCTTCAGTTAAAACCTTTATTTTAATATTATTTTTAATTTAAAATTCTGATAAAAAGGTCGATTTTTATTTGAGAGCCGTTTTCAAATTAAAAAAAATACAAATATATATAGTATTCGCCCACTGTACCTCCACCCCGCTTGACCCCACCCCCGAAACCTCGCCCTACCCCCGGATCCCCCACCACTCCCACCTCCGCACCTGTTTTGATTCAACCATATGATTCATTTTTATTCATCCAATTGTTAATAAATAAAACCTATCAAAATGTGTTGTTTTTTCAGAAAATTGAGACCTGCTTATGCGAAATATATTTTTAAATAAATTCTTGATTATTTTTTATTCTATTAAATAAATAAAGTTCTTTATAAAAACAATTATAAAACGTTTATTAATATTTCTAACGTTTATGGAGAACGAAATATGTTAAAATCCACAATCCCAATACTTCTTCAAGGCCTTTTAGAACAATGTATTAAGGCAACCCATTGTCTGCCTGGGTACAAAAGGAAAAGGGAAACCTTTTTTGAAACCCTAAGAATGGGATTTGTCTACCTGAGAATAATTAATTTGATTACGAAAAAACCCATCAAAAACAATTTTGTCGAAGATGAGACCGTGACAGATCGAATTGTCACCCCAAAAACCCCTAACCCGTGAATTTCATCAAAATCGGTAGAGTCGTTTTCAAAATATAACCAAGATACAAATATATAAACAAACAAATATATATATACAAACAAATAAATATACAATTTTTGCTCGATTAATAAGAGTAGATTAATAATAAACTTCCAAAGCTGTCCTGGAAGACTCTATAAAGTTGGAAAAAAGCGGATTTGTGTAGGGAATTACAAGCTATTACAAGAAGAATACCGAACAACACTACGCCACAATAAGTTTTAAACTATATCTGCCAAAATGGCCTAGTAGATAGCTTGCCTAATTTAGTCCCTCCAATAAGGGTGTTGCATACTCTTCCTATATCTGTGGCCAGTGGTGAACACAGTTTTTCTAAATTGGAACTAATCAAAACGTACCTGTGCTCAACAATTACACAAGAAAGACTTGTGGGATTGTCAACTTTATCTATAGAGAAAGAAATAGCTGAAACAATTGATTTAAGCTTGAGTTGTTTACAAAAAAAGAATTTAGTCTTTTTGATTTTAAGTCGATTCTTCCACGTTTTCAATAGAGGTTGCCATTAATAGTCAAAACATCAAAAATGGAATGCAATAAGGTTATTCCTATAGTATTAGATAAGAATCGATTATTATTACTTTACCATACAGGGTATGGTCAAGTATTGTAATCGTGCATGAAAAAAGTGGTTTTTTTTTTAAATATCTCAAAAACAGCTTAAACTATTTTGATTAAAAAAATTGAGCGAAACCACGGCATTTCGCTCTACAAAAAGCTCTTATAAGTGAACATTTTTTCGAGATAATAATTGTTTTGTCAAAATGTCTGTTAGTCTGTTAGTTAGTTAGTTAGTCCGTGCGTTACCAAATTTTTGTGGACGAGCTAGCTCAAAAACTAGTAGGAATACCGAAACCAAATTTCACACTTAGTTTTGGTCCATTGAGATTAAGAGCTGATGAGATTTTGGTGCACATCGACACAAAATTAAGGAGGGTTGAGGGGGGTTAAAAATTAAAAATCTAGGCCATTTGAGCAAACTCAACCAAATTTTGTATACATAATCAGTGGACCCACAGAAGTCTAAAAATGCAAAAACTAACCGCCTAAAATGGGGGAGGGGGGTGTAGGGTCAAAAATTCAAAATCTTGGCCATTTACCAAACTCAACCAAATTTTGTATACATAATCAGTGGGACACCAGAAGTATAAAAATGCAAAAACTAATCCCCCGCCCCCCTACATGATTATAAATAATTTTAGGGGCCAGGTTGTATGGTAAAGTCAAGTGGATGGCCACATCAGAACACGTCAGCTTATTTTTGATTTTAAGTCGAATCCTCTACATGTCTTCAGCAATGGTTACCAATAATAATCGAAGCGTCAAAAATCTAATGTAGAATTGTTATTCCTCGACTGTTAAATGAGAATCGATCATTATTTTTGAATTAAAGTCAACATGAACTGCAAATTGCAAGTGATATCTGATTAATAATAAAGGAATAAACATATTCATATTTCAAATGAATTTGGATAAAGTTTAGCAACGATCCGTTGCAGTTTATTTCTTTAAATTTCATCATGCACTGCATATAATTAAAAACAGTAATTAGTTCATCATGTAAATGTGAATTTGAAAATCATTTTTGATTAGTATAAATAGCTAGTACCTAGGTATTATTAAATAGTACTTAAAATGTGTTAAATGATGACTCATTCTCACTCTATGTTAAATTTTTGCATAATTTATGGGTGAGATGAAAGGGGGGTTGTATACATGAGGATTGATCTCGAGTTGTAATGAAATGCACTTGACTCGGATGAATTTTTCATGGTGCTGCGAGGAGGATGTTTCCTGGTTGCAAGGGTTCAGGGGTGGCCGGGGCTCCCCGACCTGGATCGATACCCAGCCAGCCAGCCAGCCTGAGGCCTGCCTACGTACGTACACGTCACGCGGCCTCTTCAGTTTGGCACAAAAACTAATTGCCTTCCATCCAACTAAGCACCAATTCTATACACCCTACACCCTACACCCCCTCCCTTGCACAATTTCCCTACAAAATGATTAGATACACGAGTAGACGCAATAATTACTCAAGATTAAATTGGAGTAGACGATGAATTTTGGATGGATTAATTATAGAGATATATTTCTGTTAAGAAAAAACAAACTTTAAATAGCTATTTTAGATTCAATTAGATTACACTGCTCGACAAAAATGAAACAAAAATTTCTCCCCATAAACCTAACAATGGATTCCAGTCGAGTTTTATAAGCTGAATATCATGCAATTTCTCAATTTTTTACAACACACAGAGTTTTGAGATATTATCGATCAAAATGACGAAAAAGGCCATTTTGACCTATTTTCAGTCCCATTAGATATTAAACAGCAATATTTGAAATCAAAATATTTTGTTACCGTAATAGAAAACTGCTTCCTCTTTGATTTTAAAATTACCACTTGTTTTTAGCTCAGTTAGAACTCGAGTTATAGCTAAAAGACTAAAAACTTATGTTTTTATCTATGTTTATTATCAATAACTTTTAAGGAGTTCGGTGTTGGTTCTAGGTGAAACATTTTAATATAATAATAAAACTAAGATACGAGGTAGGTTTCACAAAAAAGAAATAAAACAAAATTGAGTTTTGAGTTCGATATATTTCGGGGGTTAGCCCATCAGTTCAGTTTAGAGTCTAAGAAAACTGATTACATATTGGAAAAAATAGTTTTACAAGTAAGAATTTAAAAAAAAATTTTTTTTTTAAATGTATGTGGTGGGGGGAATGTAGGGGAAGAGGGGGGGGTAGTTGTTCTAAGGATAACCCCGAAATATATCGAACTCAAAACTCAATTTTGTTTTATTTCTTTTTTGTGAAACCTACCTCGTATCTTAGTTTTATTATTATGTTTATTATCCTTTAAAATCACGTAGTTTTACTTTTTTTAGATATAACTTGACTTATAGTTGAGTTAAAAACAAATTGTAATTTGAAAATCAAAGAGGAAGCTGTTTTCTATTACGCCAACAAAATATTTTGATTTCAAATATTGATGTTTAATATTTAATGGGACTTGAAAATAGGACAAAATGGCCTTTTTCGTCATTTTGGCCGATAATATCTCAAAACTCTGACGTGTTGTAAAAAATTGAGAAATTGCATGATAATCAGCCTATAATACTCTAGTGGAATCCATTGTTAGATTTACGGGGGAAATTTTTGTCGTACAGTGTTATGTATGTAAATAAAATGTATTTTCTTTATTTTTAGAGCAACGCAATATAGGTTTTTAATTTCTAATTCGGACTTTTCTATATCAAATTCAGAATTTTAAAAATTGAAATGCAGACTTCCATATCAAATTCAGGATATTAAAAATCAAATTCAGGATGTTTCGAACCATTGAACATTGAAAAGGCCCTAGAGGAAAAAATGTATGTATGGGTGTATTTCTGGACGTCAAACAGGCGTTTGATAAAGTTTGGCATGAGGGACTGCTATATAAAATAAAAAAATATTTCCCGACCAACTCTATTGCATACTAAAAACTTACCTCGAAAATAGATGGTTTCAAGTAAGAACTGAAAACGAATTCTCACAATATCATCCAATCAAATCTGGGGTACCTCAAGGGAGTATTCTTGGACCGTTTCTTCATTCTATATTTACTGCAGATATACCTAATCATGATGATCTGTTTATTGCAACTTACGCAGACGATACTGATTTAATGGTCTCAAATTCTGATCCTGGAACAGCATCAAATAAAATTCAAGAATATCTCAACAACACCCGAAATTGAAGGAGACAATAAAAGAGTGTGTCTTCTCCTGGAATTATAAATTTTATTTATTTATAACGAGACTATAGTTTCGAGGGCTTTGCCCTCTTCATCAGTCTATTACAATGTATTCACAGGAATTAATTTATGAATGAAAGTTTAAAATCTTTCATGTGGTTAGGTTAAGAAAATATACAGGTGGGCAAGTTCAGAATTGAAATTGATACTTGTTTTATTATTTTGGCTGTAGGTGGCGTTCGTGAAGTTTATATTTTAGCGGCTATTTTTAAAATAAAGCTTTCGGGAATTTCTATTTTCCCATTTAAGAATTTTTTTGGTGAATTATTGTTTGATTTTAAAATTTCCAACGATTCGAAAATACTAATTTTTAAGGGATCTAATTCTGATCTAATTAATTTAATATTTGATTCATCTGGAAAACAATGTTTCTCGGAGATTAAATGGTCTGCAAAAGCACTATGCCCTGAACTCCCTTTAAAAACCCTTTTGTGTTCGAAATGCGTGTGTTTAAATTTCGATCTGTTTTTCCTATAAGTATAGGTCGAATCACATTCTCCACATGTTTATTTATTTATTTATTTATTTATTTATTTATTTATTTATTATTTTCAACGGCTAAATGCCTTATACATTAATATAATACAATAATTATTGAATAAAATAAAATTAACAATAATAGACAAAGTAATATTATTAAATTAATATAATAATGATAGAGTATATGTTAAATAACAATGGAGAAATAAAAATAATATAAGATAATAGTAATGTGATGAAATATAATGATAAAATAGTTACTTGTAGACTAGGGTCAACATTTTGAACAAGACTGCGACTCTATTAATGTTCAATGAGAAATCCAAGGGGTTTTCTAGTTGTTTAGATAAATTGTTATAACAACTACTTAATCTGAATATTGGATTAGCCTCAGAGTGCCGGGTGGATGGTACTTCTGGATAAAAAGGTAGTCTATTTCTAAGTACATAATTTGAGTTATGAATTGGAAACAGGTTTTGAAGATCAGGACAATTCACCTTGTTGGACTTAATCTTGTACACAAATAAAACATCGGAGGCAATCATGGAAGATGTAACAGAAGCAAGACAGAAAGTTTCAGCAGTTGAAGTGTAATCATGGTCATATCTCGACAAAGGATTGCCCGAAAGGTATGCTAGATGTCTTAACACTTTGTGCTGAATTCTCTCCAGTCTGTCCATGTTATTCTTTCCGATTGGCCTCCAGACTGTTGATGCATACATTAGCAAAGATTTGATTAGAGTCAAATATAAATATTTAATTGTATTAGGATTTTTAAATGATTTCGTGTTTCGAAATACAAATCCCCAGCTCCGATTAGCTTTACCTACAATGTAGGCCAGGTGATCGCTGAATGTGAGTTTCGAGTCAAAAATGACTCCCAAGTCTTTAATAGTGTCGACTCTACCGCAGTTTATGTTAGTCGAGAGTAAATAATCAAAAGTAATTTGATTAATACCTCTTGAAAAGGTAATAGTGAGACATTTATCGAAGTTGAGGAACAGCAGGTTCATGTTACACCAATTCATAATTTTATTCAATTCGGATTGCATTTTTAGGCAATCTTCTTTCTTTGAAATTTCCAAAAACAGTTTAATGTCATCTGCAAATAATAGAATGTCACAAAATTCAATTATATGTGGTAAGTCGTTAATAAACAATAAAAATAGTAAAGGACCAAGGTGACTTCCTTGTGGGACTCCTGATGGAGCTATAAAATTACGGGATTTGGTTCCTTTTATTTGTACATAAGAATTTCTATTAGATAAATAGTTTTCAAGCCATTTAATCATACTGGATGAAAATTTATAATGTTTAAGTTTTAATAGTAGAATTTTGTGATTAATTAAATCGAAAGCCTTCTTGAAATCTAAGTATATTGCATCTAGTTGATTATTTCTATTAAAACTAGAAAAGATTGAGTTTGTGAATAAAGTTAAGTTGGTGATTGTCGAACGACCAGGAACAAAACCATGTTGTTTTTCTGAAATAAAATTTAAGCAAAATCTCAACATTCTGTTATAAATAAGTTTATCCAATAGTTTGGGTATCGCACTTATTATTGCCACAGGCCTGTAGTTGCTTACGTTGTTACGAGCACCACTCTTGAATATGGGAGTTATAAACGTTGTCTTCCATATTTCAGGTAAAACGCCATCTCTCAGAGAATGATTAAAAAGAATGCAGAGTGGTTTAAGAAACTGGGCAGAACAATTCTTTACGAGAAAAGCTGGAATTCCATCAGCGCCCAAGGAGAAAGTTGGTTTTAGATCTTTCATAGCTGCATCTATCTCATCCGTTGTTATAGGTTCAAGCATATTTACTGTACTGTTGCAGTGGAAGTTTTCATAAAAACCAGCTATACTATTCGAGTCGAATCTCGAATCGTTCGCATCGTTTTTATATATGCTTTCAAAGAAGTCTGCAAAAAGATTGGCAATCTGAACATCATCAGCACCGGTATTTTCATTCAAAAACATACTAGATGGATACCCCTTGGTACTTCTCTTGTCATCAATATAGTCCCAGAAAGCATTTATGTTAGAGACTATATTAGTTTCAATACATTCTATGTACTGAGAGTAACAAAGGGAAGCTTCGCATTTACAGGAGGTTCTCAGATTTTTAAAAGTATTATAATCTGTATTGCTTCTACTTGATTTATAATTTTTATGAGCTATTTTCTTTTTTATTAAAAGAGCAATGAGTTTCTTAGAAAACCAGCTTGGATATGTTGAATTAAAATAATGTTTTACTGGAGTGGAAGTGGAAATAGCTTTGTTAACAATATCATAAAAGCTATCGACCGCTGTTAACACTTTCGATGTATTTAGTTCATTTTCCCAATTAATCTCCCCTAATCCATTACTAAAAATTTCAAGATTACATTTTTTAAAATTATATCTATTTAAATTAAAACTTAAGGGAGAAAACGAAGACACACTATTTACATTGTTTATAGGAAGAATAGTTAAGTTCAAGATTGGGTGAAATTCATCTATATTTGACAAAATGTCGTTACTTATATATATATTATAAAACTTATTTGAGAAACATAAATCTAAGATGTTGTTTTTGATATTACTAATACAATTTAGTTGCCTTAACCCTAATTTTTTAAAACTATTAATTAACACAGAAGCACATGATCTGGTTAGAGCAGTTGCTCTTTTATCGAAGTCATGCAACATGTCACTAGGAGTTAAGTTCCATGAGATGGCAGGCAAATTGTAGTCACCCATCAGTACAATGTCATGATCCAAGAAAACATTTTTTAGATCTTCAGCGTGCATTATATGTTCTTCGTAGAGGGATATATCAGAGGCTGGAGGTATGTAAACGGTTCCAATGATGGTTTTTATATCGGGTAAAATGACAAATAGTTGATTGAAAGATGATGAATTATTCTCAATCATGTCGAAAGTTTTGCATTTATAGGATTTTTTCACTGCAATGAGAACACCTCCTCCTCGAGAACTGACCGAGTTAGATCTGTCATCTCTGTATATAATGAAAGGACCCAAATCAATTTCAGAATCATAAATTTCATCATTGAGCCAGGTCTCTGTTAAGATTATTATGTCATAATTATCAGAGAAAGTTGCCGCGGATATTCTAATTTGTTCTAATTTACCACGCATACTTCTAATGTTTTGATAATAAATTTTTATTACGTGTTGTTTCTTATTTCTGGAGTTGATCCGTTTTTTGAGTCACTTGAAATATGTTCTTCTTTCTTGGATTCAGTTGTTAGCTGATTAGATGATTGGTTTGCAGAGCGGTATTTTTGATCTTCCTTCAATTTTCCGAGAAAAGGAGATATTAATATACCCTCAGGCCATGCATCCGGATTTAGGGTTTTTTCCAGGTCCACCTCATTAAGTGAAATGTGAAAGGATGAGTAGGTATTGTATTTGGTTTTTAGCCTCGTAGATTCAGCAGTGACTTGAAGAACAGTTTTTAGATATTCGTCCAGATCTTGTACTGACGTTTCCTGTGCCAAACGAGTTATAAAAATGGATCTTTTTGGAATTCTTTTTGGTGCCGGTTGAAGAGCAGCTGTAGCGTTTCCTTTACAGATGGTCATTTGTCTTCTTTTTTTAGAAACTACTTCGGTAAACTCTTGTGGATTGTTAAAATTAACTACATTAAGAGAACCAGAAGATTCGATTGTTCCTGTTGTTATCGTTGATCTGTTGGGGGTAGCCGGTGATGGAGTCGTCTTTTTGGCTTTTGCTATCTGTGGCTGAGCCTGCGTATGAGTAGGATTTTGTTGATTTTGTTGATTTATATTCAAGTTAGTAGAAATAATAGATTTCAGATTGTCATTGTCTATCTTGAGAGAAGATATTTCACCTCTCATCAAAGATATTTCTTTATTCATAGAAATCAGTAACTCTAACAATTGATCAAATTTGTCCTCCTCAGGTATAGTTTCGGCACAGTCTAAGTGAAATACATTGTTGCAATTACCCAGACAGACATTATATTTTTGCTTGCCAATAATTTTCTTTTCACATTTCCCGCACTTTTTACTCATTATGAAAAAATATTATGTTTGCAGCTAGTTTCACAAGTTAGATGTTGCGCGCCCTTTCGACTGTTAAATGAACTATACGCGTAGAGGTTGTTTATAGGTTAGAAAAACGTATAATTGTTTATAAAAATCTGAATTTATAAAATAAAAACAAGATTTTTACAATAAAATACTTGCGATTTTATCCTACACTCGTTGAGTGGTTTTAATGTACCGAAGTATCGAAATGTATCGAAGAATTTCTAGGAAATAAGACACGGTCTTGAAATCGATGTGTACACTCTGAAGGTTGAAGCGATACTGCTATGTTATGTAATAGACACCTTTTTTGTCGATTTTTTGAATTTTGTCTTTCTTATTATTGCTAATATCAGATACCAATGTTCTAGAGGATTTGAAAATAGTTTGATATCCTAAAGTTTTGAATTTTAATTTTAAAGTTTCCGAAATTTTTCCATAGTATGGGATTATTAATTTGGGTTTTGATTCTGCCAATAAATCCCATTAACCTAACCATGAAAGATTTTAAACTTTCATTCATAAATTAATTCCTGTGAATACATTTTCGTAATAGACTGATGAAGAGGGCATAATTCCAGCAGAAGACACACTCTTTTATTGTCTCCTTCAATATATATAAAAATTCTGCTACTCTCGGCAAAAACTTTCAATTTAACACCCAAAATTGGTTTCATAAATGGAGAACAAATACAAGTTAATGAAGCAAAATCGACTCATATTTCGTTCACAAATAGAAAAATCATAAGCCCAAATAAATTCGCATAATCTATTGAGAATGGGAATATTAAAAAAAAAGTCGCGAATATTCGTTACAACACTAATTTGAATCTGAGAAGAATTTTAGCACCAAAATTTCATCAAATTAATGACTACCTCAAAAAACCTATAAGGTACTTCCAGTCATTCCAGCATCATGAAAAATTTCCTCCGTTAATAGAGTTTGAGACACAAAACAAAGGGAAATTCGAAAATCCAAACTTTCTATTTTTCAACATCTAAAATGAAGGGATGAAGATTGTAGAATGTAAGATTTGTTTCGGATATTTTTTTAATTTAATAATTAATTAATTAGACTTTCCATTAGCGACTCAATGAACAGTTCTTTGATGGGTGATTGATAAAATGGGTATATTAACAATCCAGAGCATCTCGTCTAGAAATGCAAAAGATTAGAGAGAATCAAGGACAACGATATCGTTGATTTACCCTAATGGGCTATAAGTTTTTCAACCTTTGACCTCTCCTACACAGCACCCAATACAGTGCATTATTATAAGCTTTAATGTATAGTACAAGGTGGGCCAAAAGAAGTCATCCGATGTTGTTTGGCTCTCATTTTTTTCTAAATGTAAAAAACCGATTCGCTTTTTGATTATGTTTATTTGAACCTTTAGAATTTTATTGGTCAGTCGAGAAGATGATATCAGCCAAATGGGCGCCGCCACAATTGATTGCTATACGGGCTCGTTTAATGTCATTTTTTCATCACTTCGGCGAGAACTTCGGGCGACAGATTCGCACTCGTGCCGAATGTTGTCCTTGAGGGCTTCCAGGGTCTCGGGCTTGTTCACGTAAACATCGGCCAAAATCCTACAAAAAAAGTCTGGAACACAGTTAAATCGGGCGATCTTTGTGGGCCAGTGCAAATCGCCAAATTGAGACAGCTGACCCGGAAACGTCACCTAGAATATCGGTTGTGGCTCGCGCAGTGTGTGTCGTTGCTCCGTCCTGTTGGAACCACATGTCCTACAGTCCTAATTCGTTCAATTGGTAAGGTAAATCCCGGTTAACATGGCCCTATAGCGCGCACCGTCCACTGTTGTCGTTTGACCAGCGGCGTCCTCGAAAATGGTCCAATGACTCCTCCAGCGTGAACATCGCACCATGTACTTTGAGCGGTAATGGCTCCTCGTGCATCACTCGTGGATTTTCGGTGCCCCAGAAGCGATAGTTTTGTTTGTTCACGTACTCACTGAGGTGGAAATGAGCTCATCGCTCATTATGATTTTGGTCGAAAAATCGTCCAATTTCCCCTGTCCTTTGATTGAGGACAATTAGTAGGTTATATCGTTGAGCGTCCAGAAATTTTACTCACGACTGTCTATTCAAATGTCAAAACAGATTTTGACATTGGCCGCCATTTTCAAAAATAAGAGCATCTTCCAATAGGGTGACTTCTTTTGGCCCACCCTGAATATCTGGAATTGTTATTAAAATTATTTGTAGAATAGGTGAGGAAACGGGATCAGGAATTTAATGAGGGAAAATAAATATATTCAAACAAGAACGGAATACTAAATATTTCTAAGAGGTAATTAAAATCGGAATTTAAATTAATGATATAATAAACCGAGAAAAGAAAAAGAAATAGTTATAGAGGGACGTGGCGGGCGGAAATCTATATTTATTATAATAATTGGCTTGCGCGAAGACGTGGAGGTGATTTTTTTAATTTTAAAACCCACTAATAGCTTAAAGCAATAAAAATTAGGAAATTTAAAATATTATTTTAAAACCCATTAAAAGAGTTCAAAGGAAAAGATGCTCGCCGAAGGCGGATTCGCTGCTGGTATACTAGTATAACTGACTAATTTTTTGGGGAAAATATTACCTATTAACAAGTGGTTGAAAATGAATAATGTGTTTGAATCAAAACAAAACATGAGGTTGATAAAATAAACAATATTTAAAATAAAATTACTAATCGAAACCCCCTGGTCTCGGAGGTAAATTATTCATTTCATAAAACAATTTTTTTTTTTACAATTTCTGAATTAAAATTCTGTAAAAAAGAGAGAAATTTCCAGAAACTTTTGATATTTTAATAAATGTTTGAAGAATATTTTAAAGAAAATGTTTTGAATGAATTTAATAGTAGTGGTAGTGTGTAATGAGCATATACATTGAATGGGGAATTTAATTTGTAATCAAACGTTGAAAACCGCATTTCGATATCTCGTCAATTTCCGAATTATTCAATTTATAAAATATTTCCATTCAATAACATTTATCCACCATTTTTCATTCATTGTTTATTTATTTACAATTTGCTATGTTTATTTACTATTTATCAATGAATGGACTAATTTATGCGTAAATGTAGTAGATTTATTATTGTTTTATTGCACCAATAAAAATTCCTTTGTCCTTTTAAATAGAAAAAATATGAATTAATTAACCTAGTGACCGAAAGAGTCATTCCAGGGAAGAGGTGTTATTACAAACACGTTAGAGAATAATTCAATAACAAAAGAAATTTAAATGGATTTTGTTTTTAAAACTTATTTCAAGCAATGGAGATTTAATATAGACAGACAGACAGACCATGGATTATGAAAATAAACAAAACTGTGCACAACACACGACTTTCACTTACATTCTTCTTCTTTAACCACTTAAGATCCCTCTATTTAAAAGCATGAAAAGGGTAAAAAAAATCATTTTTTTAATTTATATGAAGCTTTATTGAAGACAATGATATTACACTAATAAAATTGAATGTTAAATGAAAACTATAAAAATACCTGGAAAATCCAGATCCACAACAATGGGTTACTTGAATAAATAAGCTGACGTGGCAAATTCTGATGTGGCCATCCACTTGACTTTATTGTATACAACTCCTGGCCCTCACTAATCTATATAATAAAAATGAATTTATTTCTTCGTAAGCGTAGATCTATCAAAAATTCGCCGGGAAATTAGAAAATTCAGGAAAAACGAAAATTCAGGTTAAATAACATAGATTGCCAAAATAAAAACTAAACTAGCAAAAAAAAAACAAATGTTGGCGGCCCTGTTTGTAAGATTTTGAGTGTTATTCATTTCGAAACAGTTTCAACTACATTATCGTTGAAGAAGAATTCTATTACGTAAACAAAGATTTAAAAAACTATCTATTTTAAAGCAAATTAAAAAAAAACGTCGATAACTAAATTTTTGAAAAAATTATTATTAAAAAAAGCTATTTTTTTCAAAAAATTACTAACTTCTTTTTGGGTTGAGGAAATTTTTTTAAAAATTATGAAAAACCGTCTTTAATAGAGTAGAAAAAAAATAAAAAAGTTTCACCCAAAGCTTTTGATTATATATATAGACGAAAAATATTTAATTTAAAATAAAATATGTTATTTAAAAATCATTTTTCTTAAAATACCCTTTAGAATCTCAATTATCCTTTTTCTATTGTATTTAAGACCCTCAGCCATTTCAAAAGAACTAAGCCTTTGGCTTTTGTATTCGAGCTTCCCTATCTTTCAAAGTTAATTATAAAGGATTATTGAAACTATACTAACTAAACTAACTGAAAGGAATTAATGCTTTTGAAATTTCTTTACAAATATATTTTAAAGATTAAAACCAAATATATATTATTTATATATATATATATAATATATTTATTCTATGTAACTAATAAAACATCAATAAAGCAGGCACGTGGGGTCCAGGGGGCTAAGCGCCCTGGTTAGGAAAAGGCCTGCCGAAGGCGGGCCTTGAAGCTAGTATTTAATAAAATTATTTATAATCATGTAGAGGGGGTAGTTTTTGCATTTTTAGACTTCTGGGAGCCCACTGATTATGTATACAAAATTTGGTTGAGTTTGCTCAAATGGCCTAGGATTTTTAATTTTTAACCCCTCCATCCTCCTTTAATTTTGGCTTCGATAGAAAATATAATCAGCCTGATATTAAGACTAAATAATCAAAACCCTGTGAAATTTGGTTTGACATTCTACAACGCTTTGAGCTAGCTCGTCCACAAAAATTTTGTACCGCACAGACAGACTAACAGACATTTTGAGCAACTTTTCAGAAACCACTGAAAATATAGACAGGAATTTTATTGAGGGAGCTGCCTGAAACTTTGAAATGAAAACAAAGAACTTTCAAAATTTGGCGTGATTTAGACTCACTGTATAGACAAACCTTAATTTTATATGTTCAGATAACAATCTCAAAAAATTATAAAATATTTAAAGTTATCGTAGTTTAAATTTTACTTTTTATTGGGAACCCTAAAAAGAATGGGCTGTACTTATTGAATAATTTTTTATCATGTATTTTATCAATATTTGCTAATACTTTGAGTGTCAACTCAATATACTGATATTATCCTATTCAGAGGAAGTGTATTCGTCCATCCCTTGTGTACCTATGTTCTGTCCATTCTCTAAATTATCCATATAAAAGTTTAACAAACAAAAAAATATGCGTCAAAGTAAAATAAGAGGTCGGATTTTTAGCAATTTGAAATAAAAAAAGAATGATAAAAGGGAAATAAATCTGTGAGGAATGCTCTTGTGTAGGGCTTTTATTGTGCAAAACATTGATTCTTTTTTGAAGTTTTGTTCTCCTGAGGGGGGAAAGCCATCATGTCCTGTCAGGGTACATTGGCGATTTATTGTATAAATTTAATAAAATATCTATATATATTTTCAAAAGTTACATAAAAAAATATCCACCATATGTAAAAACAGAACAGTATACACATTTATAGCTGGAGTTTATCTTATCTTACTATATAAATATTTATATAGAATCTTTTTCTCAAAAAAGTAATCGAAATCCCTGTCTGATGACGAAATGATAATATCTGATCGATTTTAACCTTATTTAAAAAAATCAATTATTTTTAGTGATCTATAGAGATTTTAACGCGTTATTATAATAAAGGTATAAAAGCATACTTCAACACTGTTTGATTGTTTTTATTTTAATTGATTAAATTAACCTATTATTAATTAAATTTAAATCCCGCTAATATCTTATTGGCATATCTAATCATTTATTTAATTAAAATTAAATAATTCAATTCAAATTGGAAGTGAGGAGGAAGGAGGGAGAGATGATCCAACGACTTGATTGGGGAATAATGGAATTCAAATAATTATCGGAAGAGGTTTTTTATCTAATTAGATTTTTCCATGTTTTTATATCTCAACAGAACAAGGACAATCGACAGGTGGAGAAGCAATCTCCGAACGTGTTGAACATAAAGTATACATTAATTAATGTAAAATAATTGGTTTAATAAAATTTATAAAAAAAAACTTCGGTGATCAGAGAGGAAGGAAGATTAACCAATCGACTTGATTGGGGAATAATGGAATTAAATAATTATCGGAAAAGAGGTTTTTTTATCTAATTAGATTTTCCTCTTATTAAAAACACGGACTAAATATGAATAAGGACACTCGATGGTGGAGAAGTAATCTCCGGAATTGAAGAAAAAATACAATGTATACATTAATTAATGTAAAATAATTGGTTTAATAAAATTTATAAAAAAAAACTTCGGTGATCGGACGAGAACCGGTGCTTTCATCATGGTATGGACGTTGACGTTCAAGGGTGGTGGATGAGAGGAACCAATCGACTTGATTGGGGGAATAATGGAATTGAAATAATTATTGGAAAAGAGGTTTTTTTATCTAATTAGATTTTTCCTTATGTTGTTCAGCGGACTAAAGATGAATAAGGACACTGACAGGAGAAGTAACTCGGAATCGAAGCAAAATACAATCTATACATTAATTAATGTAAAATAATTGGTTTAATAAAATTTATAAAAAAATTCAATTCAAGGAGAGGAATTGATAGGATGGAGATTGAGATGGAACCAATCGACTTGATTGGGGAATAATGGAATTGAAATAATTATCGGAAAAGAGATTTTTTTATCTAATTAGATTTTTCCTCTTATTAAAAACAAGGACTAAAGATGAATAAGGACACTCGATGGTGGAGAAGCAATTCGGAATCGAAGCAAAATACAATGTATACATTAATTAATGTAAAATAATTGGTTTAATAAAAAAATTAAAGTATTCAACTTACTGAAAAAGAATTGGATTGGGAAGAGAAATATGGAATTGGATTAATTATCGAAAAAGAGGTTTTATTTAATTAGTTTTTCTTCTTATTAAAACAAGGACTAAAGATGAATAAGGACATTCGACGGTGGAGAAGTAATCTCCATAGTCGAAGCACAAATACAATGTATATTAATTCATGTAAAATAATTGGTTTAATAAAATTCAATTAAATTTTGAATACGAATTTGTTAGATATATATTTATTATTAAGAAGGCTCTTACCTTCTATAGAGCGCTGAGATAGCTCACTCCTTTCCGGATCATTTGCCAGAGAGCGTACCGAGTCTTTGGAATAAATTTTAACTTTTTCTCAATTTTCTAATTTTATTTATTGAAATTTTTTGTAAATAAATAAAAGATGTTATTGTTTCCAATGCAGTGTTCCGCAAGAAAAAAGCAGGCACACTGCTGTACCGTGGTCATTAATTGGTGTGCCACGGCAAAATGTCAAGTTTTGTAAATAACTGAGAGTTATACGAGCAACAAGAGATGAGAGTAGCCTTATCAAAGATTGCTCCAAATTTTGATCGCCTGTACTCAGTTAAGCAAGCTCAAGTTTCTCATTAAAAATCTTTCATATTGTATTGATTTGGCTAATAAATAAATATTAAATAAACATTGGTTTTTTCTTTGGAGTACCTCTAAAATTTCTTGATATGGTAGGTGTACTTTGAACACAAAAAGTTTGCATTTACATTTACATTGCATTACATTAACATTAGCAAAGCACCAAACAATTTAATATGGTATTAATACTAGTGATTATATATGGGCTTAATTCAAACAAAAACTACTATGCTCCTCCTCAATCAGCTTAGAAAAACAGCAAGTTGCTATTGAAGACATATGTATGGAGCATAGCCATGTACGGGTGTGAAACCTGGACAATTAGAAAAGCGGAGAGAAAACATTTAGAGCTTTCGAAATGTGGTGCTACAGAAGAATGATGAATATCAAATGGATGGATAAAATTACAAATGAAGAAGTTCTTGGAAGAATCGGAGAAAAAGAACCTTTGGTGGGAAGAGTCTGAAGAAGAGAAGAGGCCGGGATGATGGGGCACACTGAGACATGGGACTGCTTAGGGATATCTTGGAAGGGGGAAGAAAAGGGAAGGAAGACTCAGATTAAAGAATATTTCAACCAAATAATTGGGATATGGGATGCCAGACATTTAAAGAGTCTGTCAGTGGGACAGAGTCGAGTGGAGACGGATTGTTGCATCAAACCAGTCTTAGACTGTACACTCGATGATGATGATGATTTATAGTAGAGATCTGTTTCAAAATTACAAATAAATAATTAAATAGATCGGTTTAAAATAGACAGTAGAGTAGAGTAGAAAACGTTTTAATTTAATTGATGGTTAATGAAGAATTGAGAGAAGACTAAAAGGGTCAACTGAAATAAAAACATCGCAAATAGAAACAACACAAAAAAAGGCTTGGTTGCTGGAGGGAGTGGATTAATTGAAACGACCCTACTTCATCGTTGTGCTTCCAATTGCCCCTTCAAGGGACATGAATTGTATTTCAATATTAATGACCAAGAGAGAGCCCTTTATGAATGGTGTCAACAAAAGGGGCCCCCAATATTTGTTTAAAACATGCCCCAAGCCTGGCTGGCTGGGCTCCAACTTCCAAGTTTCGTTTCTCAGACACGTAAATCTAGACCCACCCAATCCTAGTTCACGTTTAATCTCGCCGGCAGAACAACCAACCCACTTTCCTTTCAATTTACACTTAACCAGGTTTGGGTGGCCACCTTCGAAAAATAATAAAAAAAAATAATAAAAAGGTTCTGGCGTGGATTGAGCACACCGCCTGTTGTTCATTTATCACGTTTAATAACAATCAAAAATATTATACTTGAATGTAATGGAAGGCAGCCCAGAGGTAGTGAGGAAAGAAAAAAATCAACACAAACCGACTTCAAAAAATTCAATGCAACAAATAAAATACACTAAAAGGTATAAAATAATTATTATCTTATTTAGTTACAACTAAACGACGAAATATTAACATGAAATTACTTTTTGAAGTCGGTGCCAAACAAACTATACCTATAAGGAGCATACCCTTCCAAACGTACTAATTAAGATCCGTCGAGTGCGATTCATAAAAGGTATATGTTGGGCACCAACTTCAAAAAGTATTTTCATGTTAATATTTCGTTGCTTAGCTTGTAACTAAATAAGATAATAATTATTTTATACCTTTTAGTGTATTTTATTTATGTATTGAATTTTTGAAGTCGGTTTTTATTTTTTTCTTAAAAATTATTTTTATTTTTCTTTTTTAGTGATGTTATTAATAGTGATCATATCATCAGAACTTGACCAAATTAATATGACACCATCCCTAAGACACCCCCTTCGATAAAAAAGAACCATCGAAATCGGTTCATAAACAAAGAGGTTAGTCTAAACAAACCTAATAAAAAAGGTCAAATACCTATGAAAAAATTGAAAAAATGGGACCAATCGGAAGCTAGACTGGACCCAATGCAAAAATTTTTCAAAATCGGTTGGGAATTGGCGGAGATATGAGGTAACATAGGCACAAAAAAAAAAAAAAATCAGTCGAATAGAGAACCTCCTCCTTTTTTGAAGTCGGTTAATATCAAAATAGTGTAATTTATTGAATCCTTCCCTCCTTTCCTTCCTTTCAAACCCCGGGCGCCTCCTTCTTCAGGTTTTCAAAAATCATCGAATGAATGTTTCCTCTTATCTCATATGAGAGCCCAAAAATTTTCATTTTTGTTAAAAAGAGAGAACAAATTTTTTTTCCAATTACGAAAAATAATGAAAAAAAATTTGTTTTTCTGTGCCTTTGTTAAAATGAAGAGTTTTTCGACCACCACTGCGATATTATAAGAAGGAAACATTTTATTTGTTTCATTCATTGACCCTTTGAAACCCCAAGTACATGAGGGAAAAACTCCGAAACGTCGGTTTGAAAGGAAAGGAGGAAGGATTCCAATAAATTACACCTTATTTTATATGGGCATCTTTCCTCACTACCTCTGGGCTGCCTTCCATTACATCCAATTAAAATTTCTACCAGTCCGTCTCTCTCCAGAGAAAATTTCGTTGCAAAAAATATTATTATACTATTAAATTAGCAATTTTTTAATATATAATTATCTATGGGGACATTCCACTCCAAATCGGACGGTTTGAAAAATTTCAATTTTTGACATTTTTTAGTACCCATCAAAAAACTCTTAAAATTTTATTTTTTTGAATCACCGGTTTAAAAGATATTTAATCATAACTTATTCAAAAATGGCCGAGATTCATAGCTTTTTTTTTTTTTTTACATACTTTTTATATAAAAATACAAAAATTATTTAAAGTGTTTTTATATGCGATTTTTGGGTTTGAAAATTTTAGTCTTTTTGAAACTATACTTGATTTCAGATAATTTTTGATAAACTATATTTATTCACGGAATTTTCAAGACTGAGTTGATAGTGGTCCTATGATAATTACTTTTTTTTTTTTTTTTTTTTTTTTTGATTTTTGAAAATTTCGAAAAAATTTATTCTTAACGGTTATTAAAACCACTTTTGGTATTGAGTTCTCTTTTTTTAAGTTATTTTGAAATTCGATTTTATTGTTAACAGGTGTTTAAAATAATAATTATTATTTTTGTTTGTTGAAAAAGAAAATCAAAATCAAAAATCAGAAATCGAAAAAAATAGTTATTATCATTGGCCTACTATCAACCCGATCTTAAAATTTGTAGAATGAATAGAAGTTTAAAATAAAAAATTATCAAAAAATCGAAGAGTACATACCGTTTCAAAAACAAGATTAAAATTTCCAAACTCAAAATCGCATATAAAAACTAAAACACTTTAAATAATTTTTTTGTATTTTTATAAAAAGTATGTAAAATAACAGAAATTAAAAAAAAATTGAATTTGGACCATTTTTGAAGAAGCTATGAGCAAAAACCGAAATCCGATATCTTTTAAACCGGTGGATCAAAAAATTTCAAAATTTACCAGGAAGAAGTTTTGACGGGTAGGTACTAAAAAAATGTCAAAAAATGGAGGAAAAAATAACAAATTAAAAATTTTCAAACCGTCCGATTGGCGTGGAATGCCTTGTGGGAGACGCCGAGGTGATTTTTAAATTTTAAACCCACTATTAGTTCAAGACAAATAAAATTTATTAAAATTCGAAATTTAAATTATTAATTTAAAAATTATTAGCAAGTCCAGAGAGGGTGTGGCATTTAAGATATTCATATTTAATTATCACCAAATAATTAGTCAAGTTGAGATTTGCTGTTTTCACTTGTTACAAATATCATACACCCATAACTATAGCCTAAGAGCTACTGACCATTTTGGAAGATGATTTTAGAATCCAAATATACATACTGTAGTGTGATCAGCACACACCCCCGAAAGTCAAATTTTACCGCCAAATCGAAATGTTTTAGGGGTAGTCGACCCCTGAAGATGTCAAAAATACCGTAAAATCACCCCATTGATAACCCAAATGTTCATCACAACAAAATTCCATTAGAAGCAAAATTGTAGAGAATGTAATTTTGGACATTTTTCTTTAAAAAATTTGAAAATATTCACCTAAAATGGGGGGAGGGAGTCAGAAATGAAAATTTAGCCCTTTCGACCAAACTCAACTAAATTGTGTATACATAATCAGGCTCGAAAGGCTAGAAATGCATGACATCTTCAGGGGTCGATTACCCCTAAAAACGATTCGATTTGGCGAGTAATAATTTCACTTTTGGGGTGTGTGCTGATCACACTACAGTATGTATATTTGGATTCTAAAATCATCTTCCAAAATGACAGGTAGCTCTCGGTCTATTACAACTTATGCACTTAATCTGGATTTCATTTTACAATTTTACAATGACAATGTACCAATTGTTTTTACAAGAAGGTCTTCAGTTGATGGAATAAAGGTTACTAGTCGCGTTTCGTTATCACAACATGGAAATTATCACATAAAATCTTATTATGATCCACATGCTTCTTAATAATATTTTATAAAAATTATTCATTTTTTTTAAATTTGTTTCTGCGCAAACCAGCCGACCTCTAAGCAAGCGACACGTATGTACTTTAATTCATCTTATCTCCTAAACTAATGTAAATTCCATTTTTAAAACTTTTAGTATATTTTTTCTATACTTTAAGGTATATTTTGAAATTAAAAAATATTTTTTTCAAAATGGTCAAAGTTATTAAAATTTTCATTTGAAAAACTTTATTTCTTGTTTTGTACATGAAGAAAAATGTAATTTTAAACCTGATTCCATAATTAAAAGTACAGTAAATTTTCTATATAAAGTCCACCATGTTTGATATTATAGTAAATTTGTTTAATTCGAAAAATTGCTTCCAAAAATCCGAAATTCAAATTTAAATTTAATCTCAAAAACAAATTTAATAACCAATCATCATACAAAAAATGTCTGTTCACATTCATACATTCTAGAAGTACAATTAGCCGAATATGAACGAATTTTCAGAAACTCACATTTTTTTTCGTTGTCCGCTTCACATGAAATGCTTTCCATACTTTTTACTTTACTAACAAGGTATGGACAAGTACAAATGTGCATGAAAAAGTGTTTTTTTTTTTCTTCTTTTTTCGAAATATCTCGAAAACGGCTGAAACTATTTTGATATAAAAAGTAAAATTGGAAGTAAAACTACGGCATTTCGCTCTACAAAAAGCTCTAATAAGTGAACATCGAAAAAATTATATTTTTCGAGATAATAACTGTTTCGACAAAATGTCTGGGTTGTTCTGTTAGTCTGTGCGTTACCAAATTTTTTAGACGAGCTAGCTCAAAAACTAGTGTGAATATAGAAACCAAATTTCACAAAGAGTTTTGGTCCATTAAGATTAAGAGCTGATTAGATTTTGGTGCATATCGACCTAAAATTAACGGTGTGAGGGGGGGGGGGGGCGCATTGATCGTGATAATGAACTTAGGATACTTTCTGATTGATATAAATAGTGAAAGTCTATCCAGATCTAGCAATTGCTTTATTGCATTTTGGTTTTTATTAGAATAAGAAAAAAATAAAACCGACTTCAAAAAAATTAAATGCAACAAATAAAATACACTGGAAGGTATAAAATAATTATTATCTTATTTAGTTACAACTAAACGACGAAATATTAACATGAAATTACTTTTTGAAGTCGGTGCCAAACAAACTATACCTATAAGCGAGCATACCCTCCAAACGTACTAAGTAAGGTCCGTCGAGTGTGATTCATAAAAGTATACGTTTAAATCCTTAATTTCAAAAAGTAATTTCCATGTTAATATTTCGTCGTTTAGTTGTAACTAAATAAGATAATAATTATTTTATACCTTTTAGTGTATTTTATTTGTTGCATTTAATTTTTTGAAGTCGGTTTTTATTTTTTCTTTAAAAATTATTTTATTTTTCTCTTTAGTGATGTCATTAATAGTGATCATATCATCAGAACTTGACCAAATTAATATGACACCATCCCTTAAGACACCCCCTATCGGATAAAAAAGAACCATCGAAATCGATTCATAAAGGTATGAGAAGGCAATTCAAACAACCAAATGCGTACATTGAATGAAAAAAACGAAAAAAAATGGAATCAATCAAGCTGAGATTGACCCAATGCAAAAATTTTTTCAAAATCGGTTGAGAATTGGCGGAGATATGAGGTAACATAGGCACAAAAAAAAAAAAATTCAATCGAATAGAGAACCTCCTTTTTTGAAGTCGGTTAATAAACAGGCTATGCACTCACTTGCCATGCAGACACTTGCCCCATGGAGACACTTGCCCCATGTACACACTTGCCCCATGTACACACACTTACCCCACTCCACTATATCATTGATTTCTACAATTCAACAACTGTTTATTTTAAACCTAAATCCTTTTAATTATTATTATTTTTTACTATTATAATGGCTTCTGGTAGAGCAAAACGCCATCTAATTAAAGATTTTTTAAAAATTGGTCCGTACAATTGGTGAAAGTCGAAAAAAGAAAAGCAAACTATTATTTAAATATTCATTGAAAAAGCTCACGTTCGTTACTATTCAGACATATTTATTTATATATATTTAAATATGACACTCGAAATTCCATCCTATTCATCAGAGAAGATATATATACCGATAAATTTCCCTCGCGACTACTCGCAATACGAGCTTGATTTCTTTTTTTTTTTTTTAGAAAGTCTCACGCGCAATCTCTCCTGGTTGATGGTGTGAATAATGCAAGATGATCAATATTATTCCTTTTTATATCGCCTTGTGTTTAATATATATATATATATATATATATATATATATATATATATATATATATATATATATATATATATATATATATATATATATATAAGCTATAGTGGCGACACTATGACCTAAAGGATTTTCTTCATTAATGCCGTCATAATGCTGACGCTCATGGTCTTTTGCTATATAAGTCGGAAGCCGCTCACTCGCTCGTGGAACATTTGTTCATTGTGTCGCATGTATGGGCTATGCCCTAACGCCCTTTTCTTTAAATTCAGGATTTTATTTAAATCTCTGACAAATTCAATACAACTCCATATAAATTCAATATAAGTTGTAAACTCATTTCAATTAAACCCAAACGTTCATTGTACGCGTTTGCTTAAATTCGGGATTTAATTATAAATCACCGACAATAACTACTTAAACCTTGTTGATCATCGCATCAGCAAGTGTATGTAATCTTTCTTCAATAAACAAATAAATGTAATAAGTCTTAAAGTTCTTTTAAAAACTACACCTTCGACCATGGATTTATTTGGCGCAGTCGCGGTAGGATAGCACTGTACCAAAATACCAAAACTGTAATGGACATCAAATCTTGAAATTCACCAGAAGAAAGAAACTAGCACCACGCACACATCGTCGAGTTGACATCATCCCTAGCGACGAGTTGTCGTTCCAGGAACAACAACAACAAGCTTGCCTGTCTTCCAGGACAATAACACCTAGCTGTTATCAGTGTTGAAAAAACAAAGCAACTGATTACAGCCAGCCAATGTGAGTCACAATTAAATAAATAGAATAACTTTAAACTTTTTCAAAACAAATACAAGGAATATCCTTGAAAATAGAAAAAAAAAAAAATAAAATATAAATAAATACAATTTATATAAAACTCAGATTTCAATTTCGAAAATACTGACAAAAAAAAAAAAAACTAAATAAATAAACTCTTAAACTTTAAATAATAATAAATAAAAATACTCGGGTTTCATCACTGAAACACCGAATGTCTCTCCAACAAAATAAATAATTAATAATTAATAATTAATCATCAAAAAAAAAATCAAATCAACATCTTCAAAACTTACATTAATAAATATTTTTCTTAAAGTAAATTTTAAGTAAATAAAATTAATATTGAATAAGTAAATAAAATTAATATTAAAATTATTATAATAAAACATACTGCTAGTATTATAATAACTTATTCCAATCACTGTTCGCTGTTCATTTATATTAGAAGGACTTTTAGCCCTAATTCCAAAATTTTTTCATTTAAAAGAAACAAATCAAAAATGCCTAACCAACCCCTTATCAGACCTTCATCAATCACTGACAACATCAACAACCAACACCCAAGCTTATCAAACTCTCCCCACTCAAAACCTACCCCTCAAACTTCACCCTCCCCTCAAGCACCACCTCCAAATGCAACTCCACAACAACCTTTAAAGCTGAATACCTAGATATGATCCCTGATTTTACAGGCGATCAACAGACTACCAGATTTATCGAGATTTCTGATAAAATTATTTCAAAAATTTTTTTTAATACTCAGATACAGAATTCATTTTCAAAACGAAGTAATCATTCACTCCATAATTTCAAAAATAAAAGGGGAAGCTGCCAACAAAATCAATAGCTATAATTCGCGAAACTGGGAAGATTTAAAACCTTTTTTTAATCGAGACTTATTCGGACAAAAAAGGACATTTATACACTCACTTCTAGAGTTAACATCCACCAGACAAAATCAAACCCAAACACCTTTCGAATTTGGCGACTAAGTGTCTACAAAATTACAGCAAATTATTTCAAAAATAGAATTAAATTTCGACGAAAATGAGAAAAGATCATTGCAAACCTTTACCACAAATTTAGCCTTGCGAGTATTAAGAGGACTTAGAGACCCAGTAGGCCAATCTATGAGGACTAAAAACCCCAAAGCTAGGAGATGCCCTAAATATGCTCACTAACGACTTCCAATATGAAGCCAGGCTAACAACACAAAAATTTGACCCTTTTAACACACCTACTAATAAACAATATTACCAAAAACCAAAAGTCCACAACCATTCAATCCAGTTAGAACCTCAACACCTTTTAGCAGAGGTCCTGCTACACCAAACACCCACCCTTCCGACTCCGCATAACCAAAACCTATCTAACACACCCCACACACAACAAAATCACTTCCCAAAGAAATTATTCTCACTGTGACCTTTCCAACCGGCGAATTTAGCAGCCAAAGCCCCAGCCATTTCCCCTCAAAATTCAATCGACCTAATTTGAACCACCACGAGGCAACACAAGCCGACCTAAATGAGGTAAACTTCGATGAATACACATGAATATACACCTGACTACACATCAGATTATACACCCGAACACGATCCCGGTAATTTTTTAGAGGAAATAGCCTCGGAAAATCTAACAAGTACCAACAGCCGACCCACCTACGACCGACGAGAACTAGAGCAGATAGATTCTCTCATCTCTCCTTCCCTACCATACATCCTCCATCCAACAACAAACCGGAAAAATTTTAATGACACTGGTAGCACAAACTCTTCGTTCAACCAGAAATTGCTAGCTATTTTCACGCGGACTTATAAAAAAAATCTATTCTCATTCGAACTCGACATGGCACTAGCCAAGGAAAATATTGCGTAAATTGTTCAATTTTTTGAAATTTTTCGAACAAACACACCTCTAAATTTCCATATATTCGATTTCCACGATAATTTCGATTATCTCCGGCTAGATAATTTGAAAAATTACGCAAAAATTCGATATAAAACAACCGCTTAATAACTTCTAGAACTCTTTTCGAATTAAAATTTTAAATACTCAATCTAAAGACATTCTAGCAGCGATTGAAGCGTCAAACGCCGCCATTCGAAGAAACGTTAAAAAATTCAACAGTGAAGAAAAATACAAATTAAAAAATTGATAACAGATTATAGAGACATAATTTATCGCGAAACACACCTTGAAATATTTACAACCAAATTAAACATCGGATCCGCACCACCGATGATGAACCAGTTTTAATTAAAAAAGCTGTACTTTCAAGCATCCGCAAATTTATAGAGAAGTAGTTTCTAAACAAATTTCGAATATGCTCGAACAAAAAATTATTCAACCTTCCTTCTCCCATGGTCATCCCCTGTATGGGTAGTGCCCAAAAAACTTTAGCAAAGACGGCAAACGAACATATCAAACCGTCATTGACTACCGCCAATTAAACAAGAAGACAATAAGCGACAAAATACCCAATACTCCACATCACCGACCTCCTTGATAAATTAGGCAGAAGTCGTTACTTGGCAATAATAGATTTATCTAGCGGCTTCCACCAAATCGAGATGGCAAGCGAGGATGTTGAAAAGACGGCTTTCAACACGGAACAAGGGCACTTCGAGTTTTTGCGAATGCCTTTTGGTCTTAAAACGCACCAGCCACCTTTCAGCGAGCCATGGACAATGTCCTCCAGGGTATCCTTAATAAATTTGTCTAGTCTATGTAGACGACATTATTGTCTTCTCCTGCTTCCAGGAACACATCACCCATTTAAAAACAGCTTTTGACCGGCTTCGTAAAGCCAATCTCAAAATTAAAAATCAAAAAAATGGATTTCCTGCAGAAGGAAGTCCCGTTCCTAGGCCATATAGTCACACCTGAGGGAATTAAACCAAACCCGATAAATTTCCGCTATACAAAATTACCCGCTACCTACCACCGAGAAATGGCCGTTCCGGTTTACTCGGGTATTACTGACCGTTAAATATATTCTTCCGAATAACGAAACCCTCTCCGAACTCTTGAAAAAGAAAACAAAATTAACCCAAAAGACCCCGAATTCATTAACGCTTTTGAAAAATGTAAAACTCTCTTAACTAATGAACCCATCCTGATCTATCCCGATTTTAACAAACCTTTTACACTCACCACCGATTCGAGCAATTTCGCCCCTAGGCGCGGTCCTATCACAGAAAAATGATCAAAATTCAGACTTACCGGTAGCGTACGCCGCACGCTAAATTCCCATGAACAGAATTATTCTACGGTCGAACGCGAACTTCTAGCGATAGTTTGGGCAACTCAATATTTTAGGCCCTACCTATTCGGCAGAAAATTCAAAATAATCACGGACTATAAGCCCTCGTTTGGTTAAAATCAATGAAAAACCCTAATGCCAAATTCATTCGCTGGCAAATAAAACTCAGCGAATACGATTTCGATATATTGAACACCAAAAAGGAAAACTAAAACCGCGTAGCTGACCCACTTTCCAGAATAAATTTTAACCCACTAGTAACCGACCCTGAACCCAATTTGGAAGAGTATATGAATCAATTTAACGACTGGGCAACTAACCCGGAAAACTTCCGAACTCAACCCGAACTAAATCCTGTGAATCCAGTAAATGTTCCCGCAACACCCGAACCTGAACCCGAACCCGGAAATCTATCAGAATCAGAAAGCAACTACTCAGACTCAGACGCAACCACCGAAATCCTGAAATTCCCCCGACTTGACCAGCCCTAAACAAATTTAAAAACCAACTAATAATAAAGGTAGTACCATTACTCAACTAATAAAAATCGAAAAATTATTTGGAAAGAAAAACAACCATCAAGAACAACTAATAAAAAATAACATTGAAAAAGGAAATTTGCCAAATTATTAAGGAATACCTAGTCCCTAATATTAAATACCACATATATTTTGAATCCCCAATCCAAGAAAAAATTCATATCCATTCTCCAAAAACATTCGATAAAACAAACCTAAGATTATATGAATGCATCACGTTGTTGAAAGATTTGCAAACAAATGAGCAACAACTGGAAGAAAATTCAAAATTATCACCTAGGAAAAACCAACCACCGCGGTATTAACGAAACATTCGATAAACTAAAACTCAAATATTATTGGCCAAAGATGAAAGATATGATCATGAATTCATAAATGCATGCGAAATTTGTAAAATAAATAAATATGTGATAGACACCCCTTAATGTTAAACTAAACATAACGCCCACCGCATCCAAAACCCTTTGAGATTATCCACATTGATAGCTTCACTATCGGAAACCAAAAATTTCTTCTAAATGTAAATCATGATTCATTTTCAAAATTTGCCTGCTTATAAATTAAAAACTTTAACCTGTTTCGATGTCACAAAGAAATTAATCCAAATTTTTCATAACCATTGCATACCCCAAATTATTTATCCGACAATGTGAAACCACCTTAAAGTAATGCCATCCGTGGGAAACCTTGAACTATAAATTCATCCAATTCATCTGTAGTCAGCACCCCCAATCTAATGGAAACATTGAGAGATTCCACTCCACTATAGGTGAACATTTGGAATATTCCTAAATCTGAGCCCCAATTTAAAAATAACACCATCTCAGAAAAATGTCTTACGCATTAATGGCCTATATAAACAAACCACCCATTCAATGTTCACAAAAATTAATAACTTCTAATTGTAAACGGTCATATTAATACTGAAAATTATTTAGAACAAAACTTAGAAGAAAAATAACTTCAAATTACGTTCAAAACCACATAGAAAAAACCAAAAAGTTGTATGAAATAGTTAAAGCAAAATTAGAGGAGAATAAGGAAAAAACTACCACAGATAGAAACAAAAACAGAGAAAATTTACCCCCAATCCCAGAAATAGTATTCGTAAAGAATAAACAAGAAACTACCAAACTACAAGAATCAAAATGAAAAATTAAAATCAATCGATAAAATTTTTAAAAGTCGGACAAATTATTCCCCGACACCACAAACAGACCACAAAAAATTCAATAGCCGCCAAAATATTAAAAGACCAACTAAAAAATACGGTAGAACAATTGTATCATCATCGCCTACGCCGTCGTCTTCGGACCATTCGACTGGGCTCAAACATAAGTAGAGGAAATGGACAATCGAACATTCCCAACTGATTTAAGGACACTAGACTCTTCGACAATTACCATTACATACACTACGCCTTCAACCTTTTTACCCAATTGACGCCGGAATTTAGCAACTAACACAAGCAACTAATAATTTAAAAACATAACCCCTACAAAGTTCTATAAAGAACATACTTCTTATTTCGAATTGCTTGAACATAATTTAAACTCTCTAAAACAAAGGTGCAGAATCTAAATAAAACCAATAGAGAAAAACGGGTATAACTAATGGATCAGCAGCCTAATTAAAGCCATAACTGGAAATTTAGATAATGAAGATAGAGAAAGGTATGATCAAATTTTAGAAAACTTGAACAGGAATCAAAATAAATCTAAATTCAGAATAACCTAATATTGAAATCTTTTAACAACTTAACCGAACACTAACCACCTAATTGACAAGAAATTAATCTAAACCAAGAAAATTTCAAAATATGTTGTCATTAGTAGACTCGCAATTGAAAGAAACAGTGAACAGGGACTGATTAACTTAATCTCCCAACTAATTGGCACCTTGAATTCAATATTGATTACTGATGTTGAACATTGAAACTGCATTATCATTCTGTACAATAAATGTCCCGTTAACAACTCATAATCACTTTCAATGACCTGAAAGAAATTTTTGAAATTACCACCAAGACAAATTAGAAAATTATTAAGACTATAGTTTTTTTATTCATTCCATTTGTAAAACTCACCAAAATTACATCGACATCATATTAGAAATACCAACCTACCAAAACAAAACAATGTCATCCAATTACTACTACCAATAATCAAAAAATGAAACCTTCTTGCTAAACGAGCCACTCCAGACAGTGATAATAATTGAAAAGGAATTATATCCAGTAACTGATTGTATCTTAAATAACAATATTAATTATTGTAAGGCTTTAAGACAAAACTAACGAAAATTGTGAATTATTAAAATTAAAACATTTCCTAGCCATATTGTCATACCAAATTTGAACCAAATTAATAATCTTTGCAACTAACGGAAACAAACACTCGTTAAATGTTGATGGAACCAATTAAGTACTTAAGTTTTGGTTTATATAAAACAAGTTAACCAAATTGTAAAATTGATAATGATAATATAACGACATATAAACCAAGTAGAGGTATTACCTGCCTTTAACTAAAATTCAAAATAAGGAGATTCAGCATTCCATAAATGATACAAAGATTGAAATTTCTGATGTTAAGTTAGACCAAATCGACAACGCGAATGGTTCTCCCACAAAACGAATAATGATAATAACTATCTTCCGTATCGATAATAATATTATTTATTGAATTATAATTTTATTTGTCAAAACCAAGATCATAAAATTTTAAAATTTACAAAGAACCACTCAGTGAAGTTAAAGAGGCTAACGAAAGTTTAATCAACCCTAAACTTTCGTCTTGTGGAGGGACGAGTTATAGTGGCGATCATCAGTAATCCAACATTTTTCATGACGTCAGTCAGCGACGCTGACGCCTGCGGTCTTTTGCTATATAAGTCGGCCGCCTACTCGCTCGTGGAACATTTGCTCCATTAAAGTCGGCCGGTGGCTATGCCCGCACGTCCTTTAAATTCAGGATTTTATTTAAATCTCTGCGACAAATTCAATACAACTCCATATAAATTCAATATAAGTTGTAAACTCATTTCAATTAAACCCAACGTTCATTGTACGCGTTTGTTTTTAAATTCGATTTAATTGTAAATCACCGACAATAACTACTTAAATCCGCTTGACCAGACCATAAGTAATGCAATCTTCAACAAACAAGAAATGTAATAAGTCTTAAAGTTCTTTAAAATCCCACCTTCATCCCATGACTTATTTTATATATTATATAAGTTCATTTTTCAATGGGAAATAAAATAAAAGTAGGACTTTTGAAGGCATCTGTTTTAGCGTAATTACAGACAAACAAATACACATGACATTTTTAGCAGAGCAAAAAGCATTACTAGAGAGGAATAAATTAATCATCGCAAACATCATGGCTCAATCGAATAAGCCGAGAGGTAAATTAAAAAAAAGACTGAGAGATAGCGAAAAAGAAGCCTCATCAAATTAAACCATTTACTTTAAAATTTAATATTGAATATAAAACTCGAAGAATGTGAAACATCTTTTTCCCATTTTGACCATGAAGGAGCAAGTTTTCGACAAAGACCATTCTATACATTTTTAAACCCTAGAGTAAATTTGCTACAATTCAAACAAAGTTTAATCTTAATTGGATAATATAAACTAGTATGTAATGGATGTTTGGTTTTGAAAAAAACTAAAATTTTTTTTTGCAATAAATCAGTTGTTTTTTCTCATCGGTTTTTAAGAAAAAAATGGAAATCGACTTCAAAAATTAAATGCAACAAATATAAAAATACACTAAAGGTATAAAAATGAAATTATTATCTTATTTACTTGATAACGAACAATGAAATATAATCGATGAAATTACTTTTTGAAGTCGGTGCCAAACTAATCTCCCATACCCATAAGCGAGCATACCCTCCAAACGATTAAGTAAGATCCGTCGAGTGCGATTCATATGAAGAATGCGTTGAAAACCAACTTCAAAAAGTACTTTGCGTTAATATTTCGGTCGTTTAGCTAAAAATCAAACAAGGATGAAGAATAATTAAAATTTTTAAATATAATTTTATATTTGCTGCATTTAATTTTGAAGTCGGTTTATTTTTTCCTTAAAAATTTTTTTATTTTTCTTGAAAGAGCAACGAATAGTGATTATATCATCAGAACTTGACCAAATAATATGACACCATCCCTAAGATACACTCTTCGATAAAAAAAGAACCATCGAAATCGGTTCATAATCGCGAGTTAGGTCTAAACAAACCTAATAAAAAAGGTCTAATACCTATGAAAAAATCGAAAAAAAATAGACCAATCGGAAGCTAGACTGACCCAATGCAAAAAATTTTCAAATTGGTTGACAATTGGCGGAGATATATAAACACAAAAAAAAAAAAAATTCAATTAGTAGGAGAACCTCCTTTTTTGAAGTCACAAAAATAAAACCATCATCTTAGAAACTTGGATCTTATCTCATTCTTTAGAAAATTTGTTGACTTGAACGTTTACTTGGATCACTTTTTTGTTAAAACTGTAAAATTTATAGATATCCAGAATTTTCCATGACAGAAAATGAACCATTTTCGAAAATGAAATTTTTCCTAATGAAGCTCAAAAAGCACTCATTCGAGAACTTGGATTTTTATTCCATTTTCATATTTCCACAAACTCAAAATTTCATTTGAACTAATTTTTTTTGTTAAAATTCAAAATTTAAGAGCATTCCAAAAATTTTCCATGACAGGAAATGATCGATTTTTTTCAAAAAATTTCAGTTTTTCTCAATGAATGCAACAAATAAAAATCAATTAATTAAAGGCAAAATAATATTTATTTATTAATTGAATGATTAAAGATAACATAAAATGTCAAGAAGTCATGCCAAACATATACCTATTATGAATCGCACTCGACGGACTAATAGCACGTTTCATAAAATGCACAACAGAGAGGTTTGTTTCAGCCTAATTTCAAAAAGTAATTTCATGTTAATATTTCGTCGTTTAGTTGTAACTAAATAATGATAACAATTATTTTATACCCTTTAGTGTATTTTATTTGTTTCATTTAATTTTTTTTGTAGTCGGTTTTATTTTTTCTAAAAATTATTTTTATTTTTCCCCTTTAGGATACAATAGTGACTGAATATCAAAAACCCGACCAAAATTGTATGGCATTATCCTAGATACCCCTCTATTTGATGTTGAACTAATGAATGGTTCATAAACAAAGTAGTTAGGCTTGAACAAACCTAACAAAAAAGGTTTAATACCAATGAAAAAAAACGTAACTAATCGAAGCTAGATCGAACCCAATGCAAAAAAATTTCAAGATCGGTTAACAATTTGCGAAACACAAAGAAAAATACATGACAAAAAAGCTACCTAGTTTGAATGAGAACTTTTTTTTAGCCTAGTTAAAAATGAAAATCCATCGTTTTTGTAGAAATTTCATTTCTATCTCATTATCAGAAATTTTATTGACTTGAACGTTTATTTCGACCAATTTGTTATAAATTTCTAAAGTTTATAGATATCCAGAATTTTCCATGACAGAAACATTATTTTTTTTTTTTTAAAATTGCAGTTTTTTCTTAATAAAATGAAACTAATTATCTCTAGAAATTTGATTTTTATGTCATTCTTTGGGAAAATACATATTTTTATTTTTTATTTTATTTTATATTTTTAATTTTTGACTTTTTGTTCTTATGTGATTATTATTGTTTTTGTACATATTTTTGGTTTATATTCATTGTTTATTGTTTGATCATATTTTTTCTGTTCATTTTTTTTTTTTAGTTTTTTGTTGTTTTTTTTACCTTTAATGAAATACAATAAAACTTTAAGTTAATAGTGTGCCTACCATAGCTAAATAAAGTATAATGAGAAAGACATGCAAACCCACTTTCACCAATTGAGAATCTGACAAAATTTTAGGCTAATTTATTCGAGCGAAGGAGGAGGCCTTCCTGCATGGCCAAATAAATATTAATAAATAGGCGTCAGAAAAATGTTAATTGACAAAACCATTCTTATATATACATTTTTAAACTGTGATTAAATTCCGTTGGCTAACTAAATAAGATTTCATCTAATCAGATAATGGTAACTCTGTGTCGCAATGAGGCTTCGAAATTTTGAAAAATGTACCTCTTTCAAAAATCACTGTTTTCCTTCATAAAATAAAACGAATCATCCTAGAAACGTGTGATTCATATCTCATTCTGTGAAAATTTCGTTGACTCGAAGGTTTACTTGGGCCACTTTTTTGATAAATCTCTAGATTTATAGATATCTTGCATTTTCCGGACAGATATGATCCGAATCCTCAATAACGTCATGAAAAATGCTGGATATCTATAAATCTAACAGTTTTATGAAAAAAGTGATCCAATTAAACGGTCAACAATAAAATTTCCTAAAGAATAACATAAAAATCAAAAATGTAGAACATGGAATATTTTTGATTTCAGAGAAAACTGGAGATTTTTTGCAAAAATTGTAATTTTTCAAAACATCAACCTCATTGCGGCACGGGTTACAATAATCCAATTAAGATGAAACTTTGTTTTAATTGTAGCAAATTTAATCTAGTTTCAGCACAAGAGAGCAGCTCATAAAAAATCAAACTTTCCAGCCTGTTGTCAAATGGGAAAACCGAAAAAAATGCGAGTTTTAGGGATATTCAAAAGTGATCCCGCGGACTGTTTATTGTATCCCCATTAAAAACCGAACTACTGGACCAATTTTGCATACTTTTTTTAATCGACGTTAAATTTGTCCCGAATTACTATAGAACGTTTTCGTTTCAAAAACAAACATGCCGAGTTATAAGCGGAAAGACTGAAAAAAGTCCGAAAAATTTCGAGGTGTTTTTCGCCCACCAAAAAGTTGTCCTCTAATAACTTTTGATAGTAAACTGGATTTGGCAATGCACCAAAACCGCCAAAACGATCCTAATTTAACTATTAATAATATATAGAACAAATTTTCAATTTATCAAAAAAAACAATTTTCTACTTTTTTGATATTAAATTTATAACTTTGAGCAGAATAGCCCACAAATTACGTTTAACTATTAAAATATTAATTAATCTTTGCCTATTAAAAGTATTCACGGCTATAATAAAAAAATTAACGCTTTTGGTTTCATTTTAATTTATTCAACATTTTCTACTTTAGTTTAATTTTAGTTTAAATGTAAAAGGGCGTTTTTAATTTATTTTTTGAAAATATTTGAAATAAGCTGACGTGTTCTGATGTGGCCATCCACTTGACTTCACTATACAACCTGGCCCCTCACTTATATTTAATAAAATTATTTATAATCATGTAGGGAGACAAAATATTTTTAATTTTAGGATTAATAAAAAATTCAACATCATGTATACAAAATTTGAATGAGTTTGCAAATGACCAAGATTTTCATTTTTTGACGCACTTCATTTTGGACGGTTAGTTTTTACATTTTTAGACTTCTAGGATCCCACTTATTATGTATACAAAATTTGGTTGAGTTTGCTGAAATTGGCCTAGATTTTTAATTTTTAACCACCAATTCTCCACTCCTGATTTTAAATGACATGCACTAAAATTTAATCAAATTTTTTTAATCTCAATGGACCAAAACTACATAAAAAAGAAATCGGTTTGATATTCACACTTGAAGTTTTTGAGCTAGCTCGTCCACAAAAAATTTGCTACGCACAGACTAACAGACATTTTGACAAACAATTATTATCTCTAAAAATATAATTTTTTTCGATGTTCATTTATTTGAGCTTTTTGTAGAGCAAAATGCCATTGTTTCGCTCAATTTTTTTAATAGAAAATAGTTTAAGCCGTTTTTTGAGTTATTTCGAAAAAAGAAGGGTAAAACAAAACACTTTTTTTTTCTTGGTGAATGATTATAAATACTTGACCATACCTCGAATTTCAAAGCAAAAGGGTTTAGGTATATTCTTTAGTAAAGGGTATCATAGTAACTAAACTTCTACTTGAAGGAGGAGGATTGTAGTGAGGGAAAGAATTTTGATGTTATTCCTGTCACAACGTCACACCTACTACAAAATTCCAAACACGTGCTCAAAAGTTTAATTTCTCCAGAAAACCAAAAAAGTAGCAGCAATTGTGCTAGTGAATTAGTTATTTATTAAAATATATAAATTTATTAATACTAATACCTAGTACACCTCAAATATTTTCATAAGATTCACGCGATGATTTTTTAGTAATGAAGCTGTTGAATACATCCAATTAATCAAATTGGCAAATTCTAATATAAAATAATATTTGTAATGAATTATTAGTGGGCTATAAAATTACAAAACCAATTAATTATTAAACGGAATTGAATCAAAATGTAATTATACAATCACCTGTGAATAATTATTTCAATTAACAACAAACACATAAAAAACAACTTAGCCGAAGATGAGACAGTGACAGATCAAATTGCCAACCCAAAAAACCCCTAAAAAGTGAATTTCATCCAAATCGTTAGTCGTTTTCGAGAAACCAATTCTATATATACCCGGTGAGTTTTTTTATCTTGAGACAGTCTTATAATTAAAAAACAGTGCATTATATGGAAAAAGTTTCAAATAAATGTTTGTTTATATCGAGGGGAAACTAAACTACCCTATTGTTTGTCGATCTAGGACAAACTTTCAAGGGTATTTTGAGGTCAAGTTCTGTGTTTTAAATAGAAACGTATATGTTTCTATGCATATTCTTATAATAAGTAATTTAATAATAAGACATTCCAGAGTGTCTCGATGAATTTCATTTCCAATTTCCTTATTTGGCCTGTTCTAGTTCCTTCCTAGCCTTTTATATTTACTGTTTTTTTTAAACAGTTTACAACACAATAAAACGAATTGGGAGGGTGTATTCCTATCAGGAAAACGCTCGGCATCCATTTTCAATGGCAGCCCCATAACACTTCTTCCACATTCACCATAAATTAAGACCATTTCAATTTTGTCTTCAACAAAAAAATGCTCCATTTAAACTCAAGAATTTTAAATAGTTCTATTAAGTAGAAAAATAATCTCTTTAATCTGTGTACCAACGTATAATGAAGTTTTAATATCATTATAAACACTTATTTTCTTTGTTGTGACTTTTCGATTTAATAAATATTTATTAATAATTAATTATTTTAATAATTATTATTTGATAATTAAGTAGAATAATTTTTAAAAAATAATTATTAAGATTTTTTTTTAGATCTAATTAATTTAATATTTTTTATTTGAAGTCGTATAAAAAATAGTTCTAATAAAAGTTGTTCAGTTTTTTTTGTAGATTCAGAATATGTACAGAAACATATGGGTTTCTATTTAAAAAACAGAACTTGACCTCGAAATACCCTTAAAGGCTTGTTCTAGGTCGACAAACAATAGCGTAGTTTAGTTTCCCCCTTGATATAAATAAACTTTTATTTGAAATTTTTTTCATATAATGCACTGTTTTTGAGTTATAAGACTGTCTCAAGATAAAAAAACTCACCCGGTATATACAATTGCTCGTTTAATATAATAAGATTAAAGGGGTGACTCTAACATACCTGGAACGATAGCTCACTCTTCACCTAATCATCTGCTCAAATTTTGAGGTTTTGGTAAGACTTTTATTTTTCTTCTAATTTCTTTTCTAAATCCATATAAAAAAGATAATTTGCAATTCAATTAGTT
>JALMQS010000117.1:2469988-2615759 GCA_024734495.1 Forficula auricularia
CCCCCTCCAGGCGCACTTTGTTCGAATTTTTGTGTACTCATTTCATAAAAACACCTATACATTTTCGTAACTAGTTAAATTTATTTTGATACAATAAATTTTATTGATTGTACGTATGCGGATCACTTTAGAAAGGTGCATTCAAAATTGAACCGATCTTGAATTCTTTTTCATGAAGTGCTTCTGAATAAAATGTCCCAAATAGAAGCTTAGGTGTTGTTCTGATGTAGCCATTCACTTGACACAAACAGCGCAATCGCCATATGTTAATGAATTAATAAAATTATTGCAATCATGTAGAAGGAAACTGGATTCATTTTAGACTAACTTAGGTCCAATGATTATCGCCATAAAAGTTGAATGGGATTTATCCAAATGTCTTAGATTTTTAATTTTGACCCATTCATTGAGGGATTGGATTTTGTTTTATGCACTCTAGGTCTGATTATGTATGCAAATTGGATTGGAGTTGCTCAAATAGACTGGAATGGAAACACGGTATGCAAGTGGACTCGAATGAACTAGAGCATATGGAAGGGCTGAACTAGACTCTTCATAAAATTTAGTGATAACACGGACAGCAATGGACAGACTAATGGACATTGATAAAAATTATCCTCAAAGAAATGCTCACTCGATATTCATTAATGGGGTTTATCCAAACAAAATGCCATGGATTCATTGAATTTAAATCGAATGGATTCAAATGGATTTGGATATTCAGCTTTGGCTTTTTTCACACTATGCCTGATTCTGTCTCGGCTCCTGCATGTCATCACTCTATCACCTCTCCAAATCAAATTCTATCAGCTCATGTCTATTAAATCCCTGGGAAATACTATTCTACAAAATATCTCAAAACTCAACATCCATCAAAACAAATTTAATCACAAAACATTTTTAAAAAATCATTAAACTATATATCAATTTTAATCATAAAGGTTAAAAATTTAGCATAATAAATTGTCTAAAATACATTCTCTAACTTAGACCACCTGTTTAATTCAATATTTATATTCAGGAAAAACTTTTAACTGAATTATACAAAATTAACGAAATATCTATTTAATGAAAGTGCAATTAATGGAAGTGTTTGAACTGAATAAATAAATAACTTAGTACTTTCGATCTATTATCCAATAAAAGATTAATGATGCTGGTTGTATGGCTAGATTTAGATCCATTGATTAAGGATGAGCCGTTTGCTCCTGGGCTAAGCCCCCCTCGAAGCAGCCTCGTTAGTTCCTGTAAAAAATGACCTAGTTAACGTCGAAAATTGAACAGAGGAGGAAGAAGATGAGCATTTTCGAGGGGTGGGGATGGATGACAAGGGGACGGGAGGGGGCGAGGGGGATCCCCGATTTGTACAAATTGTTCCATCGAGCATGTCGGATGAAATAATTGCGCCATTAACCCAATAACGTTCAATTTGCGTGACCGGTTTTGACAGCATACTAGTATACACTCACTCATTCATTCACTGGCTGGCTGTCTGCTTCGAGGCTCAAACAGGTCATCTCAAGAGGAGGAGGAAGGGAGGTAAATCGATCATAGATTGGCAAAAGAATTAAAGAGAAACAGCGAGAAAAAACCCTATATATAGAATGATTCCGCGACATTTCAGCCCCCGACAAAATATCCTTCAGACAAAATATCTCGTGACAAAATAACCCTTTCCCTCGTGAATCTTATGAGTAATGCAAATCGACTCCAGTTCGGTTAATTTATATTCAGTTCGGCTCGGTTGGGTTCGTATAGCTCCATTTCGGGCTGGTTTTTAAACGGTTCGGTTGGCGAAAAAGAGCTATACGAACCCAACCGAGCCGAACTGAATATATAAAGTAGGCAACTAAGTAATTGCGGATTTCACTCATAGATGGCTTCAGTTGAATTTTTAGGTTTGCTGGCGTAGTCCAAATGTAAAACACATTTTGTTATTTGATAGTTGGCAATTCAGCTGTCAATCAGTAAAAAAAGTTTTTTGATCGGTTGCGTAGTTTTCGTTTGGCGTTCGTTGAAAAATGGAAAATCAAAAGGAACATTTTCGTCATATTTTCCTTTTTTATTTCCGCAAAGGGAAAAACGCATCGCAAGCTCACAAAAAGTTATGTGCTGTTTATGGCGACGAAGCCTTTAAAGAACGGCAGTGTCAAAATTGGTTTGCCAAATTTCGTTCTGGTGATTTTTCACTCAAAGATGAAAAACGCTCTGGTCGTCCAGTTGAAGTTGATGACGACCTAATCAAAGCAATAATCGATTCGGATCGTCACAGTACAACACGTGAGATTGCAGAGAAGCTTCATGTATCACATACATGCATTGAAAATCACTTAAAACAACTTGGCTATGTTCAAAAACTCGATACATGGGTTCCTCACGAACTGAAAGAAACGCATTTAACGCAACGCATTAACAGCTGCGATTTGCTAAAGAAACGTAATGAAAATGATCCATTTTTAAAACGACTGATAACTGGCGATGAAAAATGGGTTGTTTACAACAATATCAAGCGGAAAAGATCGTGGAGCACCAGGTGAACCAGCTCAAACAACATCAAAAGCTAGGTATTCATCACAATAAGGTTTTGTTATCAGTTTGGTGGGATTACAAAGGGATTGTCTACTTTGAACTCTTACCACCCAACCGAACGATCAATTCTGTTGTCTACATTGAACAACTAACGAAATTAAACAATGCAGTTGAAGAAAAGCGGGCCGAATTGACAAATCGAAAAGGTGTTGTATTCCATCATGACAATGCAAGGCCACACACATCTTTGGTCACTCGGCAAAAATTATTGGAGCTTGGTTGGGATGTTTTGCCACATCCACCATATAGTCCTGACCTTGCACCATCTGATTACTTTTTGTTTCGATCTTTACAAAACTCCTTGAATGGTAAAAATTTCAATAATGATGATGATGTCAAAACGTACCTGATTCAGTTTTTTGCTAATAAAAACCAGAAGTTTTATGAAGTTGGGATTATGATGCTGCCTGAAAGATGGCAAAAGGTCATTGATCAAAATGGGCAATACATTACAGAATAAAGTTATTTAGTTCCATGAAAAAATTGTCTTTGATTTTCTAAAAAAAATCCGCAATTACTTAGTTGCCAATCCAATATATTAACCGAACCTCCGAATGTTAAGTCCGGGCGGGGTGTGTTTCGGGCTCCCATTTTTTTTCTAATCAAACACACATTAAAAACCGAACCAGCCAATCGTCGGGCGGGGTGTGTTTGGGGCGCTATATTTTCGCCCAATATTATAATAATAATTAATAACACTTTTAACAAACAATCAATAATTGTGTAATGTAAACATAGACGATAAATAAGTAAATATAGATGAAAAATACTATATTATAGATAGTAAAAATAATAAATTGTTAGCTAGAAAATCTAACGACAGATAGCAGCACTTTTAAACGGCTAATTAGCCGCCAAAATATGAAAGTCTCTTTATATTATTCAAAACTATCATTATAAGCTTCTCACTTAATCTCTTTTGTATTCTCCCTTATGCTGGGGAATATTTTGTCGGGGGCTGAAATGTCGCGGTACCATATAGAATATACAAAATAAATACAAATGTTTTAACAATCTTCAAGAGTTTAATTAAACCCAGGACATGGTATGACCTCGTAGTCAAACCTAATATTCTAAGAGCTACTGACCATTTTGGATGCTGATTTCAAAACCCAAATAACAAATCCCATACTGTAGTGTGATTAGCACACACCCCGAAAGTCAAATTCTTACTCGCCAAATCGAGTCGTTTTTTGGGGTAATCGACCCTTGAAGATGTCAAAAATACCGTAAAATCACCACATTATTACATATGGTGTCTGATCTTACAAAACCTCGTAAGACCTAAATTCATTGTTTGTCAGAAAACAAGAAAAAACATTTAAAACAACAATACATACAAATACAATGCAATATTTAGGGAAATTAAATTGGAATAGAATAATAAGGTTTCAATAGAAAGACGCGCAGTGAAAAGTTGGTCGGTATAAACGTATAATACGTATTTGACCAAAAATCGGACTTACGAGGTTTTGTAAGATTAGCGACGATATAACTGTATACTCTACGGTAAATTCTATTAGAAGCAAAATTGTAGAGGATGTAATTTTTGACATATTTGTTTAAATTTTATATACATATTCTGTGAACCCCAGAAGGCTAGAAATGCAAAAACTAACCACCCAAAAAGTGGGGGGGGGGTCAAAAATGAAAATTCTAGCCCTTTCGATCAAAACTCACCAAATTTTTTATACGTAATCAATGGACCTCCAAAAGGATAGAAATGCAAAAACTAATTACCCAAAATGGGAGGGAGGGTCAAAAAATGAAATTCTAGGTCCTTGTACCAAACTTAACTCAGTTTTTGAATTTTTAGCCTTTTGGGGGCCCACAGAATATGTATACAAAATTTGATTGAGTTTGGTACGAAAGGGCTAGAATTTTCATTTTTTGACCCTCCCTCCCATTTTGGGTGGTTATTTTCAATTTTTTTTTAAACAAAAATGTCAAAAATTACATCCTCTACAATTTTGCTTCTAATGGAATTTGCCGTAGAGTAAACAGTTTAGGAGTTATAATCAATGAGGTGATTTTACGGTATTTTTTGACATCTTCAGGGGTCGATTACCCCTAAAAACGACTCGATTTGGTGAGTAAGAATTTGACTTTCGGGGTGTGTGCTGATCACACTACAGTATGGGATATGTTATTGGGTTCTGACATCAGCTTCCAAACTGGTCAGTAGCTCTCGGTCTATAAAGAAAAAAGCATCAGGACAGACTAAACAATATTTAAAATCTAGGGCACGGGAATGGAAAGTATTAAAAAGTTCGTTCCTGTGCTAAAATGTTTGTATTACATACCAATAGGGAGAACTGATTAGATTTTGCTCTTTCTAGCTTTAGAGCTTTTGGTTCAAAATTGCACAAAACATCATTATTTTAATGATTTTAACGAGATTTTAAGGCGATTTTATAATATGGGCATAAATGAAGAATTTATAAATAGTTTGTTGGTGGGTGGGAGTGGGAGGTGAGGGCGGGGTTGGACCCCTGTTTAGCAAGAGGGTCGCCGCAGGCGGGCCTTGCAGCTAGTTATTCAATAAATATGCGGGTGAGCGATTCTTTCTTATCGATAAAAATGAGTAAAAAGGGCTCGGATAGAATGATGAGAAATACAAGTTCAGACCTGTTTCAGACTAATCGAGATTAATTTCTTGATTTCTATTAATCTAGAAACGGCCTTTTGACTCTAGGCCAAGAAAATATTAAATCAAAATGAAAGTCAGATTTAGATTTATTTATCAATTTAAAATTATTTACTCGTAACTGAAAACAGCATAGTGTGTTTTGAAAAAATTTCAATTTATCCTCATATTTTAAGATTAAAAAACTAGAATTGAATGTAATGGAAGGCAGCCCAGAGGTAGTGAGGAAAGAAAAAATTAACACATATAAAATAAGGTGCAATTTACTGGAATCCTTCCTCCTTTCCTTTCAAACCGACGTTTCGGAGGATTTTCCCTCCTTCTTCAGGGTTTCAAAGGGTCAATGAATGAAACAAATAAAATGTTTCCTTCTTCTCTCCACAGTAGTGTTCAAAAACTTTCTTCATTTTTAACAAAGGCATAGGAAAACAAATTTTTTTTCCTCCTTTTCTTAATTAGATGTAAAAATTTGTTTTTCTATGCCTTTGTTAAAAATGAAGAAAGTTTTTGAACACTACTGTGGAGAGAAGAAGGAAACATTTTATTTGTTTCATTCATTGACCACTTGGAAACCCCAAAGAAGAAGGGAAAAATCCTCCGAAACGTCGGTTTGAAAGGAAAGGAGGAAGGATTCCAATAAATTACACCTTATTTTATATGTGTTAATTTTTCTTTCCTCACTACCTCTGGGCTTCCTTCCATTACATTCAATTAAAGTTTCTACCAGTCCGTCTCTCTCCAGAGAAAATTTCGTTGCAAAAAATTTAAAAAACTAGCTTCCATGTAAAAAATATATTGTATATACCTACTTATAGATATAGACATCTATTGAAATATGTTTTTTTTTACATATTAATAAATATTACAATTAATTCTCTTATAAAAACAATCTCAAAACGTTTATTAGTAATCCAAAAGTTTCTGGAGAATTTCCCCATTTATCAAAAAATTTTATTTGCTCTTAAAAGAAATATTAAATCAAGTATAAATAAAACATAAATATTTTGAAAAATAGACAATGATACAATTTTCTTGGGGATGAAATTACCTCGAACAAAAATATAACATAATAAATACCTGTTTAAGAAAATATCTTCGAGTCATTTTGACGCCTTTATAACTTCGTACTGGAAACCTCTACACGGCTGATTTTTTTATTTTCAAAATACTGCCCATAAGCTTAAATAAATTACCAAATTTCATATTCCTATTGCTTATACTGTCTAACTTAGAAGAAGCCAAAGATAAGGCTTTTATCGTCACTGGCTCACTCACTGACTGACTCATCAAAATTCTAGGAGTACTTCGGCTGATTCTATAATGCTGAAATTTGGCATACTGGTAGAGTTTGAGGTACAATTAAAGGGAAAAATCGAAAAAGCGAAACTTTCCCTTCTCCAGGGCCTAAAATGAAAGGGAGGTGATTTTATAGGCATTGGTAATTAACACATAGTAAAAATACAATGAACTTAGAAAGCTGAAATTTGGCATTTTGCTAGAGTTTTGCACATTAAAAAACGAGAAAAATGAAAACCCGAAACATTCCCTTTTTCAGGGCATAAATACGGATCTAACTTACAAAAAGAAGAGAAATCCCAACAAAAACATATGTATAAAAAAAGGCCAAGTTCGATTTATAAAAACCGTTTGCCAAAAAAAAGTAGTGAGATCTAATGTGCTGCCAAGCTTAATATCAATATCGATATTTGAAAAATTAAAATCGGTTCAGCCGTTTAGCCACAATCGATCGTCATAGATAGGCAATTTTTACCAACTTAACGGAAAAGTGAATTATGTGACTAGTTGATCGCAAGAAACCACTATTCGAATTTTGGTGCTGGCCCCCATAATAGTTTCCAATTGGCTAAAAAATGATATTGGCAAAGTTTCATCTTAATTGGGCAGCGGTATCCCGCGCCGCAATGAGGTTGGATCATGCCCTGTCTTAGAAAATGCTGGATATCTTCAAATCTAAAAGTTTTATTAAAAAAGTAGCTCAAGTTGAAATTCAAGCAAACAAAATTTCCTAGAAAATGAGACAAGAATCAATTTTCTAACAATGAGTGGTTTTCATTTTATGATTGAAAAACTGCAATTTTTCTCATTTCGGCTACGGGTTACCGTTGTCCAAATAAGATGAAACTTTCCCAATCTCATTTTTTAGCCAATTGGCAACTATTATACAGGTCAACACCAAAATTCGAAGAGTGGTTTCGTGTGACCACCCTAATGAGCATAATTCACTTTTCCGCCAAATTGGTAAAAATTTCCTATCTTTGACGATCGATTGTGGCTAAACACCTGAATCAATTTTAATATCTAAGTAGATTATTTAACGCGAAATCTTATGCTGTTACATTTTGGCAATGATGAACATTTCTATAAGACGCATAGTTTTCCAGTTATAAGCGAAAATTTTAAAAAAGTCCAAAATTTTAGTAGTTATTAGGCCACCCAGAAATCGTCGCAAACTCATATAACTTTTATTTGGGACGCCTTACGTGATTAAAATTATTTCCAGCTTGTCCATATTTATTGGTCAGCAGAAGTCGAATTTGCCTGAGCTAATATATATATCGAATATTTTTTTTTCAGGAACCTTCAACTGTACATATTTGAAAATTGTAAGTAACAAAGTAAGTGAACTAGATAGATGCCCAGTAGAAAGAAGCCAAAGCGCCAGCCAGCCAGCCACGCCCAGTTGGGTTTAATCTTTCCAATACCAACTCTCCTCTCGTTTAACATAAGTACATATTTCATGTTGTTTTCTAACTGATCACGTCCATTTGTTTCCCAGTTGTAATCTTTGTAATCCCCTCCCACCCCTCTAGTGTAATTAGTTACTCGAAACAACTAGAAATCCAATATCCCCCAAGGTCTAATGATAGAATTGAACGCCCCCTTGGCCCTGATTGCCGCCAATCAGGGGAGGGAGAATGAAAATAGAGTGGCCGGGACAATCCTCTATTTAGGTCAGCTTTATTTAATTTACTTTTTTTTCAATGAACCAATTTCTCTAGAGATCGATTCGAATTTAATTCATCAAAAAGAGAGGGAGTTGCGCGGAAGGGGATATTTTTTATTGATTATATTATTCAATACATCATATAGATATATTTTTAACTCAATTATTCTAGACAGATCGTTAATTATTATTCTGTTTTATTTAATTATTATTTTGATGATTTAATAATATACCCTACAGTTACAAATTACTCTTATTAGAAGAGAAGGTTTTTATATGCCGCCTTTTCAACAATAGTACCTACTTTTTATTAGTTGAATAAAAGATTTCACTGTCGATGGTAACAGAATTGTTTTTATTTTAGGTTAAAAATAAAATGAGAGGAGTCTTCCTGTTTTTTAAATAAAATAATTTTTAATTATTTCTAGAGACTATAGTTTCGAAGGCATTGCCTTCATCATCAGTCTATCACAAATATTTCAAATTAGTTACAAATTAAGATTTATACATTGAAAATTTTGAAAAATATATAATGTCTTTTTCTTCATGTTTCCTCTTGGGAGATTAGAATATAACTGGAGCAATATCTGGGTTACTCTTTTGTTTAGGCATTTTCTAAAGAGTTTTACCTGAATGAATGGAATGTTTTTAAAAAAGGGTCATTGATAATTTCTAGTTTTTCATTTAAAGAATTCTAAATCTGGAAAAAAGCCCAATTGAATCTTTAAATGAAAAACTAGAAATTATCAATGACCCTTTTTTAAAAACATTCCATTCATTCAGGTAAAACTCTTTAGAAAATGCCTAAACAAAAGAGTAACCCAGATATTGCTCCAGTTATATTCTAATCTCCCAAGAGGAAACATGAAGAAAAAGACATTATATATTTTTCAAAATTTTCAATGTATAAATCTTAATTTGTAACTAATTTGAAATATTTGTGATAGACTGATGATGAAGGCAATGCCTTCGAAACTATAGTCTCTAGAAATAATTAAAAATTATTTTATTTAAAAAACAGAAGACTCTCTCATTTTATTTTTAACCTAAAATAGTACCTACCTGAAAACCCGAACTTCTTTGTTTGTTTGTTTTATTAATGTTTATATAATCAAACACTTGTTTTATTTTGATCCAACCATCTGTTAATAATTAGTTTAATTAAAAATACTATTTTTTGTCGATCTCTCCAAAGCCTTTGATCGTGTAAGGTTACAGCGATGGTTACGGAGGCTTGCCTCCAAGAATTTTAAAAATTATCCACGATCTAAACACCGGTAACACGACTTGCATCAAATCCAATAGCGAGAGAACAAAACCTATTAGCACCTTCAGTTGGAATAAGACAGGGAGATTCATTGAGTCCTATGCTCTTTAACGTGATAATGGACGATATTATCAAACATCTACCCGAACACCTTGGCTACAAATTGGGGGCCAGTGGTGTGCTATACTGAAGACGCGGTCCTGATGGCGGAGTGCGAAGAAGGACCTTCAAATTCTCTGAAAATTCCGATCGGCTTAACATACAAGTCTCTACCACCATGACAAAATGCATGGCGATTGCAAAAGATTCAACTTAGGTGTAAGTTAGTCATCAACAACAGTCCAATGGAACAAGTCCCAAGCTTTAACTATCTGGGAGTTCAGATTTGATGAAACCTTAAGGAAGAAGTAACTTCGCAAGTCATCAAAGGAGCAAAAAAATCGGTCTGTCTATCCAATCTAGTCTGGAAAAATAAGTTTATGTCTGCCGAAAGTAAAATTAGGATATATAAGACCTGTGTTCGCCCGATAATAACATATGGGGCTGAGTCCAGGGCAGACACAACCGTTACAAAGCAGCTTCTCCGGACAACTGAGATGAGAGTTGTAAGAGCCATCCATTCGAAGACCCTGCATGACAAAATCCGCAGCGAACACCTTAGGCAAATAAGCGGTCTTCAGGACATAGTCGATTGGGTTCATGTAAGAAGAAGATGCTGGGCTGCCCATGTAGACAGAATGCAAGACGACCGTCTCCCGAAAATATTGGCAAAAAACCGTCCCGAGGGGGTCAGAAGCCGTGGAAGACCAAAAAACGATGGAAAGAGAGTTATGACCCTGATGACTGAATGTAATATGTTGGAGAAACAGGTGTTCACACCTATATAGAAGAATGAAGAAGAAAAATATTATAAGCATATTTTTTTCCAAATTTATGACCTGGATTTAAGTCGATTCCACTATATCTTTAGCACTTTAGATTACCAATAATAATCAAAATGTATAGAATGACTATTCTTCTTCTTCTTCGAGTGCCATACCCGAAACGGGTGTCGGCGCCTCTCCACATATATCTGTGCTGAGTGTGTTTAGTTGTTTTTACACATATATACGGGACCTACTTTTTAACGCCGATTCCGAACGGCTAATTAGGAGAGGTCACTTGGCAATTATACTCTTAGTAGGTTGCCATTACTTTCCAAGAGGAAGCGACTGCAAATATCTATCTGCCGAGACTCGGTCTCGAACCAGCGATCTCCGAGTCAGCGACCCAACACTCTAACCACTGACCCACAGTACCCTCATGACTATTCTACAAGTACATTTTTCTATTTTAATTAATTTAATTAATTGGTTTAATATAACTCATTTAACCTTGCTTTAGTAAGAATGGATAGGCTTCTCTCAGTTAAATGCTAAATTTCAGGGGAAATTTTAAGTAACCATAACAACGGAGTTGTTATCTTTATCACTAGCCACGTAACATTGGCATGCACCTAGACAGAAGACTGACCTGGCAAAAGCACATCAAGACGAAACGCAAACAACTGGGACTTAAATTTCAAGAATCATGCTGGCTAATTGGTAGACGCTCACAAATGACCAAAACCAACAAAATACTCATCTACAAAACAATAATAAAACCAATATGGACATATGGCATACAACTCTGGGGTTCGGCAGCTGAATCCAACATAAAAATTGTTCAAAGATTCTAAAACAAAGCGCTGAGAGCAATCGCTGATGACTCCATAGGGGTACCAAACACGGCTATACTAAAAGTCATAGAAATAACTTCCGTCAAAGACGAAATAAGACAACACAGCCACAAGTACCTAAACAAACTAACTCACCACCCAAATGAGTACGCTCAAGACATAATAAATACATTACCACCAACAAGATTAAAAAGATACAGAGCAATCAACCTAACACAACGCTTCACGTGACCATGCCAAACCTTCTTGAAACCAATAAATCCCACCTTAATGATAAGTCAATGGAAATATCATTAAAATCATTGTAAATCATGTCATTTTTCATTAAACCTGTAAAGAAGCTTATTGCCCGCCAGGGCAGATTGCTGATGTACTCTTGGAGACTAATAATACAAAAAATCTTTATCAGATCTTAAGGAATAGAAAATAGCCATCGATTTTCATCTGATAAAGATAACAACTTGTTGCTATGGTTACTTGTAAAATTTCCTCTCAAATTTAGCATTTAACTGAGAGAAGCCTATCCATTCTTACTAAAGCAAGGCTAAATGAGTTATATTAAATCATTTAAACTTAAGCTAAATTTTAAATAAACTTAAAAAACACACCTACCTTGCTTAGTATAAACTAAAGTAATTTTAAAATATAATTTTATTAAAAACTTTATTAGTATACCATTTTTTGAGGTGCTCAAGGTATTTAAATTAGAATATTAAATATAATCAAAATTGGTTAAGCTATTTTCAAGATATTTAGAAAAAACTAAATGTAGTACCTGCAGTAATAAAGTAGGTACTAATGTTTGTGGGCTGATATGTACCAAACTAATCAGCTGTTCATTTTGTTAATATACAAGAATTGCCCGTTTTATACAGGGTGATTCATGGTCCATGGCACGTTAGACGTTTATGGAAAACGGACCGCAGGATTTTTCTGAAAATTTAGCACCTTACATTTTCTTACCTGTTCTATCGATCTAAAATATTTTCAGCATTGCGACGTTTCGGCTTCCATCGAAAAGTCGTAGCAACTTTATTTTTTTAAATGGAACACCCCGTATATTAACACGTTTTTAGAACCGCCCTTTTATTAAAATACTTTTTTGTTAATATTGTCCTATACCTATCTCTATCGGTTTTCGAGATAAAAAATAATTTGTGTTAAATATGGTCCAAAACATGGCCCTAATTAAACTTAAATAAATTAGTGCTCTCAATTCATGAAAAGTTAATATTTTGGTGGTAGTTTAGACACACCCGAAGTATTTAATTTACGCCGAAAAATCGACTCCATATTATACAGGGCGTGCTAAGATTACTATTATTTCCGTTATTCATAAAAGGGGTCAAAAGTTCGTTTTTTCAAATGAGACCCCCTGTATATTACTCAATAAATTGAAAGACGAAGAAAAATGCTTTAAGACGATATATCATGTCCCTATACCTAAAACATCAAGTTTTCTTAATAAAGCCGCTTTTTCGTGAAAAATTACATTTTAATGAATTTAATTTTAACTAACCATGGCAATATCAAGCTTATGACAGTTTGTTGACTATTTATAAGTAACTTATAAACAGTTTATTGACGATGTTCAAAAAAATCTCCCAAAATGATCGCAAATATTGATTATTCAAACGAAGTTCTTATAGTACAAAATAAATAATTTCATAAGAACTTCGTTCAACCAAATTTTGTATACATAATCAGTGGGCCCCCAGAAGTCTAAAAATGCAAAACTAACCCCCTACATGATTATAAATAATTTTATTAAATATTAAATATAAGTGAGGGGCCAGGGTTGTATGGCAAAGTCAAGTGGATGGCCACACCAGAACACGTCAGCTTATTTTTAATATAAATAATTTTTTAATATATATAATGTAAAAAAACACTGTAAATCATTTTTTCAATATGTTTTTACCTAATGATTCTGAAGATCATCAATTATTATTCTGTTTCTATTTAATTTATTATTTGGATGATTTATTATACGTACAGTTATTAAAGGGGAAGTGTTCCAATCAAATGATACCAGAAATGGACAGCACCATAGAAATTAATAATAATGATTAGATTTATTTGTGATCTCTGCAATTTTATTTTTAATTATAGTAATGCGAAAAAAATTGCAATTTATGTCAAGGCTGATTAGGCATTCAAGATATAAAAAGAGACGAATTTACAAGAGTTTCAATTTAAGTCAAAAGTATTCATTTCCAGAGTCTGATTTCGAATAAGTCCAAGGTTATTATATAAAAGTAGAAAATAATAATAATAATAATAATTAATGAGGGGTCGGTAGCGTAATCGGTTAAATCACCAACTTTTCTAATCCGATTAGGAGAACATCAACCTAGACTTCATCAGTTCGATCCCAGCAAGAAGCAAAGTGAATTTATTTGAAAATAATAAATAACCGGCCCCTCGGCTCCAGAAACTGACAATCTCTGGTTCTACAAAACCTCGCGCATGCGCAGGACAAAATTTCGTAACAAGCAACCATGAATCGTGAGAGGCAAAAACAAGATTACCCCAGGTGGTAACCAATCCACCCACCCTCGAGTGGCAACCGGGCATTCAGATTCTGGGGGATCCGGACCATCACGAAGTCAAGGAAGAAACAATGGAAGAATAACACCAAAAATCCATACATACCTGGGCACCTTTAACATCAACACACTCATCCGGCCAGGAAAAATTACCTGACCATGGAACTCGATAACACGTTCCGGAAAAAGATAGAGGCGTGGAAGGTCCAACCAGAAAGAAACATCAAGCTTTGCGTGATCCCAAGGGTCCAAACGCAACAAATAATAAATAATAATAATTAATAATTTTTGTTTTTAAATATTATTTTATTAAAAAACTAGCTGCAAGGCCGGCCTTCGGTGGGCCTCTTGGTAGTCAAGGGGCTTCGCCCCCTGGACCCCCTGTCACTTGAATACTCCCTCTCCTCCATTACACCGAGTCTCACATCAACCCCGGAACTTCTCCCCCGCCTCTGATCACCCTCCAACCCACTAAACTTAGCCCCTGGAGTCCCCACCAATGGAGACCGCATCCCCTGGATTCCCACCTTTCCCCATGGATCTCAACCCTCACCCACCTACCAATCCCACATAGGTATATATATAGGTAAAGACATAGGCACAAATCCCCCTTAATAGCACCCTGGACCCCCACCATTGGACCCCAACCCCACCCCTGGGGACAGAAACATACAGGGACAAATTCCCTTTAGTAGTATGTGATGATATAGGTACAGACACATACCCTCTAATAGCCCTGGACCCCACCACCTACCCCCTGGGCGACGGACAAACATAGGTATACGAACAAGCACAAATGCCCTTTAATAGCCCTCTGGATATAGATACAGACACAGAAAGAAATACCCTTTAGTACCTGCCAACCCCCACCCCTAGGTCTCCCCACCCCTGGAACCCACCTCCCACCCCCTGGGGGAGGGCATATACATAGGTAAGTACATAGATAGGTACAGAGCAAGGCACAAATGCGGTTTAGTAGTATAGGATTAGAAATCAAATTTTTATCACAAAACCTGGAAAATTCTCATACTTTTACAATTTTTACTGTTCTGTAACCAAAATAAATTTGCCGCGATTATATTCCGGGAGGCTAGTGTCTGAAGAGAGAACTAGAGTCGAGTAGGACCGACTCGATGACGTGGAAGCCAGTGCGCGTGGAAGAGAGAATGATCATATGTGTCGAGGTGGCAAGAAGTCTGGATGAACTCTGTTTTCGTTTCGTTTTATCGTGTACCGTTTACCGTAACTATTGTTATTTATCTTTCCGTGTAATTTAGTGTCGTTGTTGAGAAGTACTCAACAATAATATATATATAATATAAATATATATATATATAATATATAATATATATATATATAATAATAAAACCTACACCACTTTCCATAAGTAAAAAAAAAATAATATATATATATATATATATCTTATATCTTAAATATCAATAAATATTTAAGTTTATTTATTTAGAGAAATGGCCCATTGCCTAATTCAAATACAAAATACTGTATCAATAATATCATAATTTGTTGTTTAATTTTAAACTGTATAACTTCATTTAATTAATAAAACCCAAGATTGTTAACCACATTGTTATTACACATATATACAATTTGAATACCAAATATTTTATATTTTATTTATTTTTGCCTTCAAAGGGCAAAGTGATCATTGGTGAATTTTCCAACCAGTAGAGTTTTCAAATTTTTATCACAAAACCTGGAAAATTGTCATACTTTTACCATTTTTACTGTTCATTTGAGGGAAATTGATTTAAATCAGGGCTACCCCCAGGGGAGGGAAAGGAGATGGTTAAGACGGAGAGTGCGTCATTGAGGACGGGGGAGAGGGGTGTTGAAAATTGTTATATTTTATTGTAGTTTTGTATGCTAAAAATAAAAGTAGTCAAGTCTTAAATAAACTTCAACAAAAGGTAAAAAAGTTCTTATAATTCTTTAGATCTGAATAAAATGGAAGGAGGAGGGGGGGGGGGGAGTACTTTTCATGAAACTGGTGCCGAGTCATAAAGCTAGTGGGGCACCCCTTTTTAAATCAATAATTTAATTTTATCAAAATAAATTAAAATAAGTACTTACATGATTGGAAATAAGAAAACGACTACAGAACTAGCTCTAGGTGTTTAAAACGTCGTGAATTCTGAAGACTTGAAAAATATTCAATGTAGTTTCAGCCATAATTCAGCCAGCAAAATCTGAAATAAAACAAAAGATTGTAAAAAAAAAAAAAAGTAAATTATATAATTTGAGAAAATTTAGTTGATGGAAAGAAAATTAACTGATGTAGCCATGACTTTACCATATACTTACCCCCTCTCCTATATGTAATATTTAATAGAATAATGTATAGTCATTTACGAAAGAACTCTCCTCCTGAATTTTAGACTCATTGGCAATTTATGATATCTCTTTGCAAATGAGAATCTTCTAATGTACCTAAATAACAGCTTTCTTCGATTTTTGTTTGGAAATTTTTTTATTGTATTTTTGCCCCCCCCCCCCCCCAACCACCCCCTCCCCTCTTTCGGGTTAGTAACAATTTCACATAGTGGGTCATTTTCATAAGGTCGTATAGGGTGCATCTGTGAAAATTGCGTACAAAACTATCCAAGTTAAATTGAAAGTTTTTTTGCCGAGGGTATCAGAATTTTTATATCCTTCAATCTATCCAAGGATATAGGAGTAATATTGTAATACGAGCTTTTCGTGCGTGCCTTCGGCACGCCTCGAAGCTCGGCCCTCCAGGCTGAAGCCCTGGCGGGCGGCGTCTCGAGTCCAAAAATTTTATTCCTCTTAAAAAACCACACTCCAAATGTATTCCTGTAAACTCTCGAAAATACATAGTCTCTTAAAAAGTTTCGCCTCATTTTCGTCCTGACACAGTTACAGAAATGAGGCTCTAGATATGAATCTGGAAGTATTTTTTTCTTCTATAATCTACAGCATTGTGATATTTTTTGTGTGGAAATAGATTTATTTAAATAAGTGGGATCGTGTGAGGAGGAGAATTATATTATATCATTTTTTTAAAATTTGGGATCGATAATCGATATAAGGCTCCAAATATTTAAAAGAGATCAGGTGTTGTTTGTATGACAGGCTGCTCCATCCAGTAATTGCAATGAGAAACTCATATGGGCATGCGTGTCTTAAGTCGTTTAATTTTGTAAAAATCAAAAAATAAGAATAACAAAATTTAGATTATTAAAAAATTATAAAAAAATGGTAAATTATTAAAAAATAAACAAATAATATATAAATCAAATAAGATGTGATTGATTTTTTTCTGTGCGCAAGAAAAGCGAATTGAATATTTAATTTTTGAGTGGTGAAGGTAGGGGGGGGGGAATAATTATCAATGTATTTAATGTTTCTTAATTTAAAATCAATTGGAGTCTTTCATTTCGAAATTTGAGTCCAAATTATGATTATATTTCAAATTTGCCGCAAATATACCGATGGCGCTCTCTCTCGGAAGCATAACGTCAGCGTTGCGGCAAATTAATCTAGACAAATATATATAGTATTGATAGTTATTTTTTAGAGACCCGCAATTTCGGCCCCCGAAAAAAATAATGACTCTTTTTAATCATAGGATCCTTTTATACTATTTTCCATTCATCTTGTTTTGTTTTATTTTTAGTTTGAAAACTTTTTTATTTTTATTTTTAGGTCCCCCCCCCCTTCCCCTTGATTTTTATAAGATTTCAACCAAAATCTAATCAGCTCTTAATCTTAATGCACCAAAACTACTTGTGAACACACTAGTTTTTGAGCTAGAGCGTCCACAAAAAATTATTAACCGAGGTGGATCGTGTACACCTACTTCCACTTCCACTTTCATTTCCAAATAGATAATTACAATAGATAAAGGGGCATATTCCACATAATTCCAAAGACGTGTACATCTAATTTCAATCGTTGTTCACAGACATTTTAACAAAATAATTAATATCTCGTAAAATATAATTTTTTCGCTCTTCATACTCATCGGAGCTTTTTTTGTAGACCAAAAACTCCATTGTTTCGGCCAATTTTTGTTTTTTTTTTGTTTAACAAATTAGTTTCACTTGTTTTTTTAGATATTTCGAAAAATGAAGCAAAAAAAAATGAAAACTTTTTCTATTCACGATTACAATACTTGACCATAGCCCATTTATGTAAAAGTAAATTTTTTTTGCTTTACTCGAAATGTGGAAGCCAATTGGCCTGTATTGCTAATTTTGCCACTGTGTTAGATTCAGGAGGAGTAAAAACAACCCTTCTGAAATTAAAAATAATCCAATTTTTATTTTGGATCTTGTAGATCTACCTTTGTTTTCTTAGATATTAATAATCTGCTTTCATCCGTAATTAAAACAATTTTATTTTTTGACATATTACCCACTAATTATTTATAATTATTTATAATTTATATTTTACATCATAGGAGTTTAATTTAATGATTGATTCGGGGAGGATTGGATGGGATTAGGATTACCAATCGACTTGATTGGGGAATAATGGAATTGAAATAATTATCGGAAAAGAGGTTTTTTTTTATCTAATTAGATTTTTCCTCTTATTAAAAACAAGGACTAAAGATGAATAAGGACACTCGATGGTGGAGAAGTAATCTCCGGAATCGAAGCAAAAAATACAATGTATACATTAATTAATGTAAAATAATTGGTTTAATAAAATTTATCAAAAAAGTTTAATTTCATGTTTCAAAGGCAAAGTAATCAACTGGTGTGGGCACCACGACTTTCACATTAGTTCCTTCCTTATTTAAAATCATCATACCAAAATACGAAAAAAATTTACCTCTAAAAACCCCCTAAACTTTTTCTCTTCAAGTAAACATCAAAGGCTCATTTAAGCTATCTAGAGCCAGAAAAAGTACCTCCAGATTTTGGCCAAAATCGAACAACCAGAAGTATTCACTTGAAGATTTTTGCTATTTTGTGAATTTCATCTTTTTTTTCGGTTTTCCCAAAAGGCTTGAAACCCAAATTGAAGTAATTTGAATGAGGGAAATTGGTATTATGATTTCAAATAAGGGAGTAACTAATGTAAAGTCGCAGTGGTGCCCCACACTAGTTGATTATTATCAGAAGTAATATAGAGTGGAAGGTTCCATAAGGAGCCAATGTATTTTAGCGTATACGAGTTACAGAGCTCTCTGGCGAGACGAGGGCGAAACCATTGGGCAATAAAATGGCAGAAACCGCTCTATTTTTGTGACATTATCAAGAGCAAAAAATGCGCATATATATAACATAAAGTGTATGTATCTTTTATCTATGACAAAGCCTTTGAATGTTCTATGATCTTTGGATAGCTCCTAAGAACTAAGAGTTTTCGCTTCTTGCAGTCGCTAGAGAGCGCTTTTTCGGTAGCCTTCCACTCTATATTACTCTGCCGATTATTATATCAGAAGGATTATTACACATACTAAAATTAATCAATAATACACCTGGAAATGAGTAATTGACAATTTCTTTCGATTTTCTCTAGAAATTTTAACGATACTATTCTATCAAAGTTTCTCTTTTACTATACCTATATATGTAGATAGTTGAATAAAATTGTTTTTATTGTTTTCTATGCTAGAAAAATGTCCTATTTTCATATTAAATTAGCATGGGTAGAGAGTAGTATTTTAATAGTATTCGTAATTATAGCGAAGATGAAAGATATGGCCTCAGAGGCTGATGGCCTTGTCGTTTATTATTATTACACGCATTAATTATTCCTTTAATAACCAGGCCAGATCTATCTGTGGCCGGAGAACAATAAATCCCTCTTATGGTGTGAATATCAGGTTCATTAATACCAATTCGCAGCAGTTGTTTTGTGAGGACAGGACAGACAGACAAACCTGAGTTGTTGGTTCGATACGGCATTAAACAAAGAGAGAGAGAGCTAATTAAGAAACAAACTGGCTCTCAAACTCTTTTAACCTTTGCGTTAGAGAATGCATTAGTGGCGGTGTTAGTTGTTAGTTGAGACAAACCGCAAATCATCCCAGAGAGAGAGAGAGAGCCGTGTATTCGGATTAGAACGTTCAAATTAATGCACTGATGATGGCCAGAGAGGGTCAAAACGTTGACAAAAAAAACTGTTATTTCAATTTCATTTAGTCCTGACCAGAATGATTACTGGCATTTAAAATTATAAAAAAACAAATTAATTAATAATACTATATATAAGAGCCTAGATTAATTTGTAACAACGCTGAGTGAATTTTCTTTAAAAAAATTACGCTCTTGCCTAGAATCGAACCGACGAACTCTTGAACTAAGGGCATCAGCTCTAGCCATTACACCAATGCAACATTAATATTTATATCTTGATTTCTGTTACTAAAACTATATATTTTTGATTTAGACTTTGTGTCGAGATAATATTGTATTCATTTGAGCTCGAATGAAAATGAAAAAAACACCAATAGATTTTAAATTAAGAAACATTAAATATATATATTAATTAACGAGGCAAATTTGAAATATAATTGTCAGCTCGGATTTTAAACTGATGGCTCCAATCGATTTTCATTAACCAGGCAAATTTGAAATATAATTGTAATTTGGACTCGAATTTTGAAATGAAAGACTCCAATTCATTTTAAATTAAGAAACATTAAATATATTGATAATATAATTATTCCCCCCCCCCCCAAATCGCCACTCAAAAATTAAAGAGGCAAAACTTTTAAGAGACGATGTAATTTCGGTAGTTTACGGGTATACATTTGGAGTGTGGTTTTTTAAGAGGAATAAAATTTTTGGGCCGAGACGCTGCCCGCCAAGGCACCAGGGGCCGAGCTTCGAGGGCGTGCCTTTCAGAGCAATCTATATATATAAAATTCTTTGCCCGATACACTCACTCACTCACTCACTCATCATCAAAACAGCCAGAACCACTGGACATAGAAACATGAAATTTGGAGAGGATATTACATCTATGACATAGGGGCTCACTAAGAAAGGATTTTTCGAAATTCGACCCCTAAGGGGGTCAAAGGGGGCAAAGTGTGTTTTCACTGATTATGCGATATCTCTTAAGGACAATAAAATATCTATTTGCTTTTTACTTATAAAAATACTAAATTAAAATATCTAAAAACTAATTTCAGGATTTTTTGAAATTCGAACCCTAAAGGGGTCAAAAGGGGCAAAATATCTTTGCAATGTGTTTACACTAATTATGCATTTTCAATTAAGAACGATAAGATATCTACTTGATTTTTACTTAATAAAATTCTAAATACAAATATCTAAAAAGTGATTTCAGGATTTTTTGAAATTCAACTCCCAACTATTCAAAATGTGAGTGGGGGCAAAAATTAAAACTCTCTCCTACCTTGAACAAATTTTGTAGAGTTATTCTTTATTACTTTAAGAAACTATTCCTGTAAAAATCAACTTTCAATATTGGCTGTATGGGCGCGAAGGGGGGGGGGGCAAAATATAGAAATTTTTAGCTTTTTAGTACAGTTACTCTTTAGAAAACTGTGGATTATTTATTTGCAAATATTTAAAAAATAATTTCAAGATTTTTTGTAATCCGACCCCCTCCCTTCAACTATCCAAAATGTGAGTGGGGGCAAAAATTAAAACTCTCTCCGATCTTGATCAAATTTTGTAGAGTTATTCTTTATTACTTTAGGAAACTATTCCTGTAAAAATCAACTATCAAAAGTGACTGTATAGGGCCGAAAGGGGGGGGGGGGCAAAATATAGAAATTTTTAGCTTTTTGTACATTTACTCTTTAGAAAACTGAGAGTTATTTATTTGCAAATATCTAAAAAATAATTTCAACCTACCAAAATATGAGTGGTGGCAAAAATTAATACTCTCTCCGATATAGATCAAATTTTGGAATGTTAGTTTTCATCAATAGCCAAAATGAGTGAGCGGGGCGAAAGTGGGGGCAAAATATTACAAATATATATTACAGACCTAATAATCACATTCCGAGACGCCGCCCGCCAGAGCCACCTGCCTGGAGGCCGAGCTGTAGAGGGCGTTATGACATGTATAGGTCTATATATAGTGCCTGGAGCACCGGGCGATGTTCGGTAGCTTTTTGCCTCTAGATAGCTTAAGTTTCAAATTTCAAAACTCTGCGACTTACCGAAGACGAGATATGAAAGATTTAAATATTTATTTTGCGACATGACTAATTTACACCTCCTTCCTTTATTTCAATTAAAATTAAAATTTGTACAAGACTAATAACTCATGAGACTTGATAAGTAGGGTAATTCCGGGTCAGACGCCACACTCGGGAGAGATGCCGCACCCATTGTAGTTCAAAAAGTACCAGCTAGATCCTAGCGCAGGCCAGTCCGTCTTATCAGTTGGACGTTTATATTGATAGGAAAACTGTTTTTATCTGATTGTGAAGAATATTTTACTTACTACAAGCTAAAATCGAAGGTAAGACTCTCATTACACACTCTAAAGTTTTTCTTTATGAATTTATTAAGAACTTATATTTTAAATATTCGAATAAAGTCAAATAGATAGTAAACAACGAAACCTTTAGTGAGTTTATGAGTCGGTTTTTGGTTTGTTTGCTACTATGCTACTAATCGCGGCAAGAGGGAGGGTGTGGCATCTCACCCGTACTAAATGGGAGAGATGCCACACTGCGATGAAAACTACTCTTCAAATTCCAAAAAATGTGATTGGTTGCGTTGTGCAAAATGCCAGAGATGACTTCTTGAGGACTGCACTATTTTGAAGAATTTTGTGTCGATTGTGGTCGCCAAAATAGAAAAATTTCTAAAAAAAGACTAAATATTGTCCAATTATTATTGTTTTCATTTGGCAAAATCTTGTTAACAATCTTTAAAGAGCTTTCTATGTTCAAAATATATATTTTTAGCTTTTTTTATACCTAAATTTTTTTTTAGTTCTTAAATACTTTTAATAACAATGTTTTTACTACTATTGTAATTTTTAATTTATAATTTAAAGAGGTGTGGCATTTCCCCTGACACCTGTGGGTGAGACGCCACAGAGCAACGTTTTACAAATAAATTTTTTCTACTTATTATACTGTTTTAAATTTAATAATAACCCATTTCACACTTAACACATTTTATTGTGTTAACATAACAACTATTTACTTATAGTTATGTGCACCATGGGCTTTAGAATAATGGTTTTTAAAATGTGTGCCATCTCTCCCGGATTTACCCTAAACCAATTTTCAGCGAAATCGTTAGTCCTATTTTCGAGAAACCTATTCTTTATATATATATATATATAAGAATTGCTCGTTTAATATAATAAGACATAGACTCGGTTTCTCGAAAACGGCTCTAACGATTTGGATGAAATTCACGGGTTAGGGGGTTTTTGGATTGACATTTCGATCTGTCACGGTCTTATCTTCGGCTAATGGGTTTTTTATTAAATAAAATAATTATTCACAGGTGGTTGTCTCGATAAAAATATATAATTACATTTTTATTCAATTTCCTATTATAATTAATTGGTTTTTAAATTTCAAATCCAACTAATAAATCACTATAAATATTATTATATATTAAAATTAGGCAAATTGATTTAAAGGCTGCCCAATGATAAAGAAAACTATTAATTCCAATTACATTGAATTAAATTGGTATTGAATTTTTGATGTTTCGATTATGATTGGTAACAATTGGTGAAGACATGGAAGAATAGATTTAATACCAGGTCTCACTTTTGGGGGGAAAAAACAACATTTTTATAAGTTTTTTAATGAAACTAATTATTAACAGGTGGTTGAATCAAAATAAAATAAACAAATGGTTGCTTAAATCGAAAACAAACACATGTATTACCGAGCAGGTACTAAAAGGAAATTTGATTATAAATTTTTATTGACACACCCACCTGTGAATAGATTACATTTAATTAAATGAAATACATTTTTTTGAGACAACGTTTTGAGTCCTTCCGGCCGGCCATCAGCAAGGCATATGGAGATTCACCATTAACTGACATTCTCGACTCCCTAGCCCAGGGGCCTTCAAACTTTGCACCGCGAATAACTTTCAGGTGCACCGCAACGATGTGGTCACTTTATTAAAAAAATACATCACATCAAAATAAATATATAAAATAAAAGCTATATAATAATATTACTTAATCAAAAATCGTGGGGGGCACAAATAAGTACTTTTAATTAATTCCGACAAATTCCCCCACGCTTTTTGATTAAGTATTATCTACATTATTTTATACTTTTTAGAAACGAGTTTTTTTAGTTTTTTTAAACTATAATTTATAAAAAATTTGAGATAAAATTTTTATTAATTTAAAATATTAAACCAATTATTTTACATGAATTTATGCATACATTGTTTTTGAGCTTCGATTCCGGATATTACTTCTCCACCATCGACTGTCCTTGGTCATCTTTTAGTCCTTGTTTTTAATAAGAGGAAAAAACTAATTAAATAAAAAAACCTCTTTTTCCGATAATTATTTCAATTCCATTGATCGAGTCCCCACTATAATTTATTTTTTTAGTTTTTAGTCATAATTATTTTTATAGAGAAAAGTTTGCGGAATTTAACAGAACAAAAGTCACATTGATATATACATAGGTACATACATACACACAGGTGAAGCTAATTTAAAGCGTGTAAGAATGATTAGAATCTAATCTAATGATTAGATAATTAAGTGGTATTACAGGTATTTTGTAAATTGTAAATATAGGTATTGAAGTTGTTATTTTCTACTTTTTGAGAGATGTGCACTGCGGAACTTTTACTGAAAATTTGGTGGACCAATCGTGAAATTCCCTAGCTCATCGTAGATCTGTCTCCGCCCTTTCTCTTTTTTTTATAGATATTCTTTTGTTCTGACGCGATAAGATCGATAATCCCTCCAAAGGCTTAATTTGCGCGAAATACACGATTTTCTAAGGCTCAACACGCCTATGCGCTTAAATTGGATACTTTTTTTTTTTTTAATGCAATCGAATGCAAGAAGGGGTGCGCCAGTAAAGATACAGCCCCTATGGATCTCGAAAGACCCTTGCATTACCGAAGAGAAGGGAAAGTTGATTAAATGAGAGGGTGTAGACGTAGGTGTCTATGCACTCCTGGTTTTGAAGGTTTGAAGATTATAGGTGCTGGGAAAGATAGAGGCTGGAAGAGAGTTCCAGTTCCTTGAAGTCATGGGGATATATGTATTCGCGAATGAAGTGGTCCGGCACTTTTCTAATTTGACCGCGAGAGAGTGTTGGGAGTCGGCAAAACGCGTGCTACGTGCAAAGCATGCTTTGGGGGGAATTATTGATTTTATCTCATCAGAGCACCTGCCGTGATAGTATCTATAGAAAAGGGAAAGGGCAGAGACATTTCTTCGATGAGCCAGCGAGTCGAGGGAGTCGGTGAGGGTAGAATCGTCAATTAGCCTGACGGCTCGTTTCTGAATTGCATCCAGGGTAGCAAGAGAATATTTTGAGGCTCCTCTCCATAGATGAGAGCCGTATTCGAGACAGGGGCGGATTTGGGCCTTGTAGATGGTGAGAAGTTGTGGGGGTTTGTAAAATCGCTTGGACCTGAATAAGTAGCCAATCTTCCTTGCTGCAGATTTCGCTACAGAGGAGATGTGTTCATTCCAAGACAGGTCAGATGCGACAGAGACGCCCAACATGGATAGGCTGTCACACATTTTCAGGGTATTCGAATCGAAGTGAATATCAGGGAAATCTTTATTTTCGCGCCTAGAAATTAGACAACATTGAGTCTTGTTTGAATTAAAGTTAACTAAATTTTGAGAGCCCCATACTAACCGAACAAACGCAATTATCAACTCCTTTATCCCTATGACATCTAGAGACTGAAACTTTCTTCCTCTGACCGTCTTCCCAGCAACATATAACCTTCAATCTTTCAAGACCAGCATCCACGAATACCTTCAACTCTGACCCAATCCCTAAATCTCTTCTTATTTTCAAGATACAAGGGTCCACCGCGGACTACAGAGATTGAACCTTTTCGGTGCAATTTCTTCTTGTATCAGTATCATTATCAAAAAAAATCACTGTGCACAAAGTTTTGAACTTGAATGCAATTAAAAATATTAATGATATAATTAATTTCGAAATCAATATTTTTAACACTAGAATGCCCGGACTTTCAGATCTCCTAGAACGCCCGGATACCGTCAATTTGACGACTTGCATTTTTCAACACTCAAACTAAATAAAATCATTCTGTTTTCTTTTATTTAATATTTTTTCATTTTTTTCTAATAATAAATATAATTCTATTATCAATTTATATATTAAAAATACATATTAATATATTACATTTTAATAATCATTATGATATAAAATGAAAAATTAACATGCTATATTTATGGAGTATTATCATTAACAAAACCAGTAGTTCTATATTATATGTTATTATTATAAATAATATTGAAATAAAAAAAACAAATATACGAAAAAAACTCACGAGAAATTGAGAGAGAAATTTGTTGTTGATAATTCTAAGGGCGGAACAAAAATGAAATGGCAAGACTAGGGGCTCGACATAAATATATATGGATTTCAAAACAGTAGGTTCCCTCGAAATGTTGTAAAATAATAAAGTGAATCATCAAAAGATAAAATAAATTGACATAAAGAAACATAATTTTTTATTTTACCCCAAGTTTTTCAAGGAAGATTGTAAATTAAAAAAAAAGCAGAACAAATCCAAGGGTCAAAAAGGATGGAAATGTTCCAAAAAAGAATGGGAATTATTCGTACTTGAAAAATTAATTTAAAATATAAAAATTGGGGTAAATAAGTGTTACCGTCAAATTGACGGCTTTTGGGCGTTCTTGATAAATACATAATTTTCTCTTAAATAAAAATTCATAGGCTGCTATTTTTTCTCTTTTTTTTAGAAAGCTATTCAAAAATGATTCAAAGTCAGCGAGTTTCAAAGTTCTAACTTAAATAGTAACGAAATGAAAGAGAAATGAAATGTGAAAACCGTCAAATTGACGGCTTCTGGGGTTCTAGTGTTAAAGTACATACACTCATTTTAATCAAATTCAAAATATTTATTTCTAAAAATTTTCTTTTTTATAGATTTCTTTAATTTTAACCGCACTCAAATTTTAAATTAAAAAAAAAAAAAAAAAAAAAAACTACTTTTAAAATTATATTTGTTATTTCTCGCGAGTTCAAATATCCGATTGGGTATAGATAAATTCGTTTTGTTGTTATTTATAATATTCTCTGGAGAGGGGAAGGAGGATGGGATGGGAGATCAAACTAATCGACTTGATTGGGGAATAATGGAATTGAAATAATTATCGGAAAAGAGGTTTTTTTATCTAATTAGATTTTTTCCTCTTATTAAAAACAAGGACTAAAGATGATCAAGGACACTCGATGGTGGAGAAGTAATCTCGGAATCGAAGCAAAAGATACAATGTATACATTAATTAATGTAAAATAATTGGTTTAATAAAATTTATATTTATAATATTCTCATTGATATATTAAAGAATAATCAACATATTTACGAAAATTGTTTTGATCGCGCTTTTTTAAACAAGATATATATCACGAGACTACTGCTGGTTGAAGCTATTGGAGTCTGCTGAGTCTTTTAAGCCTGGACCAAGAGAGAATGAAAAAGATGTGCTCCATTTGGCTATAATCCAGCATCATATTCGCGTTTAGCCCGCATGACACTTTTCATATCAAACATTGATATGGACCACCAAATGAATTTGAAATCTGAGATGTTATATATTGAATCTCCCAGATTCAGCGCGCTAGATCTGTTAATACTGTATGTTAGGTGCTTGCCATTAATTAATCACCTGCTTTCGATTCTCTATCGAATCAAATACAGGAAACATACGATTAATTAATAGCAAGCACCTAACATACCTGTTAACAGATCTAGCGCGCTGGACTGGGAGATTCAATATATAACATCTCAGATTTCAAATTCATTTGGTGAAGACATAGAGGAATCGAGACCGATAACAATACTTTCCCCATGCTTGACATTGGATAAAGTAAAACACTTCATAATTATTTTTAACAATTATTTAACTTAATTATAGGGTCTAGAACTTATATTGTCGTTTTATTTTTTGTACCCTCCCCCCAACTTTTTTACTTTATCCAATGCGAAGCATGGGAGAAAGTATTGGAATCGCTCTCGCGGCAAGCGCGACTTCAAAGGGTCCTCAGGTAAAGACTACGGAACCCATGGACTCAATTAAGGTCACAAATTGAAGTATTCATTGAGATTGAATTTTAGCACGTGACGGTTTTGCCAAAAATTACCTGGGATCTCGTCGAGAGGCCAAAAAGTGCCATTTTTTTGGAAGTGCGTGGGGATGGATGGATGTATGTGTGTTATCGTTTTTTTCGTCCACGATTTTTTCCACACCTTTGCGCTGATTGAAATGAAATTGAAAACCTACCATTAGTTTAACAAAATGAAGCGCTGATTAGTTTTTGGTACATATCGGTCCACAAACATTAGTACTTTATTTCAGTACTTTTTTAGTTTTTTCTAAATATCTTGAAAATGACTTAACCAATTTTGATGAAATTTAATATCCTAATTAAGTACCTTTGGACCCACAAAAAAGGTTAAATAAAGTTTTTAGTAAAATTATATTTTAAAGTACTTTTACTCTAGAACATATTAATATTTCAAATGAATTTGGATAAAGTTTAGCAAACGATCCGTTGCTGTTTATTTATTATAGATTGATTTTATAGCATAATATATTTCATTTTTTTATTTTTTTTTTATTTTGAAAATTTTATAATTTTAATTTTTTAACCCCCTTTGGGTTTTTCCGATTTCAACCAAAATCTAATCAACTCTTAATCTCAATGCACCAAAACTTCATGTGAAATTTTGTTTTGATATTCAAACTAGCTTTTGAACTAGAACCTAGATATTTTGACAAAATAATTAATATCTAATAAAATATAATTTTTCGATATTCAGTTATTGGGGCTTTTTTGTAGACCAAAACGCCATGTTTTTGCTCTTTTTTTTTTTTATCAAAATAGTTTCAGCTGTTTTTGAGATATTTCGAAAAAAATAACTAAACCAAAACTAAACCACTTTTTTAATGCACGATTACAATACTTTACGTTGTATAGTAAAGTAAAACAATATTGAGAAAATTGTAATTGTAATTAGTTTAGGACAAATAAATTAAAAGAGCTAGTATCAAAGATTCATAAAGAGAAATTAACGAGGCTCTTTTTCCTCTGCTTGATGCAAATAAACATATATATACCGAATATAAATAAATAATTAATTAGGTATATTTAATTTATTTGCCAAGGGAGTATAGTTTCGAAGGTTTGGCCTTCATCATCAATCTATTATATTAATTAGAAATATTTTATTTGTCAATTTTATATAATAATATAATAAACCGGTTTGTTCTACAGCATGCGCCGTTTTCGGCATCCAACACGCCAATTCTCTCTATCCAGAATGTCTTGCTCTTGTAGTTGCCTACTGGTCATTGCCTCATCTACTCCCTGCTTCCACGTTCGTCTCGGTCTTCCTCTTCTCCTCCGTCTTTCCGTGGGCATCCAGGTCCATATTTTATGAGGCCACCTATCTTCCGGCATTCTTTTGAGGTGTCCGTACCATATTAATCTCTTCCTTTCTATTCTATCTATTATGTCGTTTTCCATTTTCATTTTGTCCCTTATAGTTGTATTTGGGATATGCTCCAATCTCGACACTCTGCAACTCCTTCTCATCGCATCCATTTCGAGTGCTTATAATTTTCTTTTTTCTAAATAAAATACTGATGATGAAGGTAAAAACTTCAAATTATTGGATAAAAAATACTTGGTAGGTTTTGCATTAAGATTATTCTTCTTCTTCTTAATATGAAACCTACCAAGTATTTTTGTCCAATAATTTAAAAAATGTTTCGCCAAATACCAACACCAAATTCCTTAAAAACTATTAAAAACTTCAAAACTATATAGTCTTTGACAAATAAATTATAGGTATAGGTTTAGGTATTTATATTCGATATATATTTTTTGTATCAAGCAGAGGACAGCCTCATTAATTTTTCTTTATGAATCAACAATTCTGCTATTTAATTAAAAAGATTTCGTTTTGCCAAGATTAGCATGAAGAGAAATCATTGATGCCGTCCTATGCTTGATGTAAATAAACATATTAGGCGTGTGTTGCTAAATTCGGGTTGACCAGGCCTCCCTTAAACTACATGATAAAAAAATAATTTTTATTTTCGACTTCAGAAATAATTAAGCCCTTCGAAAATAATGACACAATTAAAATGTAAACACGATTTTTGTTGTAGGTACAATTGGTATCTTGTCTAGTTTACAAGCTACATTACTCTAATTCGACAATAATAATAAGGTGGTTTTGTTTTGTTTTACAACAAAACCCTAAAATAAAAACAACATCGTTTTAGAAACATTATAGGTATTGTGAACTTGACCAAAAGTTTTTAATGAAACACGTGTGGTCTGGAAATTTATTTTTACGACTATTGATTTGTAGATTTTAATACCAGAGCTCTCTCTCTCTCTCTGTGCCATAAAACATTTCTCGAATAAGGGTGTGAACGTCGCTCTTTAATACGAAACACCCTTTAATGCAATTAATAAGCCTTGAACCGTTCTATCTATTTAACAGTGAACATTTTATAAAATACCAACTAAAGCCCGGCATCTTGCTAGACAGTGGGTTACTAAATTTTTTATTTGTCATTGACACAATACAGATATTATGTCAAAAAATAATATATTTCCCTGTGGTTGCGGGTGTAATGAATAAATGAGAGAATATGTGGGTGGTATTAATTTGTAAAAGTGTAAAGTAATTTATAATTTTTTCATTTTTACCTAAAGAGGGCGTCCCTAAATTACGTGAGGAGGTTTTGGCGATTTTTCGACTCCCCTTGGTGAGATGTCGTGAGATTTGGGTCAACCCCCACCCCCATAATCTCACATGTGATTTTTCAAAATGGGTTTTTTAGTGTAAATACGTTAATCTGTGCTTGATTGCGTTGGATTTATTTAAAAAACATAATTTGCTTAATTATTACTTTACCATACAGGGTATGGTCAAGTATTGTAATCGTGCATGAAAAAAGTGGTTTTTTTCTTTCTTTTTTTCAAAATATCTAAAAAACGGCTGAAACTATTTTGATTAAAAAAATTGAGCGAAACCATGCATTTCGCTCTACAAAAAAGCCCTAATAAGTGAACATCAAAAAATTATATTTTTTGAGATAATAATTGTTTTGTCAAAATGTCTATTAGTTAGTCTGTGCGTTACCAAATTTTTGTGGACGAGCTATCTCTAAAACTAGTGTGAATATCGAAACCAAATTTCACACATAGTTTTGGTCCATTGAGATAAAGAGCTGATTAGATTTTGGTGCATATCGACCCAAAATTAAGAGAGTGGAGGGGGGGTCAAAAATTAAAAATCTAGGCCAACTATACCAAATTTTGTATACATAATCAGTGGGACCCCAGGAGTCTAAAAAATCAAAAAAACTAACTCCCCTTACACGACTATAAATAATTTTAGGGGCCAGGTTGTATGGTAAAGTCAAGTGGATGGCCACATCAGAACACGTCAGCTTATTTTTATTTAAGACGAGTTAAGACTAGTATATTATTATTATCTACTTTTTAACTTTTCAGGAGATAGGTGTTGGTTCTAGGTGAAACATTTTTATTATTATTCAGGGTTGGGCATAAAGATCTACTACATTTCGAAGAGGTATAAAAAAAATGAAAAAAATTAACTAGAAAAAAACTGAAAAGAACATAAAATATTTTTTTTAATATGATATAACCATTATATCAGACGAAAAAAAGTTGGGGGGGGGGGGGCGAAAATCAAAATTCTAGCCCTTTTGGCCAAATTCAACCAAACTTTGTATACACATTCTGTGAACCCCCAGAATGCTAGAAATGCAAAAACTAACCCCCGAAATGGGATGGAGAGGGTCAAAAATGAAAATTCTAGCCCTTTCGACCAAACTATGTGTACACAATTTGGTTAGTTTTTATAGGCTTCTTCATTTTTTTTTTGGCTTTTCGGCCTTTCTAGCCATAAGTCAATTTACGATACTATTTTTATATTTTTTAAATGTGTCTCTACCCCGGGGTCAGATTTTAGCTGGATGCCTCGAGTCGGATTCGAACCGGGGTCCACTTTATTAATCATTTAAAATTAGATATTTGCTAAAATATATGTATAACATTGGCACCTCCGATATGACATCAGCGCCACTCCGGTGTTGACTATCTTAACTTATCACTCACTTCATTTTCTACTCGAGTTCATGTAACTTGCTACATATTGCTTTTTCCTCATGTACTATTCTATTTTATTGTAATATGTGCAACCTCAATAAAACGCTTTATATATTTTATCTATAAAATTATCTATCAATCTGATATTCCGCTATCCACACCTTTTATACCTCTTATTAATTCCCCTGAAAGTCTGAAACTGCAAATAGACTGCCAAGACGTGAAAAAGGTTTCACTCTTTCTCTAATTAACATGTCAGATAGCTACATTGTTACGCCACTGACTCACATAATGTAATTTAGACTTTAAAATCATACCTATAGAAAAAAGCGAGGGGTGATCCGCGATTGGAAGTAGGTGTACACTCTCTTTGGAAGTATTTTGGAAGTACTTGGAAATATTTGGAAGTAGTTGGAAATATTTGGAAGTACTTAAATTATTTGGAAATACTTGGAAATATTTGGAAACATTTGGAAGTGTTTGGAAATATTTGGAAGTAGGTACTTGGGAATATTTTGAAGTCCTTTGAAATATTTAAAACTACAAGTGGAAGTAGGTGTACAGAATATTAGGTCGTGGTTGACCCCTCGGAAAAAAGTAAAAACATAACCTTTTATAGGAATAGTGTGAAGTCTCTTTGATTCCTAATCTAGACACACGGCATAACTCAAAAACTATTAGACCTTGAGATTTTGCATGTTTGATAAGGCCTACTGCAACACCTAGAATCCCAAATTTCATGAAAAAACGTATTATAGTTATTGAGTTATCAACCTCTGAAAAGTGCCATTTTTAACACTCACATATCATGAACCTAGAGTATTTCCATTGATCCTAGAATGCTGAAATTTGGCATACTGCTAGAGTTTGGGCTACAATTAAAAGTGAAAAGTGAAACTTTCCCATTTTAAGGACCTAAAATGAAAAGGTGAAATTTATTATAGGGTTAATTAACATATAGTGAAAATACAAACAAGCTAGAATGCTGAAATGTGGCATACTGGCAAAGCTTAGAATATTAATAAAGGAGGAAATTGAAAAACCGAAACTTTCCCTTTTTCGGGTCCCGAAATGAAGGAGTGAAATTTATGAAAATCCGACCGGGTTTTTTAACAAATATTTTTGATAAATATTTAATAATTACACTGCTCGACAAAAATTAAACAAAAATTTGTCCCTAAAAGCCTAACAATGGATTCAGTAGAGTTTTATACGCTGATTTTCATGCAATTTCCGATTTTTTACAACAAGTCAGAGTTTTGAGATATTATCGGTCAAAATGACGAAAAAGACCACTTTGACCTATTTTCGAACCCCTTTAAATATTAAAGAACAATATTTGGAATCAAAATATTTTATTGACGTAATAGAAAACAGCTTCCTCTTTGATTTTCAAATTATCATTTGTTTTTAGCTCAATTAGAACTCGAGTTATAACTAAAAAACTAAGATCTTATATGTTTTTATCCATCATTATTATCCTTTATAATCACATAGTTTTTTACTTATAACTCGAGTTTTAATCGAGATGAAAACAAGTGCTAATTTGAACATCAAAGAGGGGGCTGTTTTCTATTACGTCAACAAAATATTTTGATTTCAAATATTTCTGTTTAATATTTAATGGGACTCGAAAATAGGTCAAAATGGGATTTTTCGTCATTTTGACCGATAATATCTCAAAACTCTGACGTGTTGTAAAAAATCGGAAAATTTCATGAAAATCAACGTATAAAACTCTACTGGAATCCATTGCTAGGTTTACGGGGAAAATTTTTTTGTCGAATAGTATTATTAATATAAATGTTTAAATGTAATTATTTAGATAAATTAAAGGATAAAACTTTTCAAACATTAATTATATCTGACCAAAAACATAAATGTAAAAAAGGGACCAAGTTCGGTACAAACGGCTTCGCCTACATAAGAGTTGAGATCTAAACGGATACCAAGTTCCATAGTAGGTAGTTGCTTAAATCATAGCTATAGGGATGTTCAACGTTCTTCAATAGAAAATTTGTTACGATGTTTGATATTAAATTTATATCCAACTAAATTGTTTGTAGTATAAAATAGAACTACCGAGAATCCCGATTATTCCGTGGTTTGAAAACTTCAATCTTCATCGAAAACTGAAAGTTCACATGATACGACTTAGACTAGGGCAGTGTTCCGCAAAGTGTGTGCCGCGGCACACTGGTGTACCGTGGTCATTAGAGGGTGTGCCGTGGAAAAATGTCAAGTTTTGTTAAGATAAAAATTTTTAAGAAAAAATAAAAACCGACTTCAAAAAATTAAATGCAACAAATATAAAAATACACTAAAAGGTATAAAATAATTATTATCTTATTTAGTTACAACTAAACGACGAAATATTATCACGAAATTACTTTTTAAAGTCGGTGCCAAACAAACTATACCTATAAGCGAGCGTACCCGCCAAACGTACTAAGTAAGATCCGTCGAGTGCGATTCATAAAAGGTATATGTTTGGCACCGACTTCAAAAAGTAATTTCGTGTTAATATTTCGTCGTTTAGTTGTAACTAAATAAGATAATAATTATTTTATACCTTTTAGTGTATTTTTATATTTGTTGCATTTAATTTTTGAAGTCGGTTTTTATTTTTTCTTAAAAATTTTTATTTTTCTCTTTTTAGTGATGTTATTAATAGTGATTATATCATCAGAACTTGACCAAATTAATATGACACCATCCCTAAGACACCCCCTTTCGGATAAAAAAAGAACCATCGAAATCGGTTCATAAACAAAGAGGTTAGGTCTAAACAAACCTAATAAAACCTAATAAAAAAGGTCTAATACCTATGAAAAAAATTCGAAAAAAAATGGGACCAATCGGAAGCTAGACTGGACCCAATGCAAAAAAATTTTTCAAAATCGGTTGACAATTGGCGGAGATATGAGGTAACATAGGCACAAAAAAAAAAAAAAAAAAAAAAAAAAAAAAAAAAATTCAATCGAATAGAGAACCTCCTCCTTTTTTGAAGTCGGTTAAAAATGCACCTACCCAAAGCTGAGAGTTATGCGAGCAGCCTTTTCAACGATTGCTCCAAATTTTGATCGCCTGTGCTCAGTTAAGCAGGCTTACATTTCCCATTAAACATCTTTTCCTATTATATTGATTATAATAATAAATAAATATTAAATAAACATTGTTTATTTTTCTTTGGTGTGCCTATAAAATTTCTTGATTTGGTAGGTCTACCTTGAACACAAAAAGTTTGCGCCAGAGTTTAGGCCAGAGAGATAATCCATACTGCTCTTGTGATTCCATTTCTATTGGTTATATTAACCACAACATTCTGGGCTGTGAGACACACAATCACAAAATTGATCGTTTCCACCTTAATATTAAAGGAAAAAATGATTTACCCACATGTCCAGAGATTCTAGTGGCATCTCTAGGCGAAGGTTGCGGATTCCTTTATTAAACATATAGTTCCATTGGTTTCCAACTATAATCAAATGATTTTATTTATTTATTTTGTTATTTTATTTTATTTTATTTAGTTTTACACCTATTCTTGGTGATTCTGTGACGACTGGCTAAATAGGCATTTAGTTCCCGAGGCCAAGGGGGGGGGGAATAGAACTATCAAAGCTAAATTTTAAGCTTGTTTTAAATATCATCCGTCAAACGTAATATATTGACTATTATAACTTTCCATGTTATAAATTCAATATCAAAGAACGTAACAAATTTTCTTTTAAATCAATTGAAGAACGTTGTACATTCCTATAGCTATGATTTAAGCAACTTGCTATGGAACTTGGTAGCCGTTTAGATCTCGACATTTTGTCGGCGAACCCGTATGTACCGAACTTGGCCCCTTTTTCACATTTATATTAATTGCCAGTTATGTCTAACCTCGTCAGCTTTAAACTAAAACTTCTTAATTACTTTACTAAATGTTGTTTTTTAAATTGTCCTCTACCATTATCTTAGTTTTCTTTTTCTTGTTTGAGAAATAATCCACTATATTTATTTAACTTTTTAACCAGCGCACCCAGGGCTTGGAATAACAAAATGGCGGATGCCCACGCGTCGCGGCAGGCCAGCCAAAATCCATAATAGGCCATCCAGAATATCGAGCCACCATCATCTGCGCAGTCTATTGAACAAAAAATTCTATAAATTGAAATGGAAGATAAAAACAATGCAATTCAAGATTCCTACTTACAGTCAGAAAAAAGTATTTTTGGAAATTAAATTATATACACAATTATTTTGAAAGTTTTATAATTGGAAAATAAGAACAAGTTTTTATGTGTGACTTTTTTATTTATCAGTCAACGTTTCGACAACTTTGCCGACTTCTTCAGGGCTTCTACAATTATAAGAACATTATTAATATTAAATTACAAGAGTACATTATAATTTCAGAAATTATATAATTGTAGAAGCCCTGAAAAAACCGGCAAAGTCGACGAAACGTTGGCTGATAAATAAAAAAGTCACACATTAAAATTTGTCCTTATTTTCCTATTATAAATTTTCAAATTAATACAAATTATGGAATAATAATACACAATTATATTATTTACAACCAAGGGGTGAATATCGTGTACACCTAATTCCACTTTCACTTTCATTTCTAAGTAGAAGACAATATATAATAGATATAGATGAAGGGGTATTATCGAATGAATTCCAAAATAATTCCACATAATTCCAAAGACGATGTACACCTAATTACAATCGCGGTTCACCCCTCGTTTACAACTACCCAGGTAGCACAAGAGATTCTACGAATATTCACCAAATATATTAAAAGTACATACCATATATATTACAATTATCCACAGGAGATTCTTAGAATATTTGCACCTCAAAAATTCTTGAACAAATCTTCCGGAAATATCCTTTAGTGGATAATCTAAGAATATTCTAGAAAATTGAATTAAATGTCCTACATGAATATTTAAGTTCTAAGAAAATTCCTGGAATATCTACGAAGATTGAAAGATTATTCACAGGATATTCCAATGTTGGTAAGTTGTAGAGCAGGGCCAACGCAGCAATGAATCATAAACTTTCTTAAAACAGTTAGATTTCTATGTACTTAATGGAAAATGTAGCTCATCGAATTTGCCCTAATAAAAGAAGATTTTTCCAAAATAAGTATCTCACTAAGCTTACCGTATACACTTATAGCTAGATTCCTAAAAAAAATTTGAAAAATACTGAAACTGAAGAATATAACTGCTAAATTTTAAATTTTGAAATGATAACTAGATTATACATGAGTTTCCTACATTTGATTCACTCGAATGTAGATAATTTTTGTCAGATATTAAGTAATAATATCTGATCGCGATATGATGCTGGATCACACCTAGATGGATCATATCTTTTTCATTTCTCGTAGTCCAGATTTAAGATTCAGCTGATGACCGCAATAGCCTCAATCAGCAGTGGTCTAGCGATATATATATCTTGTTTAAAAATGTCGTGGTCAATAATAACTCTCTTTGATATACATATATCCACTTAATATATTAATTAGAAAAATATTTAACTAGATTATATTTATATGGATGGATGGATATAGAACAATTTCCAAGCTTTAACTACCTGTGGGAATCCAGATTCTTACAAACGAAACCTTAAGGAAGAAGTAAAATCGCAAGTCATCAAAGGAGGAAACATTTCGGGGTGTCTTTGCAATCAAGTTTGGAAAAATAAGTTTATGTCTGCCGAAAGTATATAAGACCGATAATTAATTACATATGGGGCTTAGTCAAAGACAGACACAGAAAGCAGCTTCTCCGAACAACAGAGATGAGAATTATAAGACCCAAGTAGGATTAGAAGTACAATTTTGGATAAGATTTCTTGAGAGTGAAAGACTCTTCAAGAATCAATTAATCTTTCCTGCAATCTTAGTATCTTAAGTCTTTCAAGGTCCAAATTCACAGGTACCTTCAACAATAATCTAATCACTGAATTGATGAATGTGCAAAATAACATATTTGTAGATATTTGTTTTTCATTGTAATTTTAGAAAATAATAAATAAATACACTCATATCGACGACTAAACGCGCCGTTCTCACGAGTTTAATTGACCGTTTATAGTATATCAAGAAAAGTTGTATATGACTTGAATTCGTTTTTTTTTTGTTTTCACATTTCAACAAAAACTGATTCAATTCTATCAACAAAAATTTAATTTGATAAATAATTAGAAAAGAGAGTAATTCAGCCAGTAAAAGAAGCCTCTCTGTCGATTAAAAACTCCCAATTGTAGAAACTTTAAGTATACAGGGTGAGTCACGGGAAACGGATGTTTTTCAGGAAAGCATAACTCTGCGAATTTTTCAAAATCAAATATTTTATTTTCATAGGAACAATCACTAAACTATGCCATTATTGAATGCTTATGAGCGAAAAATTATGTCTGACAAATGATGGCCATTTTCACGAAAACAAACAGGCTCTCTCGAAAGTTTGCGTCCACTCTTGCCAAAGTTTCTTCAAAGCACTGTGCAGCGAATTTTACACAAAGACCTAGGGCTTAAGCCGAATAAAATTACGATAGTTCAACAGTTGAATGAGCAAGATTATTCCAACAACGTCTCACTTTTTGCCAGACAATGCTTGACATTTTTGAAGAAAATGAGCATTTGACCATCATAATGAGCGATGAAGATCAATTTTATCGAGAGCGCCTTCGAATTTGTGTTCGTGAAAATGGCCATCATTTATCAGGCATAATTTTTCGCTCATAAGTATTCAATAATGACGTAGTTAAGGTGAGACCGGGTCTAGTTGATACTGGCCAAAACTATTCCTAATGCGTAGACACAGACAAGTGGCGACTGGCTTGGCTAGACAACCGATTGATACTCTGCAATCACTCGTGATCACTTGGTTAGTTGTGAACTAAAAACTGTTTTTCATCGTCGAAAGTAAATTTTTACTACTGTTTTTCAATTATTATTGTAAGTTCATTTGTTCGTAAATTGTGTTATCACGTTGTTACATGTTATAAAGGTAAGAATTTCACCTTTTTAACTTTGTTCTAACTGTTTCCGGTTTCACGTATTTTAGAGTTTAGTGTAATGGCGACGTTTGGGTCAAGTTGATACCTTATTTTGGGTCAAATTGATTCGGTGTATCAACTTCTTCTTCTTCGAGTGCCATACCCAAAACGGGTGTCGGCGCCTCTCCACATATACCTGTGCTGAGTGTGTTTAGTTGTTTTTACACAGATATTCGGGACCTACTTTTTAACGCCGGTTCCGAACGGCTAATTTGGTGAGGTGACCAGGCAATTATACTCTTGGTAGGTTGCCATTACTTTCCAAGAGGAGGCGACTGCCTATATTTATCTGCCGTCTCGAACCAGCGATCTCCGTGTCAGCGACCCGACACTCTACCCACTGACCCACAGTCACCTCTGTATCAACTTAAGAGAGTCTTTTTTTTATGTGTTTCAAGAGTTATTCTTCATCCAAACCTGGCCAAGACTGGATCCAGTGTATTTCCTGCAAGAAGTGGACACACATCGCCTGTGCAGAGAACAACCCCTTTTACACTTGTTTTAACTGTCAATCAGACCCAAATTCCTCTTCAGAGTCGGAGTAATCGGTCACAATCAATGATTGTTACAGCTTTCATTTTTCCCAAAATGTTGTAGATTTTAAAATATCTTTTATAGTTACAATAAAACTTGTACATATTTCTGTTTTGTCTAGTATTTTATTAATTCCTGACACCGTATTAGCTTACTCAAAGTCTGGGTCAAGTTGATACATCTTGCAAATTTTTTAAAAACTTTTTTTTGACAAGACAAATTTAATTTTATAAAGAATTTAAATTTCACATGTTATAGGCAAATAGTTATAGTTATGAATTACACCTACTTTATTTCAAAATGATGGCAGGAAAAAATTACAAAAATCAGGAAGTAAAAAGTGTATAAACTAGACCCGGTCTCCCCTAGTGATTGTTTCTATGAAAAAAAATATTTTGTTTTAAAAAATCTCCAGAGTTATGTTTTCCTGAAAAACATCCGTTTCCCGTGACTCTCCCTGTATAATGCTATCTTCAGTTCTAATGAGATTATTTGCAAACTCATTACATTGAGTGCAGAAAGAGTTATTTTTGTTTCTCTACCCCCTTGACCTCGGAAACTAAATGCCCATTTAGCCAGTCGTCAAAACAGTTGTTTTGTATTATTAAACACAAAATTATAAATAATATATAAAATGTGTATACATATCAGTCTTGGTATGCTTACTACTTATATGTTATTTATAATTTTGTGTTTAATAATAGATACATAACAACTCTTTGGATACTGGCTAAATGGGCATTTATGGTAGTTCCGAGGCCAAAGGGGTCAGAGAAACAAAAATAACTCCTTCTGCATTCAATGTATTGAGTTTGCAAATATTCTATTTAGAACTGAAGATGGCATTATATCTACTCTTATTAAACGAGCAAAAATTGTATATTTATTTATATATTAGTATATTTGTATCTTGGTTTTATTTTGCAAACGACTCTACCGATTTTGATGAAGTTCACGGGTTAGGGGGTTTTTAGGTTGGCAATTCGATCTGTCACGGCCTCATCTTCGACAAAATTGTTTTTGATCGGGTTTTTCGTAATCAAATTAGTTATTCTCAGGTAGACAAATCCCATTCTTAGGGTTTTAAAAAAGGTTACTCTTTTCATTTTGTACCCAGGCAGACAATGGGCTGCCTTAATTTATTGTTCTAAAAGGCCTTGAAGAAGTATTGTGATTGTGGATTTAAACATATTTTGTTCTCCATAAACGTTAGAAATTTTAATAATCATTTTATAATTGTTTTTATAAAGAACTTTATTCATTTAATAGAATAAAAAATAATCAAGAATTTATTTAAAAATATATTTCGCATAAGCAGGTCTCAATTTTCAGAAAAAACAATACATTTATAGTTTTATATATTAACAATTGGATGAATAAAAATGAATCATATGGTTGAATCAAAACAGGTGCAGGAGGTGGGGTGTAGTGGTGGTGGATCCGGGGGTAGGGCGAGGTTTCGGGGGTGGGGTCAAGCGGGGTGGGGGTACAGTGGGCGAATACTATATATATTTGTATTTTTTTTAATTTTAAAAAGGCTCTCAAATAAAAATCGACCTTTTTATCAGAATTTTAAATTAAAAATAATATTAAAATAAAGGTTTTAACTGAAGGAAGAAGTTACCGAAGCATCGCTCGGTGCCTCCAGAGTACTAATAATTAAAGCCGAAACTGTTTTCTACAATTGGGAGGCTTACTTTACTGGTTGAATTCCTCTCTTTTCTAATTTATGAAATTTATGGACAACCATCATTCCTTAATCAAAAATTTAATTCAGTTGAAAATGGCGTCTAAACCAGATGTGCGTGAAGTTGTACAGGTTGTAACCGTTTTGTTAAAATTAGAACTAAAAACTATTTTATTTAACCTAAGAATCATCGTTTTTGGGTGAGACACTGGATATTAAGAAGAAATCGATCATCCCTCTTGAACGATAAAGTTTGCCTGGGTCAAACATTTCTTGATCAATTCTATTGAAACCAAAGTTCTCACTACAGTGTGGATTCAACTTTGGTTAATTAACTATAATCGACCAATTAAACTTGATTCGTGAGAACGCGCCTTAAAATGATATTTTTTTAATATACATTTTTTATTTAGTTATTTATTTAATTATCTTCCTCCTTTCCAGGTTCCACCCGGAATATCTTCTTACAACAATATCATTAAAAATAAAGATCAAGCCTTTTCTCATTTTTGGCTGTGATTCATTTAGTTTGATAGAGTGGTTTTCAGCCCTTTTTGTTTCTATCTGGACATAGCCTTTGTAATGATATAAACGGCTACCCCTGTTTAATAGGCAACCAAGTTGCCATTTGTTTCTATTTTTTATTTCAGGGCCGATTTAGTTTTCAGAGGTTGGCATCTTGTATGAAGCTCGGTGGAATCGTTGCTGATGTCCGGAGCGGGGACACGATATGTTTTGGCAGCCGACCGGGGAACATTCTCGTTCAGACCTTCGAAGAGCCGACTTAACGCATTTTTACTCTTATATGTTCTCTTACCGGGCACACATTCTATTGAACCTTGATTTTATCGCTGTATTTCATTGTTCTTATTTTTTTATATAAATTCATTTGTTTTACAAACAAGTTTTTCTTGTCGTTAACCAATTTATATATTTATTTCAATTTTCTTAACTAATTATAAATAAATAGTTTTATATATATATATCTTTTGATTATTTTTTTCTAACAGAGTGCTAACCATTACACATTTGCCCTTTTCCTTATAAAGGGGACCATACTAAATTGAAATAAAACGCTTGAATCGTTACACCTTTAAATAAATTTTAATTTTCTCATTAATATATCAAAGAATAATTGATACGTCAACAAGAATTATTTTGACCGCGCTGATTTGAAAAGATGATTTTTATCTCGCGAGACTACTGCGGATTACGCTATTGGAGTCTGCGGAGTATTAATTCTGGACCAAGAGAAAAAGATGTAATCCAATAGCGTAATCCGCAGTAGTCTCGCGAGATAAAAATATCTTTTTCAAATCAGCGCGGTCAAAATAATTCTTGTTGACGTATCAATTATTCTTTGATATATTAATGAGAAAATTAAAATTTATTTAATATCATTATTTCAAGTTAGAAATATATAAGTTCAAATATTATTTTCACTCAATATTTGACAAAAATTCCCTACATTAGAGTCGCTATCGAATAAAATGTAGAAAACCTTCAGTTAATTAATGGCAGGCATCTAACATACATGCTAATAGATCCAGCGCTCTGGACTGGGAGATCGAATATATAACATCTGAGATTTCAAATTCACTCGGTGATCCATCCGAATGTCTAGCGGGCTATACGCGAAGTGACGTTGGATTGTAGCTAAGTGGATTACATCTTTTCTCTCTTGGTCCAGAATTAATACTCCGCAGACTCCAATAGCGTAATCCGCAGTAGTCTCGCGAGATAAAAATATCTTTTTCAAATCAGCGCGGTCAAAATAATTCTTGTTGACGTATCAATTATTCTTTGATATATTAATGAGAAAATTAAAATTTATTTAATATCATTATTTCAAGTTAGAAATATATAAGTTCAAATATTATTTTCACTCAATATTTGACAAAATTCCCTACATTAGAGTCGCTATCGAATAAAATGTAGAAAACCTTCCGATTACACCTTTGTTCATAAGATTGTTTCCATTTTGCAAAATTTAGCTGTAGCGGCCCGCTCTCGCTCATGGCGACGAGCCTTGAGACACGGCCGCTAGATGACTCAGTCGGATCGTTGCGTCGCTTTTGCATGAGTGAAATATTATCAGCCATGCTATAATTAAAGCGACTCGATTTCGACTGGAGAAGCGAACCGATTCGAACATTCGGATCTGGAGGGGCCACCGCCATCCAGCAGCCCCTCCCCTGCACACACCCTATGAGAACACGCAACCTACAACTCTGCACTCAACAGATTGTTAGGACCCCATCGACTTGATGGGGGGCGCAACACAAAGCGCCACACAGCACTCACCTCACGAGAGCCCTAACAATACTGGTGACGCCCGACGTGATTGCAAAGCAAGCAGCCTCTTGACCCACCAGCTAGGTGGATAGAGCCTTGCCCGGCTGACTTAGTCGGTAATCGGCAATCACCCAAGAAAGAAAGGGTGTGGTGTAGCGGCCCGCTCTCGCTCATGGCAACGAGCCTTGAGACACGGCCGCTAGATGACTCAGTCGGATCGTTGCGTCGCTTTTGCATGAGTGAAATATTATCAGCCATGCTATAATTAAAGCGACTCGATTTCGACTGGAGAAGCGAACCGATTCGAACATTCGGATCTGGAGGGGCCACCGCCATCCAGAAGCCCCTCCCCTTTACACACCCATGAGGACACGTAACCTACAACCTGCACTCAACAAATTGTTAGGACCCCATCGACTTGATGGGGGGCGCGGCACAAACCGCCACACAGCACTCACCTCACAAGAGCCCTAACAATATAGCCACTTGAAATTTACATTTTACAAATTGTACATGAGCTAGAAATAGAAAACATCACATTACAGGGTATGGTCAAGTATTGTAATCATGCATGAAAGATGTGTTGTTTTTTTTTGTTCGTTTTTTCGAAATATCTCAAAATCGCCTTAAAATATTTTGATTACAAAAATTGGAAGAAACCATGGCACTTTGGTCTACAAAAAAGCCCAAATAAGTGAACATCGGAAAAATTATATTTTTCGAGATATTAATTATTTTGTCAAAATTTCTGTTAGTACGTTAGTTAGTTGCGTTGCCAAATTTTTGTGAACGCACTAGTTCAAAAACTGGCCGGAATATGAAAACGAAATTTCACATGTAGTTTCGATGCTTTCAGATTAAGAGCTGATTAGATTTTGGTTAAAATTGAATCCAAAATTAAGGTGGAGCGGGGGTGTAAAAATTAAAATATTTTCAAACTAAAAAAAACAATAAAAATGAAATAAAGTGAACCTATAATAAAAAAAGAGTTATTATTTTCTTCGCGAGCTATGTATGGTAAAGTCATATGGATGGCCACATCAGTTTATTTTTTTAATTTATGCTTTCCTAGAGCTAAAATGTAAATATAGGGTAATCAAGTAAAAATGTATTTATTACTATATGACCAGCTGCGAAGCTCGCATTTGACAGGCCTCTTGCTAACCAGGAGGCTAAGCACTCTGAATTTTCGGTAACTTTCGGGAACGCCGCCCCCCAAATCTTCGTTAATTAAAGGACGTTTTCACCAAACTTAGTTTACTTTTTTAATTTCTTATATTAAAATAGTAATTGGAGACTCGTAGAAGGTCCACACTGTTCCTTAAGGCAAGGTTTCCGTTTTGTATATAATTGTGGTTTGTGTGAAATTTGAGGTGTTTCGGAAAAATTTATAACAGATGTTAGGTTAGAAGAAAACTATTTGGTGTAGTTTTTTTATGTGTATTTAATATGGTGTACGTTTGCGCTGCAAAGGTTTCGGACGGAACAGTCCTTCTTCAGCACCTGTGTGGCAAAAATGTGGGGGGGGGAGAAGGATCTCTAAGGGAATAATAATTCTTTTAATTTTTTTAAAGAAAATTTTCAATTCTTTGTGGTGTGTTTCTTTTGTTTTCAACTAATGTATTATTGTTTGTACTTGATCCACACGCATACACTTGTATTATTTCACTCTAAAAAATATAATCTGTGAATCAACAGGTGCTGAAGAAGGACTGTTCCGTCCGAAACCTTTGCAGCGCAAACGTACACCATATTAAATACACATAAAAAAACTACACCAAATAGTTTTCTTCTAACCTAACATCTGTTATAAATTTTTCTGAAACACCTCAAATTTCACACAAACCACAATTCTTATATTAATTTAAAATACGTTATAGCCTAGAAAAATTTGTAACAAGTAAAGATTTCAGCATCTTATTTTTGAAAAGAGTTCGAATATTTTTCAAAAATGAGCTCGGGTTCAGATTAACAAATCAATTTTAAACTAGAAAGAATTTAATTTTTAGGACAGAATCTAAGATTTTAATAGAAATATTATTAAATTGCGATATCAGAGGGATTCATCCCCCAGGAGTCGAACCTGAGAGCCAACTTGCTTTCGGGGCAGTTAGCTCACACCCTCGAGACAAAAAAGATGGAGTTTTTTGTCTCGAGGGTGTGACTACTCCCGAAACAAGTTGGCTCTCAGGTTCGATGATCCCTCTGATATCGCAGTTTGTAATATTTCTATTAAAATCTTAGATTCTGTCTAAAAATTATTTGTAACTAAGGTTAGTGAGATTATTTTGAAAAAAAAAATCCGATTCAACTGAAGTCTCACAATTCTAGGGCAATCCTGAAGTTTTTAATACTCTGCGGATTTATGAAAGTTAAATCAAAAGAGATATAATATTTTTCCATAGAGTGATTAAATACTTTCGAATTCAAAACAGAAACCCACTTTCAGATTTGACAAGTCAATAGAAACCCGATTGGTTTTGTGTTTTTTTTTTTTTTTGTCGCCCCTCCCCTTGCACGATCTTTATCAAGTATTGCATGTTTCCTGTTTTTTAAATAGAGTGTCAGAACAAGAGAGAGAATGGTGTGATATTAATTGCCCCTATATTGTACGATGGGGGGGGGGCGTGGGGGGCGGTTTAACTAAGGGTTTGCTCGGCGGTATCGAGCGCCGAAATCGAGGACACTCCGCGGGGTCAATGACCCTAGGCGCCAGGCCACACGCCCTTTCGGCTCTATTCGGACAACATCGGCTGCTTTAGCGTGGGGGTCTCTCTCTATTCATTTTCAAATTGAATTAAATGGGACATCAAGCACAAACCCCCTTTATAGAGCTAATAAGTAATTCTCTCTCTCTCCTACGCCCCCACAATGATAATAATCATCTCTCTCTCTCTTTCCCTAATCGCTTTTTGATTAAGATATTACTATATGGTCCGACAAATTTGTTATTATTGAAGGCATTAATCACACGTTAGTAGAAAAAACAAAAAAAAAATAGGATTTTAGTATACTAACGATTCTCAAAGATCTAATCTAAAAGTATAATTAAATTTGATTGGTTCTACAAACTTTTTCTTGATATTTTTGAACTACCTACAACTGAAATATTTAGAAAAAGCGTAAAGAAATTCAATGAATGTTATATACAGTAGAATCTGGATAATCCGGCACACTTGGAGATCGACCAATGTCGGATTGCCGATTTTCGGATTATTGAGGTTATTTAAAAAAAAACTTACTTCAACAAGGATATACTAGTAACTAGTATATCAGTAATTTATTTATTTAGCTGTTTTAGCTAGTTTTACGGACAAGATGTCCAATACAGAAAAAGAAACATACAGGATACAATATTAAAACAATATTAGATATTAGAAAAAGCAATGGGCCTAAATGTGATCCTAATAACAATTTAAAGAGCAAAAACGTGTACTTTATTTAAAAACTAACAGAAAGTATAAACAGTAAATGTCTGTAATCTTTATGGTCACTTTGGCTGAAATTTCAATGTACACTGTGCACTGAGCAAGAACTAAATTTTTCGAATTTATATACTTACATACTTACAGAAAGTGAAATTATGTATTAGTATGTGTTTATATTTTTTCCTGGGTAGATAATTAATATAAAATTCTAATAAAGATACAATATTCAATTTTTCTTTCAGATTGATATCTAATTGATGTTCTAGAACTTTCAATCAGAAAGTTTGCAAGTAAACAATTTATTTCTAATGAAAATGGCGTCGAAAATAGACCAAAATGATGATTTTTTTTTGGAAATCTTAAAATCTAATTCCAGATTAAAAATTTAAAATTAGCACTTTTAATTTTCGAAAACTTAACAGTTAATTTTCAGATTTCTTATTTTAGAGAAAAAATTATTAGGACAAATTGTTGTGTGTTTTCCAGTATCTACATATAAATCTGAATGTTGGAAGGAATGTTATGACTTTATTTTGGGCCACGAGTTGGACAGCCCTGGTTTAAATCGTTTAGGATTAAAGAAGGATATGAGAAATGATAATTTATTTTTTAAAAGGGTCACGGATATAATAATCCCTGACTATCCATTAACTATTAAAATATAAGAACGTGCAAAGATCTAAATGACAAGTCTTGACAAGTTTTAGCCAAGGAGAGAAATTATCAATTAATTGTGATTATTCTAAAAAACCCAAATTCCTAGTCTCCTTGTACTACTAGAATAATTAGACTTGCTTAGTGTCGTAGCATATAAATTACTGAAATAATATATATTTTAGAAAATGAAAATATAAGAAAAAGAAGAATTTTGAAATTATCGAAATTTTTTACTTTACCATACAGGGTATGGTCAAGTATTGTAATCGTGCATGAAAAAAGTGGGTTTTTTCCTTCTTTTTTTCGAAATATCTAAATAACGGCTGAAACTATTTTGAGTAAAAAAATTGAGCGAAACCATGGCATTTCGCTCTACAAAAAAGCTCTAATAAGTGAACATCGAAAAAATTATATTTTTCGAGATAATAATTGTTTTGTCAAAATGTCTGTTAGTCTGTGCGTTACCAAATTTTGTGGACGAGCTAGCTCAAAAACTAGTGTGAATATCGAAACCAAATTTCACACGTAGTTTTGGTCCATTGAGATTAAGAGCTGATTAGATTTTGGTGCATATCGACCCAAAATTAAAGGGGGTGGAGGGGGTTAATAATTAAAAATCTAGGCCATTTGAGCAAACTCAACCAAATTTTGTATACATAATCAGTGGGACCACAGAAGTCTAAAAATGCAAAAACTAACCGCCCAAAATGGAGGGGGTGTGCTGGGTCAAAAAATTAATATCTAGGCCATTTGACCAAACTCAACCAAATGTTGTATACATAATCAGTGGGACCCCAGAAGAGTAAAAATGGAAAAACTAACCCAAAATGGAGGGGGGGGGTAAAAATTAAAAATCTACGCCGTTTGAGCAAACTCAACCAAATTTTGTATACATAATCAGTGGGTCCCCAGAAGTCTAAAAATGCAAAAACTAACCCCCCACCCCTACATGATTAAAAATAATTTTATTAAATATAAGTGAGGGGCCAGGTTGTATGGTAAAGTCAAGTGGATGGCCACATCAGAACACGTCAGCTTATTTTATCTTATATAGTTGAGCTTATAATTTTGCTTTTATTGAATTTTATTCTTGAAAAAAGCTTCACGTATTGTACAAATGTACACTCACATTTCGAAAAAGGGAATAAATATAACTCCACTTATAAATTTTAATGTTTTAAGGAAGTTTGTATGCGGGCAGCGGTCCATGGGTTGGACGGCCCTGGTCTAGAATATATTAATTTTTCTATTTTTTAACCCCCCCCCCCCATACACACAATTTCGGCCCCCCAAAAAATAATAATTTTTTTTTATTACAGGTCTCTTTTATAGTTAATTTTATGTTTTTGTTTTTTTAGTTTGAAAATTTTATAGGTAATTTTATTTTTTAAATAGCACTCTCCACTTAATTTTTGATAGGATTTCATCCAAAATCTAATCAGCTCTTAATCTTACCATAAAGAATCTACAAGTAAAATTTCGGTTTGATATTTACACTGGTTTTTGAGAGCTAGAGCGTACACAAAATTTGGTAACCTACTAACAGACATTTTGACAAAATCATTAATATCTCGTGAAATCTCATTTTTTCAATGTTCAGTCTTTGGGGCTTTTTTATAGAGCAAAAGGCCATAGTTTCGCTAAAAATTTTTTTAACAAAATAGTTTTAACGGTTTTTCAGATATTTCAAAAAAAACGATTCACTTTTTTCATGCACAATTACTATGGTAACAAAAATACACATTATTTGCCTGAATAGCCAAAATTGAATTTATTCACTTATAATTACACGAGAGCTTTTTTTGCGGAAGTAAACTTGACATTTTAATGAGAATTTTGTTGCCTGGCAACTAAACGAAAAAAAACTACCTGTGAAAAAATTACGAGTCCTACGGACTCGTAATTTTTTCTGGTAGTTTTTTGAGTTAAATTGCCTAAAGCCAACAAACCTCGAATTATAAAATATCAAGTTTACTTCGACCCAAAAAAAGCTTGAGTGTAATTCGGTAAGACAATTTAATGAATCAATACGTAAATCACAAAATTAACAAAATTAAGACATAAATTAGTTTATTTAATTTAGAGGAAAAGTACAATTGTTAAAAATACAATTCTTATAAACAACTTGATAAAAAAATAAATAGGAAAATAAAAATAAAAAAATAATCGTATAGGATCTGAAATAAAAACATAAAATTAAATAAGATTTGTTTCCAAGCTATATAAAAAAAAGCCACTTGAACCACTTTATTTGTAAACACACCTGTTTTGTTATGATTTAGACACCTGTTAATTAAAAACAAACAAAAAATTTCTAATTTTAATATAATATAATAATATTTGCTTTAACCTATTAGTGGGTTTTAAAATTAAAAAAACCAATTAATAAATAAAACATAATTGAAAAAATAAAGCTAGGTTCAGTTTTGTCGCTGGAAAAGTTAGGGTAAACTTTTTTCACTGTCATAGTGACAAAAACACCGTTGCTTATGGGACTTTTAGTGTATGAATTAAATTGTCACTGTTAAAAGCCAAGCCTGCTTCCCGGGGCCGTACCGAATAAAAAAACTTGTTTGTGTACATATTAAAAAAGTCCCCTTTTAACTTCTCCTTTAACTAGAGTGAATTATTTTTAAAAAATACTTCATTTAGTTAATCCTAATAAATCCATTGATAAGATTAAGTTTTTTATTTAAAAAAAAGGAGTATAATCCACCCCTTTTACAAAATACAAATGATTTATATCTAGTATATTTGCCAAGATAAAAAAAAAAATAGATAAAAAAACAAATAAATCATGATGATTTATTATTTGCAATTTCGGAATACTTTTTTTTTAACTTTTACTTTAACAAGAGAGTAACAAAGACATTACAAAATTAAGTAATATCTTGTGCAATCGCAGTTTGTAATACCTTGATTGGAATATTTGATTTATTCATGAATAAATTTCGTTATAAAATTTATAAAAGAAATTTCTCCAAATGGATGGTTTTATATAGGCTGTATAAATTCTTTAGTTTAATTATTTTTTTTTCTAATTTGGTTAACTAATAAAAATTTGAAAATTATAAATCATGAGTTTTATATTATCGGTGAAATCAGTAGATAAAGAATTCGTCCTTGGGAGGGGCAATTTAAAGAGGAGAAAAAATAATTAAACGTGCACTCTCGGAAAGCAAAGTGGGTTTAAAAATGTTGATCTAGATTCCGATACCCATGATAACTCAAGAACAGAGGGCCGTAGAAAGTTTTTTCTAAAATAAATGATTGATGATTACATATTAGGCTCTTTAATTTCAATACTTCTTAGTGAAAATCTAATTATCTTATACTATTAAATCAGTGAATCTTGTATAAATAAATAAATAAATGAAATTTATTAATAATTTTCTAGGTCTAGGAATCAATATCTGTGGTAAAAATCATTTCACTAGGTTTTTTTAATTATTTTTCATAGAACGTGAACTATATTAGACTAATAAATCAGTGATTATTGTATAAATAAATAATTAAATAAATAAATGATATTTATTAACAATTTCCGAGGTCGAGTAATCAATATCTGTAGAAAAAATCATTTCAGTAGGATTTTTAATTAATTTTTTTCGAGCGCGAATTATCTTACCAACTAATAAATCAGTGATTATTGTATAAATAAATAAATAAATAAATTTGATTAACAATTTCCGAGGTCGTGGAATCAATATCTGTGGAAAAAATCATTTCAGTAGGTATTTTTAATTAATTTTCAACGAATGCGAATTATCTTATACTAATAAATCAGTGATTATTGTATAAATAAATAAATAAATAAATAAATTTTATTAACAATTTTCGAGGTCGTGGAAAAATATTTTCATTAGGTTTTGTTAAGGAAGAAATGGTGTAGGTTCTTGGTGAAACATATATATAATATAAAATTAAGGTTTTGTCTGTACATTGGTCCAAATCACGCCAAATTCTGGTTGCACACGTTTCAAGCAAAGTTATGATCCAAAACACCCTCAACAAAATTCCTATCTGTCTGTACATTTCCGTGGTTTCTGCGAAAAGTTGCCCACGATTCACGTAAAAACGGCTGAAGGGATTATTATGAAATTTCATATTTGGATCAGATAACTTCCAACTTAAGTTCATTGCTATATAACGTTTTGATATTTTAACCCCAGAAAGGGGTTTGGGGGGGGGTGACTTGATCTCATTCTCTAGGATATTTTGTTGACTTGAACGTTTACTTGGACCACCTTTTTGTTAAAACTCTTCAATTTATGGATATCCAGAATTTTCCATGACATGAAATGATCCGTTTTTTCAAAAAATCGAAGTTTTTCCTTCATAAAATGAAGCCACGTATCCTAGAAACTTGATAGATATTTGTCCTATTCTCTAGGAGATTTTGTTGACTTGAACTTGGGCCACTTTATTGATAAAACTTTTAGATTTATAGATATCCGGCATTTTTCATGACACTTTTGAGGATTCGGATCATATCCTGTCCGGAAAATACTGAATATCTATAAATCTAAGAGTTTTATCAAAAAGTGGTCCAAGTACACGTTCAAGTCAATAAAATTTTATTTTAATTGCAGCAAATTTATTATAGTTTAAAAATGTATAGATTGATTGGTATTTGTCGAAAACATGCTCCTTCATGGTCAAAATTTGGAAAATTGAAAAAAGTAGGGATATTCAAAAGTGATCCGGGGGTTATTTTTTGGATTCCCATAAAAATTCGAACTACATTTGCATTTATTTTAATCGATGTGCAATTTTGCCCTCTTTAATTTACTATAGGAGGTGAATAAATGAGTGATTTTTTGCAAAAAATGTGTAACTGTGAATGTTTAGTGCTGATATGAATATGGAGGATTGTATGGATGAGTATTTTAGACTTGATGAGAAATTTAAAAGATTTTTAATTTTGGAGAAAATTAATACATTTAACATGTTAAATTCAAGCCTGTATCAAATTTAATTTACGTAATGGAATGTTCTAACAAACAAACATTGTAGAGACTTTAATAAGGTTCAGTTTTATGATTAAACTGAACCGTGTTTCGTTATCTAAATACTTTTTGAATTATTTGATTTTAAAGAATCTCCTACATTGAAATTGAATAACTAGAAGACATATCGTATAATATTTCATTTTAAATAGAAAGTATGAAAGAAACAACAACAACAACAGAAAGATTGCCTTTAATGAATGTGCAAGAAGTAGAGGCGTAACAAAAAATTGCGTCTATAACGAGAAACGCCGGCAAGTTCACATGTTTATGAAATTACTTGACAATCACAAACGATTGAGGTATCTATAAATTATGGCGACCTCACGCCAAGCGAGACCAAGCTGTTGTTGTTGTTTTGTTTTTTTTCTAATGGAATTCCATAAGAGAAGAGAACATGAAAAATGATAAAATATTATCTTGGTAACACGAAATGGTCATAAACATCATTTCATGTGCGGCGAGTTAAATGAAAGATAATAATAATCACTAGAGTAAAAAAAAATGAAAAACGCCATCTAGGGATTTTTAATTTTTAATTTTAAGTTTAATTTGTCGGCATTTGCAATGAATCTATTCATCATTTCTGGAGACTTTAACGCCCGAGATGACAGAGAGAAAAAATTCAAATCTATTTATGGGTGGTATGAGCCGTTTATTTTGAAATTGGCGTTAACTCCATTTATGTCTAAATCGAGAGATATTAAAGGGCTTGTGTTGGATTCAATTTAAAAATATGGGTAACAGATAACATAGTAGAATCATGTATTTAGCTTTCTAAGAGTGTCAAATTTATCATCCCAATCAGAAAGTTCATAAAATTTCATATAAATTTCATAATTTAGGGTTTTCCAACAGTCCGGGCTCAAGTGCTAGTTGAAAATTGCCGTATTTTTTATTGTATAAATAAATAGATAAGTATAATAACAATTTTCGAGGTCGTGGAATCACTATCTGTGGAAAAAATCTTTTCAGTAGGTTTTTTGATTAATTTTCATCGAACGGGAATTATATTATAATAATAAATCAATTATTATTGTATAAATAAATAAATAAATAAATAATATTAACAATTTACGAGGTCGAGGAATCTGTGGAAAAAATCATTTGAGTAGGTTTTTTAATTAATTTTCATCAAGCGAGAATTATATTATAATAATAAATCAGTGATTATTGTATAAATAAATAAATAAATAAATAAATTTATTAACAATTTACGAGGTCGAGGAATCTGTGGAAAAAATCATTTGAGTAGGTTTTTTAATTAATTTTCATCCAGCGAGAATTATATTATAATAATAAATCAGTGATTATTGTATAAATAAATAAATAAATAAATAAGTTTATTAACAATTTACGAGGTCGAGGAATCTGTGGAAAAAATCATTTGAGTAGGTTTTTTTAATTAATTTTCATCCAGCGAGAATTATATTATAATAATAAATCAGTGATTATTGTATAAATAAATAAATAAATAAATAAGTTTATTAACAATTTTCGAGGTCGTGGAATCAATATCTGTGGAAAAATCTTTTCAGCATACCAAAAACTCGCACTTTTTTCGATTTTTTCCCATTTTGACAATGAAAGAGAACGTTTTCGACAAAGACCACTATATACATTTTTAAACTAAATTAAATTTGATACAATTAAAACAAATTTTCATTTTAATTGGACAATGGTAACTCGTGCCGCAATGAGGGTGAATTTTTGAAAAACTGCAATTTTTCTTCATAAAATGAAAAACACTCATCCTAGAAACTTGATTTCTATCTCATTCACTAGGAAATTTTGTTGACTTGAACGTTTACTTGGACCACTTTTTTGTTATAACTTTTAGATTTATAGATATCCAGCATTTTCCATGACAGAAAATGAACTGTTTTTTCAAAAAATTGCAATTGTACTTTTTCCTTCATAAAATGAAAAACACTCATCCTAGAAACTTGATTTCTCTCTCATTCTCTAGGAAATTTTGTTAACTTCAACGTTTACTTGGACCACCTTTTTTTGTATAACTCTAAGATTTATAGATATCCACCATTTTCCATGACACTTTTGGGGATTCGGATCATATCCTTTATAGGAAATTTTATGTACTTTTATTTTGAAAAGGAAGGCTATTTACGAAAAGTTGGTAGTTTTTGAGTTATAAGCAAAAAACCGACAAAAAAATGAGATTTTTTACATTTTTTTGCATTTTTGACAATGTTCTGTAACGAAGGTTTTGTTCGCAAACCTCAGATTCGGAATCAGAACACCAAAAAACATATAGGATCAAGAAATCAAAACTACCCCTAAACTTTCCCGCGAAGGGCCCTTTAGAGAACAATTTAACTGGACTAAAAAGGTACTTCAAGAGTTTTTGGGGTGACAATTCGATCTGTCACGGTCTCATCTTCGACAAAATTGTTTTTGATGGGTTTTTTCGTAATCAAATTAATTATTCTTAGGTAGACAAATCCCATTCTTAGGGTTTTAAAAAATGTTTCCCTTTTCCTTATATACCCAGGCAGACAATGGGTTGTTTGTTTCATTGTTCTAAAAGGTCTTGAAGAAGTATTGTGATTGTGGATTTTAACATATTTTGTTCTCCCTAAACGTTAGAAATATTAATAAACGTTTTATAATTGTTTTTATAAAGAAATTTATTTATTTAATAGAATAAAAAATAATCAAGAATTTATTTAAAAATATATTTCGCATAAGCAGGTCTTAATTTTCTGAAAAAGCAACACATTTTGATTGGTTTTGAGGTTTGAGGTTTTATTTATTAACAATTGGATGAATAAAAATGAATCATATGGTTGAATCATAAAAATTTTTAAGAAAAAATAAAACCGACTTCAAAAAATTAAGTGAAACAAATATAAAAATACACTAAAAGGTATAAAATAATTATTATCTTATTTAGTTACAACTAAACGACGAAATATTAACACGAAATTACTTTTTAAAGTCGGTGCCAAACAAACTATACCTATAAGCGAGCGTACCCGCCAAACGTACTAAGTAAGATCCGTCGAGTGCGATTCATAAAAGGTATATGTTTGGCACCAACTTCAAAAAGTAATTTCGTGTTAATATTTCGTCGTTTAGTTGTAACTAAATAAGATAATAATTATTTTATACCTTTTAGTGTATTTTTATATTTGTTGCACTTAATTTTTTGAAGTCGGTTTTTATTTTTTTCTTAAAAATTTTTATTTTTCTCTTTAGTGATGTTATTAATAGTGATTATATCATCAGAACTTGACCAAATTAATATGACACCATCCCTAAGACACCCCTTTCGGATAAAAAAAGAACCATCGAAATCGGTTCATAAACAAAGAGGTTAGGTCTAAACAAACCTAAACAAACCTAATAAAAAACGTCTAATACCTATGAAAAAAATCGAAAAAAAATGGGACCAATCGGAAGCTAGACTGGACCAAATGCAAAAAATTTTTCAAAATCGGTTGACAATTGGCGGAGATATGAGGTAACATAGGCACAAAAAAAAAAAAAAAATTCAATCGAATAGAGAACCTCCTCCTTTTTGAAGTCGGTTAAAAACAGGTGCAGGAGGTGGGGTGCAGTGATGGGGGATCCGGGGGTAGGGAGAGGTTTCGGTGGTGGGGGGGCTACATTGGGCGACTATTATATATTTTTGTATTTTTTTAATTTGAAAGCGGCTCTCAAATAAAAATCGACCTTTTTATTAAAATTTTAAATTAAAAATAATATTAAAATAAAGCTTTTAACTGAAGGAAGAAGTTACCGAGCATCGCTCGGTGCCTCCAGGTACTTAATAGTTAAGATGCCAAAATTAAGATAGGAGTGAAGATTGCCAAAATAAGATAATATAAAATTTGTTATTTTTTAGCGTGCAGAACTTTAAATTGGAATAAAACATTATAAAATTTGACCAAATGATTAGAATGTTGGCTATATTTAACAGAAAATTTTATGCCATTTAGTCTTTGAATATTTCGGATATATGACCCCGCGATTGGCTCTATTAAAGTGCACGACGTACCCTGACAGAGACTATTTAGTTCTCTTCGTCTGATTACTGTTCTCGAATGTTCCAGAGTACTCGAAGGACTGTGCCAAGAAAGAGACATATCGAGGGACTTCGGGTATATTTACAAGTTTAATTATAAAGAGGTATTCATTAAAATTATATATATAAGATTTATATTGCTCTCTCATCGGGTAATAAATTATTCTAGACTTCTTCTTTATAAAAACGTAATTCATAAAATTAAATTAAGTACCCTACCTATCTATGTGAGTAAAAAAATCAAGAAAAATTCAATTTAATATATATATAATTATATTTAATAGGTAATTATTAGTCTATAAAAGGAGAGTAATTAATTAAATAAACGTAATCACTCGACCATACATATAAAAAAAGTTTTCTGAATTTTATATTCATAATTGAATTATAAATATTTTTTGAATAGACGATTTCTTCTTTGCAAATTATGATCGCAATAAAATAATATTAATATTAATAAAAATAAAAATTGTTTTTTACTTTTTTTTTGTGTGCCTATGTTACTCGATTTCTTCGCCAATTGTGAACCGATTTTGATAATTTTTTTTGCATTGCGTTCAGTATAGTTTCCGATTGGCACCATATTAATTTGGTCAAGTTCTGACAAAATAGCGGAAATCTCCAATTCATATGAACAAATAATCGAAATTATAATAATAAAAAAAAAACAATCTCAAAACGTTCATTTAAAACCCACTAACGTTTCGAGATAATTTCTCTATTCATGAATTGAATTTTATTATAATTTTCTGGGTGAATGGGTGAAGGAGAAATATGGAATTGGAATAATTATCGGAAAAAATTTAATGTGAAATAAGTATCCTTAACTCATAGTAAATCCATATTAAATAAAATATTTATTTACCTTATCTTTATCGGAAAAGAGGTTTTTTATTTAATTAGTTTTTTCCTCTTATTAAAAACAAGGACTAAAAAGATGATCAAGGACACTCGATGGTGGAGAAGTAATCTCCGGAGTCGAAGCTAAAATACAATGCATACATTAATTCATGTAAAATAATTGGTTTAATAAATTTATTATTATTATTATTATAATTTTCTGATTCATTTGCCCGGATTCTCTTGCGAGATGCATGTTATTGTCAACATCACTAAACAAGAGAAAAATAAAAATAATTTTTAGAAGAAAAAAAAACCGACTTCAAAAAAATTAAATGCAACAAATAAAATAATACAACTGAAAAATGAAATAAAATTCACTAAAATTTATAAAATAATTATCTAATTTAGTTACAAGTAAACGACAAAATTTTTACATGAAATCACTTTTTGAAGTCGGTGCTAATCAAACTATATAACGAGCTTATGCGATGTCTTCATTACACGCCAAAAGTAGTGCCTGATTCATAAAATGTATATGTTTTGTACCGACTTCAAAAAGGGATTTCATGTAAAAATTTCTTCGTTTAGTTGTAACTAAATAAATAAGATAATTATTTTATACCTTTTAGTGCATTTTATTTTATTTTTGAGTTCTTATTATTTTATTTGTTGCGTTTTTTTTTCTAAAAATTATCTTTATTTAAAGTAATTTTGTAAATAAAAAATTGCGAAATATTTTTGAAAGTTTAAATTTAGGGAACGAAGAAAAGATAATTTTTATTATAGACAAAAGGATCAGCCGGGGCAAAGATCCCGGGTTCGAGCCCCGGCTGATTCTTTTGTCTATAATAAAAATAATCTTTCTTCGTTCCCTAAATTTAAAATTTGTTATTAATTGTCTTTACAGGGCCTCGTTGTGGTCGCGCCCCGGGTGAAGAGAAAATTATTTTCGATCTTTGGGGTCTGGATCGATTGGGAGGCGCTGGAATATTTAATTGTTTAATTTTTGAAAGTATTATTGCTAGAAGTGGTCAGGTATTCAAAACAGCCTATGGACGCAAACGTTTTAGGGAGGCAAGATTGGAAAGATCAGAAAAATAAGCCGGTCTACAAAAAAGCTCTAATGAGTCAACTTCAAAAAAATGATATTTTACAAGATATTAATAATAATTTTATCACTGAGATCACAGCTGTTTAATGTATATTTAACCTACAGTGGTTAGTTACAATTTAGACCACCAGATAGCGTTTCGGAATTCTCAGTTTTCCAATAAATTTAGGTCGATTTAATCTTTTATATCATCGGGCTGCGTGAAATTAAACGTGTATCAAATATGCCATTTTTTTTAAATCTCTTATTTATTGGTCAAAACTCTTAAATTTTCGATTAAATATATCTATCATAGGAGTTCACTTTTTACTTTCACATTTATATTCATAGAATATAATGGGGAAGTATTGCGATGGCCAGTCTGGGTCCTGACCATTTCAGAGCTTGTATCTCAGAGATGAAAAAAGTTAATTTCATTTTGTAACATCTAGTTGGAAAGAATTGATGCCCTTAATAGTTGGAAACCGGGTTTAGGACATAAAACCGGAAATTGTGGTCCCCAGAGGCTAGAAATGGGCCAAAAATCCATTGGTCAGTGAGTGCGTATGTATCTACCTATGCACGTATGTACCCTCCTGAGTTTCGCAAACATAAGTCTCAGAGCTACGAAATTCGATACTTAAACTCGATATAGGCTAGAAGGAGTACAGCAAGCCTTTGGTTGAAATTGGAAAACCGGAAGCAGGCATTTACATGAAAGATTTTTCGTTTTACATTACCATACAGAGTATGGTCAAGTATTGTAATCGTGGATGAAAAAAGTGTTTTTTTTTTCGAAATACCTCAAAAACGGCTGAAACTATTTTGATTAAAAAAATTGAGCTAAACCATGGCATTTCGCTCTACAAAAAAGCTCTAATAAGTGAACATCTAAAATATTATATTTTTCGAGATAATAATTGTTTTGTCAAAATGTCTGTTAGTCTGGTTGTCTGGTTATCCGTTAGTCTGTGCGTTATCAAATTTTTGTGGACGAGCTAGATCAAAAACTAGTGTGAATATCGAAACCAAATTACACACGTAGTTTTGGTCCATTGAGATTAAGAGCTGATTAGATTTTGGTGCATATCGACCTAAAATTAAGGGGAGTGGAGGGGGGTAAAATATTAAAAATCTAGGTTGTTTGCACAAACTCAACCAAATTTTGTATACATAATCAGTGGACCCCGAGAAGTCTAAAAACGCAAAAACTAACCGCCCAAAGTGGGGGGTGGGGTCAAAAAATGAAAATCTTGGCCATTTAACAAACTCAACCAAATTTTGTATACATAATCAGTGGGACACCAGAATTATAAAAATGCAAAAACTAACCCCCCCCTACATGATTATAAATAATTTTAGGAGGCAGGTTGTATGGTAAAGTCAAGTGGATGGCCACATCAGAACACGTCAGCTTATTTTTTATTTTCTCAAAAACGGCTCTAACGATTTTTTTTTAAATTAAGTGTAATTATCAAGTATCATGAGTTATTAATTGTGTCAAATTTTTTAATCCGATTAAAAATTTGACACAACTAATAACTCATGACACATAAATATACTAATTTAAAAAAAAATCGTTTGAGTCTTTTTTGAGAAAATCAAAAAAAAAAAACGAAATAAAGGAAGCGGGTGTAAATAAGTAGAGTCGCGATGACTTCAAATAAATGAAAATGTAAAGTCGTGTGGTGAACACACCAGTTGATTTTTGTACAATTTTCTATTTTCTATTTACCTTTCTCTAGGTATATATTATTAGGTAGTTTGGAAATCATCATTAGATTTCCTTCCAAATAATCAAGAAAATAACCCTTTTTTGAAGAGAATTGTCACTGGGGAGGAGAAATGGTTTGAATCGCAAGAGATCTTGGAGTACAAAAGATGAATCGGCTCAATCCCCTTTGAAAGGGATATCATCAACATAAAGGTGATTCTCTCTATCTGGTGGGATTTCAAGTGAATCGTATTTTTTGAACTTTTGTCAGCCAATACCAGGATCAATTCTGAAGTGTACTGACATCACCTGGACAAATTGAATGATTTACTAAACAGAAAAGGCCAGAATTGTTCAATAGAAAAGGTATAGTGTTCCACCTGGATAACCCGAGAACACATAAAAGTTCGTCAAAAGCTTTTACAGCTTGGATGTGATCTACTACCACACTCACGATATTCTCCAGATCTGGCACCATCGGATTATTACTTGTTCCGGTCCCTACAAAAATGTTTTAGACAGCAAAACCTTTACTTCAAATGAAGGTGTCCAAAATGCATTTGATCAGTTTTTTAACCGACTTCAAAAAAGGAGGAGGTTCTCAATTCGACAGAATTTTTGTGTGTCTATGTTACTGGATTTCTTCGCCATTTGTGAACCGATTTTGATGATTTTTTTGCATTCGGTTCAGTATAGTTTACGATTGGTGCCATATAAATTTCATTGGTATTAGATCTTCTTTTTATGTACGTTCACGCATAACTTCTTTGTTTATGAACCGATTTTAATGATTCTTTCTGGGTTTGGATCAGTATAACTCCAATGTAGTAAAGATACCTAACTATTTATTTATTTTTATATGTCCAGCCACGTGGACCAATTCCGATGATTCTTTGTAAGCTATTGCATAGCTTTTATCGCGGGCTTTGAGCGCGGCGACCGAATCAAGAAATTCCGTAACGAAAATAAACCTAACACCCTCCACTCCGACCGGCACAGCGGTGCGGCGTTGAAAGCCGTGCATCGTCTAACGTCGTTTCAGTTCGGCAGACTTCGGCACGGTGTTTGTGTGCGTGCGACTAGACGTATGCGTGTAGACTGTACGAAGCTCGCACGGATCGAGACGAGCTGTTCCGAAATCGGACGAATACGTAAGCAGCTGTTTGTGAGAAAGTATATAGGTGTATAGGTATCTATCATCTATGTACAACAGTGAATAGCTGTACGCGTAAAATTTGTGTATAAAGTGTTTTAAATATGAATAAACAAAGTGCATTTATTAATGAAGAAAGTGATGAAAAAATAGTGAAAGAAAATGAGTGAGTACTCTTTATACATACATTTTATTATTACTGCCATAAAAATAACCTAAATATTTGATATTAAAATGAGCGATCTTAAAAGTAGCCCTCTTTTATACACACAACACACACACACACACACACACATAGTTTAAATTCTCAATTTAGATTCTCAATATGTATGTATGTATCAGATCGAGGTCATTTGAGATCACAGCCCCACGACTGTGGAACTCAATGCCCTCTGCCCTAAGACAACCATCCTCTGCTGCCCGCTTTTTGCGTGGACTCACTGAAGCTTTATCATGCTAATGCTATAGCCTCTAACTTATATTTTATATTGTGTAACTTATATTTTGTAATATATATTTTGTATTTCTATTTTGTATTTTATATTTTGTATTTTTTTATGTTTTGTTTTGTTTCTTGTATTTTTGTATCTAATTTATATTTCATTTTTCTTTATATTGTTAATCTCTATATTTGTCAGTTTCTTTTTTTTTTTGATTGTACACTATAAGGGTCTACTCTGACCTATGTACATAACATCATTAATAAATAAATAAATAAAAGTATGTTGATAAAAATGCTATGCAATAGCTTTACCGCGGCAGTCCCCGAGTGCCACACATCTATTTTTTTATATCTTTTAGTGCATTTTATTTGATTTTTGAGTTCTTATTATTTTATTTGTTGAATTTAAGTCGGTTTTTTCTTTTCTAATTGTCATCAAAGATCAACATTTTTTTGAACGGGGAATAATGCTCATGCCAGAAAAATGGCAAAAGGTATTGGACCAAAATGAGAAATATATAATTTAATAAAATATTTATACACTATAAGAAAATCGTCTTTTATTTTTAACCAGACTTCAAAAAAGGAGGAGGTTCTCTATTCGACTGAATTTTTTTTTTTTTTTTTTTTTTTTGTGCCTATGTTACCTCATATCTCCGCCAATTGTCAACCGATTTTGAAAAAATTTTTTGCATTGGGTCCAGTCTAGCTTCCGATTGGTCCCATTTTTTTTCGTATTTTTTCATAGGTATTAGACCTTTTTTATTAGGGTTTGTTTAGACCTAACCTCTTTGTTTATGAACCGATTTCGATGGTTCTTTTTTTATCCGAAAGGGAGTGTCTTAGGGATGGTGTCATATTAATTTGGTCAAGTTCTGATGATATGATCACTATTAATAACATCACTAAAAAGAGAAAATAAAAATAATTTTTAAGAAAAAAATAAAAACCGACTTCAAAAAATTAAATGCAACAAATAAAATACACTAAAAGGTATAAAATAATTATTATCTTATTTAGTTACAACTAAACGACGAAATATTAACATGAAATTACTTTTTGAAGTTGGTGCCAAACATATACCTTTTATGAATCGCACTCGACGGATCTTACTTAGTACGTTTGGCGGGTACGCTCGCTTATAGGTATAGTTTGTTTGGTACCGACTTCAAATGATTATCTTCGTCATTTAGACCAACAACTCGCCGTGTAATAATTATTTTGCCACCTTTTAGTGTATTTGTTGCATTTGCTGAAGTCGATTTTATTTTTTTTATTTTTAAGAGCTATTTTAAAAAAAAAACAAACAAAATGACATTCCGAACGATATAATAAAAAAAAGTGAACTTGGCTTACGGAAAACGGCCTAAACAACGAAGATTCGAGGAGCTACGCCAAAGACGGGCTTCGCAGCTGGTTAAATATATTTGAAAACTACAATATTTATATAGAATTCTATGTCTCCTAAAAAATTACATAGAAATAATTTGTATTCCTGCAAGATTTTGCGTTCATTTTTCCAAAAGAGATTTTCACCATTTCTTTATTGGAAATTAATCTTTCAATCGCTCTCTCTTTTTTTAAGGTGTTGATATAATTTATTCCGATTGACCGGACTCGGTTGACATTTAATTTCTAATTATTGAATGACTACAGATTTCTGACCTCTTAAACGCGCGCACCATTAAAAAAAAAAATTGCAACATAACCTCTCTCGGCTGCAAATTATTTCTGTTGGATAAAAAAATAAAAAAATAAATAAATACATAAATAAATAAACGGAAAACAGATGGCTGGTTATTACTTCTTTTTTTTTAGCATGCCAAATTTGGAACTCTAACAAATTGGATTATGTTAGAATTTAGACATAAATGGTTAAAAAAAAATATTATTATTGCAGAGAGTAAAAGAGACAGACAGACAGACAGCTTGTGCGGACAGAGAGAACTAGCAAAAAATTTTAAAACAATATATAAGCTGGAATTGAAAAAGTTTTAAACTCTGAAAAAACAAAATTCGCTAACGAGTTAGCAAACTAGTGTAAATAATCGATAGCAGCGGGTTTCAACTTTTTTTTACTAATGCAAACTTGCAAACCACCAATAAAAACATATAATAACACAAACGAAAATAACTATGATTAATATAATTTCCGGTAGCCATATTTTCAATAAGAAAATTATAAGAAAATGTATGTTTTATCGAGTTCTGACCGCATTCTGGGATGAAAATTTTGCATAAAGGTATATGCTTTTGGTATTACTTTTTTACTATTTTGATTAGTTTTTATTTTAAAATTGACCTCATATTTTTTAAAATCAAAGAAACAGTCCGCTTAAAAGGTACACACTCGGAGCTTGTTTTTCTATGATAATGCTATTAAATGAGCAACTCTTGTATATACCTATATCATATATATATATATATTATAGTCAGCACATAATGTGGGCTATATAGTCAGTAGGGCTAGAAGAACTCTGGGTATTGTTAGATGGATCGGCCGTCATTTCTCCACACCTGAAACGGAGAGCGACCCGGAGTGCTATCGCCGATTGCCAGATGTATCGTGACGGCTAATAATAATGACCATCTTATTGATTTCTTCTAGGGAGATGGGCCAGCCCAACGCTTTTTCCAGCGTTGATCTATTTATTAAATATTTTACCCAGTAGCCTATATTCCAAGTCAAATATTTATTTATTTTTTCTTGACCATGGCGGGTTTCTGCCTATTTATTTATTTATTTTTTATTCATTGACTACGGCAACTTCCTGTCTACTTATTTATTTGAATGTTTTTTTAAATTATTTATTTTTAAACATTTCTTTAAACCCAGTGACATATTCTATTTATTTTTTGTTTTATTTAATTGATTGTTTATTTATTTATTCTTCCCAGTGTATTTATTTATTTATTTTTATTGTTTGAACAACGTGCGGTATTCCCTTTTTATTTTTATTATTATTATTATTTTATTCTTGGTCGCAGCATACTAAGGTTTCACACCGTTCTGCTGTGGCCACACCCTGAGCTACTCAACCGGATAAGTTTGAATTTTTAATATTTTGAAAAAACAACTAAAGAAGGCGCCTTATCTCAACAAATTTTTTACTTTACCATTCAGGGCGTGGAGAAGTATTGTAATCGTGCCTGAAAAAAATGTTCTTTTTTTTTGGTTCAGTTTTTCGAAATATCTTAAAAACGGCTGAAACTATTTTGATAAAAACAAATTGAGCGAAATCATGGCATTTTTGGTCTACACAAAATTCCTAATATCTGAACGTCGAAAAAATTATATTTTACGAGATATTAATGATTTTGTGAAAATATCTGTTGTACGTTAGTGCGATGCCAAATGTTGTTGTGTACACTCTAGCATAAAAACTAGTGTGAATATCAAAACGAAATTTCACGTGTAGATTCTTTATATTGAGATTAAGAGCTGATTAGATTTTGGTTGAAATCCTGTTAAATATTAAGGAGGGGGGGGCTGTTTAAATAAAATTATAAAATTTTTTAAAAATAAAAAAAAGTAAAATGAAATTTACTTCTAAAATGAGCCTAAAAAAGAGAGTTATTATTTGGGGGGGGGGTTCAAAAAATTAAACTATCAATATAATTCCTAGACCCTTTGATCGAATATATTTCCAATAAAAAATTGTTTCATAATTTAAAGGAGCTATTATGACATTGCTAATGGGTCCAAAAAATTAAGAGAGGAAACCTTTCGTAAATGATTAGCTAATTATTTTATTATAAGAGAGAGCCCAGCTGTATGGTAAACTCATGAGAATGGCCACATCAGCTTATTTGGGATTAGGCTCGGTCGATGTGGAAATGAAATTCACCCTCTGGATAATCTTCAATTGAGAAACTTGCGCGCTACGTGACAAGTTTGTACAATTGTTGCCTTCTGTGAGTTCTTCAATAAGATAGTGTTTGGCAAACCAAGTATCTCAATATTTTTTTCTTTATTTTCTTTAAAGTTTGTTGAGACAACACCTTACCAGTGAGGAGATGGTAATCCGTTGAAGCTTTCAGAGTAATCTTTGACTTTCCATGCAGCTCTCATTCTTAGACCTCTCGATCTCTCTTAATTTTTTTTTAATAATGAGTAACAAAAAATACAAAGTCAATAATTATAGCAGTTTTATTGTTGGAGTCGATTAGTAGCTCAGTCATATTAGGTAAAATAAACTGCAACGGATCGTTGCTAAACTTTATCCAAATTCATTTGAAATATTAATATGTTCTTGAGTAAAGTACTTTAAAATATAATTTTACTAAAAACTTTATTTAACCTTTTTGTAGTCCCCAAGGTAACTTAATTAGGAGTATTAAATTTCATCAAAACTGGTTAATGTCATTTTCAAGATATTTAGAAATAACTAAAAAAGTACTGAAATAAAGTACTAATGTTTGTGGACCGATATGTACCAAAAACTAATCAGCGCTTCATTTTGTTAAACTAATGGTAGGTTTTCAATTTCAATTCAATCAGCGCAAAGGTGTGGAAAAATCGTGGACGAAAAAAACGATAACACACATACATACATACATACATACATCCCCACGCACTTCCAAAAAAATGGCACTTTTTGGCCTCTCGACGAGATTCCAGGTAATTTTTGGCAAAACCGTCACGTGCTAAAATTCAATCTCATTGAATACTTCAATTTGTGACCTTAATTGAGTCTATGGGTTCCGTAGTCTTTACCTGAGGACCCTTTGAAGTCACGCTTGCCGCGAGAGCGATTCCAATACTTTCTCCCATGCTTCGCATTGATAAAGTAAAAAGGGGTCAACCTCGGAATGAAAGATAATAAGCTGTATATTAGTATAAACCTTTGTTTTGTCGTCCTAAATATTGTCTCAAAAGTCACAAATGCTATCGTGTCCGCGTCTTAAGATATTGAAGGTCAAAGGTCATAAAAATCGGATTTTCGCGAATAGCTGGCTTCCGATTGCTTAAATAGATTTGCACTTATTATAAAAGCTGTAGAGTATAAAATTCGCTACAGCTTTTGTTTGAACTTTTTTTATAACGATCAACCGTTTTTGGGTAGAGCGCGAAGAGTGTGCAGCGTACAGTCATATATGGCCTAAAGCAAGGTCAAGCGTGAGTTACGGTTATCAGTACGTTGTATAAAGTCAATTATTTACTAAAAAATTATAATTATTAAACAATGCCCATTATTTATGTACTAATTATTAAATTTTTTAATACTTATATACCTGGAAATACTTGTCTATAAAATATATAATCCAGAATTAACAATCTATCTATCTATCTATCTATCTATCTATCTATCTATCTATCTATCTATCTGTCTATCTATCTATCTATCTATCTATCTATCTATCTATCTATCTATATATATAAAACAGAAAAAAGTATGTGGATATGTATGTGGAAATTCAGATCTGATTGGCCAGTGCACAGGCCAATGTGCCAAAGCGTTAAATTATTAGAACGATTCTGATTGGTCAGATAGTGATCGTGCAAAGAGCAATGTGTTAAATAAATCTTTCCTGATTCTTCCTTGTTTTTGAATCAACTTTCATTCAGCACCATTCCTTTTCGACAATTACAGTAAAAGATTTTAAATTTCAATTATTAAATTGGTATGAATCGAGACTGCTCCCCGCCAGGGTTAGGTGGACGTATGGGCCGTTAAGGCCCGGTCGCCAGCTAGTATACCATGGCTGAAACATTAAATTGAAAGTTTTTTGCCCAGAGAGAGGTAGCAGAATTTTTATATAATGAAGGAGACAATAAAAAGAGTGTGTCTTCTGCTGGAATTATAAATTTTATTTATTTATAACGAGACTATAGTTTCGAGGGCTTTTTCCCTCTTCATCACTCCTATTACAATGGATTTACAGGAATTAATTTCTGAAAGCCCTCAAAACTATAGTCTCGTTATAAATAAATAAAATTTATAATTCCAGCAGAAGACACACTCTTTTATTGTCTCCTTCAATATAGTTAAAAAGTTAAATGTAAATAATTAAGTTACTTATTTTAATTAAATATAAATAATTAATAATTAGTACATAAATAATGGGCATTGTTTAATAATTATAATTTTTTAGTAAATAATTGACTTTATACAACGTACTGATAACCGTAACTCACGCTTGGCCTTGCATTAGACCATATATGAGTGTACTCTGAGCACTCTTCGCGCTCTACCCCCAAAAACGGTTGATCGTATGAAAAGAAAAGTTCAAACAAAAGTTGTAGAGAATTTTATACTCTACAACTTTTATAATAAGTGCAAATCTATTTAAGCAATCGGAAGCCAGATATTCGATTTTTATGACCTTTGACCTTCAATTTTTTTTTTTTTTAATGATATTGATGTGAGAAGGAGATACACCAGAAGGTGGATCCCCTAAAGGCCTGTATGGGCTGGCCCCTCCATCGTGAAAAGAACAGAGTAGAAGGAAAAGAAGCCGGGATCACGAGCCAATCTCAGAAACTTAGATACAATTCAATATCCAATTTACTAAGTTTTTAGGGGCTTCGAGCAGTGGTAAATTCTCCGCGCGATAAATTCGGTTAAATTTATCTCCCACTTAATTTTTATTACCAGACCCTATAGTTACAGAAAAAATGTCTGGGTATAGCCGGGAATCGAACCCGAGACCTCCGGGTTGCCAGTCAGTTACTCTGACCATTACACCACGGAGGCGGACAAATATCTTAATATCTTAAGACGCGGACATTATAGCATTTGTGACTTTTGAGATAACATTTAGAACGACAAAACAAAGGTTTATACCAATTTATAGCTTATTATCTTTCATTCCGAGGTGAAACGCCTAATATGACTGGGCTATAGGAGAATATCTATTAACTAGCTGCGGAGCCCGATTTCAGCGGGCAAATTGCTGGCCAGGGTGCTACGCCACCTGGACTCCCTAGTTACACACATTCATATTAGACAAGGCAAAAGAGTGATTTCTACTTCAGTATGGTAAATAAAATAAGTAGAATGAACAACGTATTTTAGAAGGGTTTAAGAGCATATTTTAATAACCTGCTAGAAAATATCAAAAAACTTAACACTTGATGCGTTTAAGGGAGTTCGGGACAGCTTATTTATTTGGTTGATCTTCGAAAAAATCTTTTGTATTTCTGCAGAGTGACAACTTCTGCCTACTAAATTTTTTAATAAAAATAATTGTTAATAATGAGGTTAATTTCGAATAAAAATCTTTGTTTTGATAATATTAAATAAAAAGAATATTGAGATACATTTTTTCTGAATATAAAAACATTTTTTTAACACAAAATCGATTTCAAGAAATAGAGTTGGAATTCTACACTTGTGCTTTTGTTATATTCTGTTGGGTTTTTATTTTTACATTTATTAATAACTAATTAGCTAGAGTGTCAAATCTATTAAAAAATGTATCATTCGATTTATAAAAGTTGACTTATTGATCTGTATAAATTTGTTGAAAGTGGTATAATTTGTATATTGAAGTTATAGCCCTTTTTAAAATCTCGGTCCATTTACATCCATATTAAAAGGACAATTTTCAATAATTTATTTCTCGGTAATGGGACAGACGATCAACTTCAAATTTCGTGAATAAATATTTAATACATCAATGATTCGATGGTAAAAATTTGAGAATTTTCATATAAAAATGATAAACAGTCCCGAAAACCCCTTAAGAGAGAGGTGAGATTGTTGCTAGTGTCACAACAATAGTAGAAATCATCTTGTTATTTTTGTATTTATTAACCGACTTCAAAAAAAAGGAGGAGGTTACAGGCACGGATCCAGACCTCTGGTTTGGGGGTGTAGGGGGGGGGGGCTGCCGGAAGCGATCAAGTTTTACCAGATGTTTTAATTAATGTAAATTGAAGTAAATAATACTACACTATTTTTTTTTTTTTTTTTTTATTTCATTGTGCATTTTTATTTCCGTAGTTGCCAGCTTCCTCCGCTCAACTAGCTCAATAGTTTTAAATAAACACATAAAAAATTTAGTTATCCTATGATTTGAGAGGGTGGTGACCGACCCAATCGCCCTCACTCCCTCTGGATTCGCGCATGCAAAGAGGGGGACCCTTATCAACTATATTGAAAATTTCGAGGGGAAAAAAATTAATTTTCAAAAAATTAAATGAATTTTAAATAGTATATTTTATAGAGAGTTTGATATATATATTTCCGTTTAAATATCTCGAAAAAAATCACTTTTAACCCTCTCTTTGAAGGCTACTTGATACAAAGGGGGGCCCTTATCAACTTTATTGAACATTTTGAGGGAAAGGAAAATATTAATTTTCAAAAAATTAAATGAATTTTAAATAGTATTTTTTAAAGAGAGTTTAAAATATAAATTTCCGTTTGAATTCCTCAAAAAAAAATCACTTTTTATTTTACCATACAGGGTATGGTCAAGTATTGTAATCGTGCATGAAAAAAGTGGTTTTTTCGAAATATCTCAAAAACGGTTGAAACTATTTTGATTAAAAAAATTGAGCGAAACTATGGCATTTTGCTCTACAAAAAAGCTCTAATAAGTGAACATCGAAAAAATTATATTTTTCGAAATAATAATTGTTTTGTCAAAATGTCTGTTAGTCTGTCTGGTTGTCTGGTTGTCTGTGAGTTACCAAATTTTTGTGGACGAGCTAGCTCAAAAACTAGTGGGAATATCGAAACCAAATTACACACGTAGTTTTGGTCCATTGAGATTAAGAGCTGATTCGATGTTGGTGCATATCGACCCAAAATTAAGGGGGGTGGAGGGAAGTTAAAAAATAAAAATCTAGGCCGTTTGAGCAAACTCAACCAAATTTTGTATACATAATCAGTGGACCCCCAGAAGTCTAAAAATTCAAAAACTAACCGCCCAAAATGGGGGGGGGGGGGTGTAGGGTCAAAAAATGAAAACCTTGCCCATTTACCAAACTCAACCAAATTTTGTATAAATAATCAGTGGGACTCCAGAAGTATAAAATTGAAAAAACTAACCCCCCTTACATGATTATAAATAATTTTATTAAATATTAAATGTAAGTGAGGGGCAACGTTGTATGGTAAAGTCAAGTGGATGGCCACATCAGAACACGTCAGCTTATTTACCCTCTTCTCGAAGACTATTAGCCAAGTCTGCATTTTAAATCATTAGACTGGTGATTTGTTTTTGAACAATGAAAAAGAAAAGTCCCAAGAGGACGGTAAGCAAATCTAATTAAATCGCTCTTCAGTGACTTGAATGCATGATCAATTAGAAAACGCATCTTTTAAGACAAAGCGCTTCGATAAAGCCAGCCCAGGTAGGTAGGCATAGTTTTATAAACTCCCTCGCTCGATTTAATTGAAGCTGCCAGGCTTGTAAATACCATGTAAATGTCAGCTAGGTGTAGTCCAGCTTTTAGTACTTCTTTTTCTTATCGCCAACCGGCGATCAATTAATCGTAAAGTGAACTTTAATGTTCTCTCTCTCTGTGTGTGCATGCATGATCTAAGAGAAATTGTTCATTAGAGCCCCCCTTCTATTCATGTTAATTAACAGCCCACGAATTCTTTCATTAAATTGCTGTTTGTTTTTCTACTCAGTCTCGCGGATATACTATATACAAATACTTTGATCAATTTAAAATAACCAAGCGAGTTAGTTAATTATTATGATGGGGTTTTCAAATGAGCAATTTCGCTCTCTCTAATGCAGTCAAAGGCTAGAGAGAATATTAATTAAGTAAAAAGTGTTGAAATATCTTGAGTTATCAAAATAACAAGCTACTCAGCATGAGACTTTTTAGGCGTGACGCGCGTCTTGGATTTCTCAAAATTTTACTCGATTTTAAAACAAAAACTAATTATAATAGAAAAGTAAAGTTATTTGAAAAGAGTAGTAGTCCTCGACTCAAGAGTATTCTTATAGAGGGTTGAATTTTATTATTATTTGTGATAATATATATAGCGGGTGAGTTTTTTATCTTGAGACAGTATATAACTCAAAAACAGTGCATTATATGAAAAAAACTTTCAAATAAAAGTTTATTTACGTTAAGGGCGAAACTAAACTAAACTATTGTTTGTATACCTAGAACAAGCTTTCAAGGGTATTTCGAGGTCAAGATCTGTTTTTTAAATGGAATCCTATATTTTTCTTTCCATAGCCTAAATATACAACAAAAACTGAACAACTTTCATAAGAACTATTTTTGTATACGACATCAAATAAAAAAAATATTAATTCAATTAGATCTCAAAAAAAAAATCCAAATAAAAATTATTCTTAACAATTATTCAACTTAATTATCAAATAATAATGATCAAATAATTAATTGTTAAATAAATAATTTAATAATAATTAATAATTTAATCATTTTCCCACAATGTTCTGTGACATTCCAGAATGTATTCTGGATGAAACAGCTTTCTCCAACAAAAAATAAGCTTACGTGTTCTGATGTGGCCATCCACTTGACTTTACCATACAACCTTGCCCCTCACTTATATTTAATATTTAATACAATTATTTATATTCATGTAGGGGGGATTAGTTTTTGCATTTTTAGACTTCTGAGGTCCCACTGATTATGTACACAAAATTTGGTTGAGTTTGCTCAAATGGCCTAGATTTTTAATTTTTAACCCCCTCCACCCCCCTTAATTTAGAATCGATATGCTCCAAAATCTAATCAGCTCTTAATCTTAATGCATCAAAACTACGTGTGAAATTTGGTTTCGATATTCAAACTAGTTTTTGAGCTAGCTCGTCCACAAAAATTTGGTAACGCACAGACAACCAGACTAACAGACATTTTGACAAAACAATTATTATCTCGAAAAATACATTTTTTTCGATGTTTACTTATTAGAGCTTTTTTGTAGAGCAAAATGCCATGGTTTTGCTCAATTTTTTTAAGCCATTTTTGAGATATTTCGAAAAAAAAGAAGAAAAAAACACTTTTTTCATGCACAATTACAATACTTGATAGCAATACCCTGTCTGGTAAAGTAAAAATAGTAAATAAGCCTTCAAAAAGATCTTAGAATGACACATAAGCCTAAAGAAGGGGAGATGGTAAGTGAAGGTCGTGTGGCTCACACGTTATTTTCCCAGTATTTATTTATTATTTTTTTCTTTGTCAGAAAAATATTTAGAATATATTTAAGCGTTCGTTCCAGTAATTTCATTTTTCTAATATATTATTTAAATATTGCAAGAAATTCCATTTGATTTAATCATTCAAGAAAAATATCCGGTTATCATTGGAATTCATTTACATTTATTTGTATTTAAGTAAGTAAGGTATGCATTGCACATATACATACATACAGAGAGAGAGAGAGAGTTATATAAAAAGTATTAGATTAGGTATGGCTTCGGATTGTCCGTCCCTTGTATGGTTTTATGGCTTACAGCGAGCGAGTGTGCTTATCAATAAATAAATGGCCATGGCGACATATCCTCTCTTTCTGCTTATGTCAAGGAATTTCATTCTTTACTTAATTTTTTAAGCACAATTTCTCTTATTATGTACCTATGTAAAAAGAGAAATAGAAAAGAATTAATTTCCATATATGAAAATGAAAATTCTTAACTGACTTAATTTTTAAATTACACTGTTCAACAAAAAATTTTCCCCTTAAACCTAACAATGGATTCCAGTAGAGTTTTATACGCTGATTATCATGCGATTTCCCGATTTTTTAGAATACGTCAGAATTTTGAGATATTATTGGTCAAAATGACGAAAAAAGCCACTTTGACCTATTTTCCAGTCCCATCTACTATTATTAAACGAGCAAAAATTGTATATTTATTTGTTTGTATATATATTTGTTTGTTTATATATTTGTATCTTAGTTCTATTTTAAAAACGGCTTTACCGATTTTGATGAAATTCACGGGTTAGGGGGTTTTTGGGGTGACAATTCGATCTGTCACGGTCTCATCTTCGACAAAATTGTTTTGATGGGTTTTTTCGTAATCAAATTAATTATTCTGTGGAACGTGGAAGAATCGACTTAAAATCAAAAAAACTACATTCTTTTATGGCAAACAACTCAAGCTTGAGTAGAGGTTGCCATTAATAGTCAAAACATCAAAAATGGAATGGAATAAGGTTATTCCTCTAGTATTAGATAAGAATCGATCGTTATTTTTGATTTTAAGTCGATTCCTCCGTGTCTTCAGCATTGGTTACCAATAATAATCGAAGGGTCAAAAATCTAATGTAGAATTGTTATTCCCCAAGTAATAGATGAGAATCAATCGTTATTTTTGATTTTAAGTCGATTCCTCCATCTCATCACCAATGGTTACCATTAATAACCGAAATGTCAAAAATCCAATGTAGAATGGTTATTCCTCGAGTATTAAATGAGAATCGATCATTATTTTTTAATTAAAGTCAACATGAGCTGCAAATTGAAATTGATATCTGATTAATAATAAAGGAAAAAACATATTAATATTTCAAATGAATTTGGATAAAGTTTAGCAACGATCCGTTGCAGTTTATTTAATTATAAAATTATAAGAAAAAAATATTTAAGGATTGTATTTGAAATATTAAAAAAATACAAATCTTTAAAAAAAAACAATCTAGAACATGTTTATTTTCAACCAAACGATCCGCGAGAATTTCTCCCTTTTTCAATGGTAAAATTTTCAAAAAAAGTTGCTTACTCTAAAATTTAGATAGGAACACTCTAGAGAAAGCAACTATATTCTGTTGCTTTCTGAATTTTTGAGGAAGCAACTTTTTATTTATTTTTTTGAAAATTTTAGCATTGAAAAAGGGGGAAATTCTCCCGAAACGTTTGGTTGGAAATAAGCGTGTTATAGATTGTTTTGTAAAAGATTCGAATTTTTTTAATATTTTAAATACAATCAATAATTTTTTCTTATAATTTGATTGTTAAAAAAAAAAAAAAAAAAAATTGAATATCTGACAATTTTCACCATAAATTTGGGTTGTTATCACCCATCTTTGAAAATAATTAGTCTGGATATTGGGATCTTGGACTAGAGAAAATAATTAAAAGCTAAATTTCCCAAAGTTGCAACACGTTTCGTCGTATATTTTTCGACTTCAGGCAATTTTTAGGATCAGCTTTCTCGTTGATAGATATATACAGATCATTAGACTGGATTTTGCAATGATATAATTGACAATACTTAAACAAACTTAATATAAAACGAGCTTTTCGGTAGCGAGTCGCCTCTGAAATTCTGGCGGGCAGCGTCTCGGTCCAAAATTTTTATTCCTCTTAAAAAACCACACTCCAAATGTATACCCGTAAACTACCGAAAATACATCGTCTCTTAAAAGTTTCGCATCTTTAATTTTTGAGTGGCGAGGGGGGGGGAGGAACAATTATCAATATATTTAATGTTTCTTAATTTAAAATGAATTGGAGTCTTTCATTTCAAAATCCGAATATATATATTTCAAATTTGCCTGGTTAATGAAAATCGATTGGAGCCATCAGTTTAAAATCCGAGCTGAGAATTATATTTCAAATTTGCCTCGTTAATTAATATATATTTAATGTTTCTTAATTTAAAATCTATTGGTGTTTTTTTCATTTTCATTCGAGTTCAATTGAATACAATATTATCTAGACACAAAGTCTAAATAAAAAAATATATAGTTTTAGTAAAAGAAATCAAGATATAAATATTAATGTGACATTGGTCTAGTGGTTACAGCTGATGACCATAGTTCAAGAGTTCGTCGGTTCGATTCTAGGCAAGAGGGTAATTTTTTTAGAGAAATTTCTCTAAGCGTTGTTACAAATTAATCTAGATGAATATATATAGTATGTATTAAACAAAATAAATAAAAATCTCAAACAAAATTCATCATTCAAAGAATATCTGTCATGTTATCTATCAAAGAGAAAGCTGAACCTAAAAATTGCCTGAAGAAGTCCAAAAATATACAACTTTTGGAAATTTAGATTTTAATTATTTTCTCTAGTCCAAGATCCCAATATCCAACCTAATTATTTTCATCATATTTCGTATAGTTTAAAAAATAATAAATACGGCATAGAAGGTCGTCTGAACCCAAAGAAGGTGAGATTGTAAGTGAAAGTCAGGTGGTTCACACATAATTTTTTTTCCAAGTTTTTAACGATAATTATTATAAATTTTTTTTCGGTAGGCGGTAAAATTGATGGTTAAAGGATTAGAGAAGATGGTTCGTTCGGCTGTTCGTTCGTGGACATCTTCACGGCGATAGTCTAAGGCAAAAATTACCATTCAGATGGCCAGTTTCGAAAGGAGAGGGCGTCATAAGAAGAACTATTTCGTTTTGATATCCTTATTGGTTTTTGAGTTAACCTAGATCTATAGTCAGAACCGAACATCGGAAAAGTTCTCTAAGTGAAAATTCGGAAACCAGACGGCTTGGGTATTTCAGATATGACTTCACAAAAACGACAATTCAGTCATAATAACGAAATATAATTTTATTTTTAAATGTTTTATATTTACTTGACAATATTTTTACTAAAATCGAATCATGCAGAGTTCTGAGTATTATAAATGGCGTATTATATGGTAAATGATCCAGAATCCCCACATTTTTCTGTCCCGTTTTATTTTCCTGTACATATAAAATATTGTGTATTTTTACTTTATCCAGTGCGAAGCATGGGGAAAGTATTGTATTTTCTTTTGTTTTTGTTTATTTTTGTATCTTTATTATTTTTGTTTCATATATTGTATCATATGCTTTTCTTTTAATTTTTGACGTGACAACGTCTTATAATTCGATGGAGCCGGCTGCACGCTCGAAAAAACATGACCCATGCGGCGTTACCTCGCTCTGAGGCGTTCTATTTAAGGCTTGAAGTGCAAGCGAGAGCGCGGAACGAGCGACAAAGATTGAGACGGGCTTTTTAAAAGCTACAGTTACAAAACTTTTAATGATGTTTCCAAATTTTAAATTTTAAAAGAATTTTATGAAAAAATCGGTTGTCTGTAAAGTCGGTTTACTGACGTTAGTTGAACGTGACAACGTCATAAGAAAATACTGATGGAATGGTATTTTCTTATGACGTTGTCACGTTCAACTATCATCAGTAAACCGACTTTACAGACAACCGATTTTTTGATTGTTATTCTGGCTAATTTTTTTCTTTTTTTTTTCTATTATATTAAGTAATTTTTATGTAATTAAATTGGTCTAAAACTGAATATTAAAGGGGCTAGATCGTCCTAAAGATACCATATAATGTTTTTAATACATAAATAAATTTATTTGTTTGAGACTATAGTTTCGAAGGTCTGAACATCATCATCAGTATTTTTAATTATAAATATTTTATTTGTCACCTCTCATGGAGTGAATTACCCAAACGACTATTTTATTTACAATTTTGAGAGTGACAAAGTGAGAGCTTTCTATGCGATTATAGAGAGAGAAGAGTATATTCAGTTAAGTAGTTATGCATAGTTCAAAAATGTTAAGAAATAGAGTAGTTAAGAAAAACATCTACTAATTTTAGATTATGTTTAATTGAACATAACTTATTAGTACCTGGAGGCACCGAGCGATGCTGGTAACCCCTGACCCCCCTCCCGAAACCATAAACCTCGCCTCCAACACTGCACCCCCACTCCACCCACTACGACTTCCGCCGAATCATTTTTTTTTATTGAGATTTTCATCTATCAATAATTACTTTAATTAAGAAAAAATCAATTAAGATGAATTTTGATGAGGTCCAGACCTAGCCAGATCGTTTTTTCATCCTCAAAACTTGTTAATAGATTTTGTTTCATCAAAATCGGTAGGGCCGTTTTCAAAATAGAACCAAGATACAAAAAAATATATATATAAATAAATAAATATACAATTTTTGCTCGTTTAATAAGAGTAGATTAAAAAGTTATTAATATTTATCCTTAGCGTGGATTTTCTTTAAAAATTCTTTGATATTTTAATAGGGTTTGAAAATTCACTAAAATTATTTCAAAATTAATGTTTTTGTATTGACTAATTGTCATTTTTCAAGGCTGTACTTTTTGACTTCTTGTATATTCGGAACTTTTTAATTTTTTCCTAAATAACCGGAACAAAATGACAAACTGGCCGGGGGGACCATGCGGGGCAATACCTTCAAACCGGGTCGTATGGTAAGCCTATATATTAAAAACATTCTGAATACGTTCATAAACAACAACGCTAATACTAATACCTTTTCATATTAATCTGATAATAATATAAACCAGATCGTATCATCTGTTTGGGTGAATTCAACGAAATGTTTTTGTTCCCCTTTTGAATTTGTGTATGGTAATTCGTCACGGAAATCATCCCAGATGAAAACAAAATGCATTTCTCTTCAAACATAACAAAGAAACGAAACAAAGTATTGAATTGTTGGAGAAGATGGACCCACCCCCCCCCCAGAAACACCCCCACAAAATCAACCGAATCGAATGTTTCTTTGCCTATTGAATTCAAATTACTCTGGAACAAATTGATAAGTTCAATATAGATATAACAACGGAAAAAATTGGTGTGAGTGACTCATATTGTGGTTTTGTTACAAGTTTTATTTTTACGCGAACTCTAACCCCTTTCAGTCGCCTTGTACGACAAGCAGGGGATACTGTGGACATATTCTACCCCCGGTCCACAGGGGGAAAACATTTATATATTATATAGGTACTTTAATAAAACCATAATATTAGGATATGTTATTCAGAAACAAAATATTTAGTTGAAGTAGTAGAAGTAGTATTACAACATAACAAAAAGCAACAAAAGGACTATTGTTTTTTATTATAAACCCAGGTAACACACAATATCCTCAGAATATTCTAAGAAGATTTAAATGTCCTTAGAATATTCTTAGGATATTGTAGTACCTGGGAATAAAAGCTAGTAACAATAAAATATGGTACTTATTTGCGGCCCTTAATACAAGGGACGGATTTCCATTACATTTTTAATTGAGATTTGTCCCTTCTGTTAGAGGGCCACTTTTTTAAGGGATAAATTATAAGTGTTTTCATTTAAGAACAGAGTGGTAGAATTCAATGGATAATAATTAATTGATGGAAAGGCAGCACATGGATAATACTTAAAATCCCGAATAAATATATTTGTTATTGGAACATAATTTTCATTCTCTTAAAATCGATGTTTCGGGGGATTTTTCTTCCTTCTTCGACCTACTTATGGCAGGTCGTTAATGATATTCCTCTAAGCTCAGCAATTATATTGCTTTACATAGTAGTTAAAATATCTAAGTAGTTTTAATACTAAATATTTTGAATTATTATTTAACCAGGGTGCCCCCCCAAACTTCCTGACCCCCCCCCCAGTTTCATGAAAAGTTATCCGCCCCCATTTTATTAAGTTCTAAAGAATTAGCAGTGCTTTTTATTGGCTTTTGTTAAAATTATGAGATTTGATCGCATTTATTTTCAGCATTACCTAATACTAAAATGCAACAATTTTCAACCCCCCCCCCCCCAGAAATTCAAATGACGCATTCTGTCTCTTAACCCACCCCCTTACCTGTAGGAACCCTTGATTTAATGGTCAACATTGTGGTTTATAAAGAATCTTTATTTCTTTTACTTGTGATATTTTGTTATTATTTCAATTTTGAATTTTTGTATATATCTAAACACAGTTAATTTTATCTTCCAATTTTACTTTTACTTTGTTTTCTAATTTTCATCGGTTCATATTATGACTGAAATTCCATTTGTATTAATATAAGAAAGAGGGTCAATTGTAAAAAAAATTGATATTTGAAAAGCATTTTTAAAATTTAAAGAAAATATAGACAAACTTACCATTATCAGCATTGTTTACACGTTTACAGTAATGAGAGTAAAACAGCGATATACCTGAAACAGGAAAATAAAAAATTATTACTATAAAAATACAGAAAGTGTCTCTAAATTACTTTTAAAACTAAATATTTTAAATTATTTTTTTAACCCATAAAAAGCTAGATAATTAAAAAAATTTATTTCTTTTATATGTGATTTTTTAACCGACTTCAAAAAAGGAGGAGGTTCTCTATTCGACTGAATTTTTTTTTTTTTTTTTTTTGTGCCTATGTTACCTCATATCTCCGCCAATTGTCAACCGATTTTGAAATTTTTTTTTGCATTGGGTCCAGTCTAGCTTCCGATTGGTCCCATTTTTTTTTTCGTTTTTTTTTTTATAGGTATTAGACCTTTTTTATTAGGTTTGTTTAGACCTAACCTCTTTGTTTATGAACCGATTTCGATGGTTCTTTTTTTATCCGAAAGGGGGTGTCTTAGGGATGGTGTCATATTAATTTGGTCAAGTTCTGATGATATGATCACTATTAATAACATCACTAAAAGAGAAAAATAAAAATAATTTTTAAGAAAAAATAAAAACCGACTTAAAAAATTAAATGCAACAAATAAAATACACTAAAAGGTATAAAATAATTATTATCTCATTTAGTTACAACTAAACGACGAAATATTAACATGAAACTACTTTTTTAAGTCGGTGCCAAACATATACCTTTTATGAATCGCACTCGACGGATCTTACTTAGTTCGTTTGGCGGGTACGTTCGCTTATAGATATAGTTTGTTTGGTACCGACTTCAAAAAGTAATATTATGTTAATATTTCGTCGTTTAGTTGTAACTAAATAAGATAATAATTATTTTATACCTTTTAGTGTATTTTATTTGTTGCATTTAATTTTTTTAAGTCGGTTTTTATTTTTTTTTTATTATTTTATAATATTATTTTGATTTTTTGATTTTTTCTATATAAACACCTTTAATTTTACTTTTAATTTATTATTTCCTATTATTACTTTGCCCAACAATGAAATTAAAAATGTTATCTGAAAAAGTATTCATTATTCAGTTTTGCTTCTTTTCAAAATAAAATTCTAATTGTATGCTACCCTCGGGAAGGGTACAAAAAAAATGTTAGAGGCTGAAGTTCTAAAATACGCCTATAATTAGGAATTAAAAATTATAAAATGTTCCACTTATTAACCCTTCAAGAGGGCAAAAATGCACGAAAAAAATATAAAAAGAATGAATGTATGTATGGACGTTTCCCAAATTGTTGAATATCTCGAAAACTAAAAATACTAGAAACTACGAAATATTCTTAAAATAATTCTATATGTGAGTCATTAAAAGGAGCCAATTTTCGTTACTATTTATACAAGTGGTTAAGAGAATTGGCCATTAATTGATTCTGCAAAAAATCGAAAAAATTTCGTTTATGTGATATTCTTGAGATCTCTTCCATGAAAATGGCTAAAATTTTGAACTTTAATAGTTTTATCAATTTTACGTCTTTTGCATCTAAAATTATTTCCCAGGTTAGGTGAATAACTATCTAGCATTTGGAATTTTCTGTTGCTATAGCCATTCAACTACTCACCATCTACAAGGCCCAAATCCGCCCCTGTCTCGAATACGGCTCTCATCTATGGAGAGGAGCCTCAAAATATTCTCTTGCTACCCTGATGCAATTCAGAAACGAGCCGTCAGGCTAATTGACGATTCTACCCTCACCGACTCCCTCGACTCGCTGGCTCATCGAAGAAATGTCTCTGCCCTTTCCCTTTTCTATAGACGGCAGGTGCTCTGATGAGATAAAATCAATAATTCCCCCCAAAGCATGCTTTGCATTTAGCACGCGTTTTGCCGACTCCCAACACTCTCTCGCGGTCAAATTAGAAAAGTGCCGGACCACTTCATTCGCGAATTCATATATCCCCATGACTTCAAGGAACTGGAACTCTCTCCCAGCCTCCATCTTTCCCAGCACTTATAATCTTCAAACCTTTCAAAACCGGAGTGCATAGACACCTACGTCTACACCCTCTCACTTAATCAACTTTCCCTTCTCTTCGGTAATGCAAGGGTCTTTCGAGATCCATAGGGGCTGCATCTTTACTGGTACACCCCTTCTTGCATTCGATTGCATTGAAAAAAAAAAACTAACCTCGGACACGCAATATTGACTAGAAGGTTGACTTTTTACGGCCTTTGCATCTAAAATTATTTCCTTATGGTAAGGAAATAAAGTGCAATCAGCAATTTTCAAAAACAATTTATTTTGGACTTAGCTCTGTTATAATTTGACGGTCTTTTATTAAACTTGGCCGTCATTTAGAACTAGGGGTGTTTGTCAAATCCACAGTCGAATTTATATAAAATGACGTCACACTTAACATCAATATATAGAAAAATTGACGTGATTTTTTGCTAAGAGAGTACTGGTTTTAACGGCATTGTTAAAGTTACTTGAAGATGAGACCCTGACAGATCCTGAAGGAATGAGAAATTGATAAACCAATTATTTTACATTAATGTATACATTGTATTTTAGCTTCGACTCCGGAGATTACCTTCTCCACCATCGACTGTCCTTGATCATCTTTTTAGTCCTTGAATTTAATAAGAGGAAAAAACTAATTAAGTAAAAAACTCTTTTCCGATAATTATTCCAATTCCATCATTCCCTCTCCCCCACTTTTTCTCCCATGAGAAATTGATAATAAAATGCAATTAAAAATTAGAGAAATCATCTCGAAACGTTAGCTGGTTTTAAATGAACGTTTTAAGATTATTTTTTTTATAAAAGATTTTATTTATTATAATTTCGATTATTTGCTGATGAGAATTAGAGATTTCCGTTATTTTATCATTGATAATATCATTAGAACTTGACCAAATTAATATGGAACCACCCCTAAGGTACCCACTTTCCAATAAAAGAAGAATCATCAAAATCGGTCCATAAACAAAGAACTTATGTGTGATAATATATAACAAAAAAGGTCCAATACCAATGAAATTTATACGGTACCAATCGGAAACTAGACTGAACCCAATGCAACAAAAATCATCGAAATCGGTAGACATGGTAAAGAGAAATTAATGTTAAAAAAACCAGACATTCCGTTGATTTGATAACCTCCTATTTTTTTGAAGTCGGTTAAAAACGTGGGGTGAACCGCGATTTTAATTAGGTCTACAAGTCTTTGGAATTATGTGGAATTATTTTGGAATTCATTAGATAATTCGCCTTCATCTATTGTCTTCTAGTTGGAAATGAAAGTGGAAGTAGGTGTACACGATATTAGGTTGCGGCTCACCCTTCGGTTAAAAATAAACAAAATAAAAACAAAATGAGAGAGTCTTCTGTTTTTTAAATAAAATAATTTTTAATTATTTCTAGAGACTATAGTTTCGAAGGCATTGCCTTCATCATCAGTCTATCACAAATATTTCAAATTAGTTACAAATTAAGATTTATACATTGAAAATTTTGAAAAAGACATTATATATTTTTCAAAATTTTCAATGTATAAATCTTAATTTGTAACTAATTTGAAATATTTGTGATGGACTGGTGATGAAGGCAATGCCTTCGAAACTATAGTCTCTAGAAATAATTAAAAATTATTTTATTTTAAAAACAGAAGACTCTCTCATTTTATTTTTAACCTAAAATAAAAACAGTTCTGTTACCATCGACAGTGAAATCTTTTATTCAACTAATAAAATAAAAACAAATATGACCCGCATATGTTAGTTTTTATTTTTACCACCAGTCAACGCTGTTTACCAACTCACAGATACCAATAGGAATAAGTAATAATAATAATAATACAAAAAATCATAAATTGTTTTAATCTTGAAAAAAAATAAATAAACTGAATGATAAATGTATGGATAAATCAAAAGAAAAATAATTGATTTCTAGAACATACTATACCTATTTTACTTATGGAAAGTGGTGTAGGTTTTAGGTGAAACATGATGTTAATTAATAGAGTAAAGGGTGTGTAGTTTCACAGTGAATGAAATAAAACTCAAAGAGGTTTATACAAACTCAATATATTTCGGATTATTAGTCCATCATCAGGAGTTTACAAGTTAATACTAATAATAATTGAACGAGTGGTCACCATTCTTGACATTCAAATCATGTGTACCAATATAACAAAATATAACATTCAAATCTTACATACCAACCTAACACAAGAAAAACACCAATGAAATTAGAATTTTATTCTCAATAACCAGCAGGACATTAGAAATTCCACAATAATAGATCTACTAATTAACAAAAAATTAAAAAAACTTAACACTCTTAACCTCAGTCTCTCTCAAATATATACTATTTCCCAAATTAAATTCAAATCACGCGACTTCAGTCTTCTAAAATAAATGACATTTTGATATATGAAATAACCACAAAAATTGTTGTATATTGTAATTTATCTCATCTAATTTATCCCTATTACGTTTCATCTTAATTCTTCATCTCTATATGTTATTTAGGCTTATTTGTAAATTGATATTTATAATTAATTTTGTGTATATGACTTAAATTTGTAATTTTATTTTCTAATTTAATTCTAAAAAGACTTTGTTTTTATACTTGTAATTTTTATTTATATTAATATTCATATTTACTTAGATTTCTTATATTTACATTTATATATTTTATAATTAAAAAAGAAAATCTTTGTAAAACAATTTTTTAAATTTTAATTTCATTGGTGTTTTTCTTGTGTTAGGTTGGTATGTAAGATTTGAATGTTATATTTTGTTATATTGGTACACATGATTTGAATGTCAAGAATGGTGACCACTCGTTCAATTATTATTAGTATTAACTTGTAAACTCCTGATGATGGACTAATAATCCGAAATATATTGAGTTTGTATAAACCTCTTTGAGTTTTATTTCATTCACTGTGAAACTATACACCCTTTACTCTATTAATACTATACCTAGGTGTGAAAACAAAATCAAATAATAAAATCATTCCCGTCAAGGATTTTGTTATTGAGTTGAATATAAATTTGAAAAGAGCATAAAAATGAAATGATATCCAAATGCAAATGATGTATTTTCTATGCAAAGTCCATCAAAAGAGAGAGAGAGAGAGATAAGCAAATAAGGGAGGGTTATTTCACATAAACATCAAAACAACGTGATCGAATCAGAAATCTAAAAATAAATTAAACACGTGTACCACCTCTACCTTTACCTATATATATATATATATATATATATACCTAACAGAGTGTAATCATATTTCCGAATCGACATTCATTGAGATCAAAGTAAAAACCACCACCACCTTTCTTCTCACCCACCCAAAAAAAATATGTTTTTAGATTTTCAATAATAAATGTATATTTGATGGATCAATACTCTCTCAACATTTATTTTTTTATTTTCATTCATTTTTTTTTTATTTCAACAGGATATCAAACAAAAACTTTGTTTGATACGCTCTAAGCCAGTGATTTTAAAACCATGGTTCGCGACACCATTTTAGGATCACAAAACATAAAACGACAAATGGCAATAAAAAATTTATAATGGACAGTAACAAAAATTAATTCAAATTGTTAAATTAATTGTTAAAGAAAAGTCGTTTCCAAGATTGTTGAATATTGTGAGCCAAGATATATGCTAAATTGAAGGAGACAATAAAAGAGTGTGTCTTCTGCTGGAATTATAAATTTTATTTATTTATAACGAGACTATAGTTTCGAGGGCTTTGCCCTCTTCATCAGTCTATTACAATGTATTCACAGGAATTAATTTATGAATGAAAGGTTAACATCTTTCATGTGGTTAGGTTAAGAAATAGTGCATTTGCAGACCATTTAATCTCCGAGAAACATTGTTTTCCAGATGAATCAAATATTAAATTAATTAGATCAGAATTAGATCCCTTAAAAATTAGTATTTTCGAATCGTTAGAAATTTTAAAATCATACAATAATTCACCAAAAAAATTCTTAAATCGTAAAATAGAAATTCCCGAAAGCTTTATTTTAAAAATAGCTGCTAAAATATAAACTTCACGAACGCCACCTACAGTCAAAATAATAAAACAAGTATAAATGTCAATTCTTAACTTGCCCACCCTGTGTAATTTCTTAACCTAACCACATGAAAGATGTTAACCTTTCATTCATAAATTAATTCCTGTGAATACATTGTAATAGACTGATGAAGAGGGCAAAGCCCTCGAAACTATAGTCTCGTTATAAATAAATAAAATTTATAATTCCAGCAGAAGACACACTCTTTTATTTCTCCTTCAATATATAAAAATTCTGCTACTCTCGGCAAAAACTTTCAATTTAATATATGCTAAAAATAAGCTTAAAAATGGAGATCTCATAACTTGGTAAACTTTAATGCTGGCAAAACGCAGTGCTGTCTAATTTCCTAGGCGCGTAAATAGGAACCTTCCTTATAAGTTTTCTTAGACTCCTGATGATGAGCTAACCCCCGAAATATATCGAATTCAAAACTCAATTTTGTTTTATTTCTTTTTTTGTGAAACCTACCTCGTATCTTACTCAAGTTTTATTATTATATTAAAATGTTTCACCTAGAACCAACACCGAACTCCTTAAAAGTTATTAGGAACCTTCCTGACGTTTCCTTTGATTCGAGCTCATTGGAATTCCGTAATAAAATATCAATGTTAGGTGTCACCTTAGGTTCTGACCTCTCGTGGAATGACCATATTATCTCAGTAGCAAAAGCTGCAGCATGTAAGCTTGGCTTTCTTTTCCGAACCAAACGATTTTTCACCCCCACTCAACTCCTTATATTATACAAGGCTCAAATTCGCCCATGTCTTGAATATTGCTCGCATTTGTGGAGAGGAGCCTCCAAGTATTCTCTTAATACCTTAGATGCAATTCAGAGGCGAACTATCAGACTTATAGGCGATCCCGCATTAACTGACACTCTCGAGTCCCTAGCCCATCGTAGATCTGTCTCCGCCCTTTCCCTTTTTTTCTAGATATTACCATGGCTTTTGTTCTGGCGAAATAAAATCGATAATCCCACCAAAGGCTTCATTTGCCCGAAATACACGATTTTCTAAAATTCAACACCCCTACACGCTTAACTAGATACTAATCAAACAAACGCATTCGCCAATTCGTTTATCCCTATGACTTCTAGAGACTGGAACTCTCTTCCCCCGACCGTTTTTCCAGCAAATTATAACCTCAATCTTTCAAGACCAGCATCCACAGATACCTTCGACTGCTACCCAATCCCTAAATCTCTTCTTATCTTCACGATACAAGGGTCCACCGCGGACTACAGAGGTTGTAAAATTCTTTTTAAATAGGTGTTAGTTTTATTCTTTTTTTTGACAAAAAAAACCCACATTTTTATGTTTTATTTTTTTTTATTTTATTGTTACCCAAGAACGTTTCGACATTTACAATTATGTCATCTTCAGCCTAAAACATTTCAATCATTGCAAAATATACAATGACAACTTCTCATCACAAAACAACAAACTCTCAAATTACATCAAAATGACATACCTTGGAACAATCTTAAGATGCAAAAAATTGTGTTAATTTCGATGTGAGGGAATTTTTCCCATCTTAAGATTGTTCCAAGGTATGTCATTTTGATGTAATTTTTGAGAGTGTGTTGTTTTGTGATGTGAAGTTGTCAGTCATTGTATATTTTGTAATGATTGAAATGTTTTAGATTGAAGATGACATAATTGTAAATGTCGAAACGTTCCTGGATAACAATAAAATAAAGAAGATAAAAATGTGTTTTTTGTCAAAAAAAAGAATAAAACTAACACCTATTTAAAAGAGAATTTGTATCCTCAAAAAATTTAGATATTTATAAATATAGAGAATATTAAATTTCATCAAAATTGGTTAAGTCATTTTCAAGATATTTCGAAAAAAATTAAAAAAGTACTGGAATAAAGTACTAATGTTTAAGGACCGATATGGACCAATCAGCGCTTCATTTTGTTAAAATAATGGTAGGTTTTCAATTTCATCCGGTTGATCGGACTGGACAAAATTGTCGACGAATATGCCTTGTTTTTTGTAGGGTAGTCATGACAATGGTTACCCCAAACTGCTCTGTCAATTTAGTTGTCTAAATAGCAGGGGCTCCCATTACACGAGGTGGTTGTTAAATGATCGGGCTGATGCTAGTGGGAAACAGCGAGCGTGCCGCGACATGTTAGAACATGATTGTGTCTGGTGATGATGCTTCCCACACGCAAATTTTGTAATAGAGGATTAAAAAGTTTTTTTTTTTTTATCTTTGTATTTTCGAAATGTTTCAAAAACGACTGAAAGAATTTATTATTCGCCGTATTAGTTATTTTTTAACCGACTTCAAAAAAGAAGGAGGTTCTCAATTAGACTGAATTTTTGTTTGTGTCTATGTTACCTGATATCTTCTCCAATTGTGAACCGATTTTGATGATTTTTTGCTTTGGGTTCAGAATATTTTCCGATTGGTCCTTGTTTTTTTTTTCATTGTTATTGGAGCTTTTCTGTTATGTTTGTTCAGGCATTACTTCTTTGTTTATAAACCGATTTTAATGATTCTTTCTGAGTTTGGATCAGTATAGCTCCGAGATAGTCAAGATAACTATTTATTTATTTTATGTATGTTCAGCGAGAACTTTTTACTACGTGGACCGATTTCGATGATTCTTTTTTTATTGGAAAGGTAGTAGCATATTAATTTGGTCAAGTTCTGATGATATGATCAATGACGAAATAACGTAAATCTCCAATCTCCATAATCGAAATTATAACAAATAAAATCTTTTATAAAAAATTCTTAAAACATGCATTTAAAGCCCGCAAATGTTTCGAGAGAATTTCTATATTTATTAATTGAATTTTCTGATTCATTCGCCCGACGCTTTCTCTTACGAGATGCATGCAAGGTATTAGGTATTGAGTCACTATAAATAACATCACTAAAAAGAGACAAATAAAAATAATTTTTATAAAAAAAAAATTAAAACCGACTTCAAAAAAATTAAATGCAATAAACATAAAATAATAACAACTCAAAAATAAAATAAAATGCACTAAAAGGTATAAAATAATAATCTAATTTAGTTACAACTAAACGACGAAATATTTACATGAAATCACTTTTTGAAGTCGGTACTAAACAAACTATATAAGCGAGCTTACCCGCCAAACGCACAAAGTAAGATCCGTCGAGTTCGATTCATAAAATGTATACGTTTGGCACCGACTTCAAAAAGTGATTTCATTATTTTATTTATTGCATTTAATTTTTTTGAAGTCGGTTTTATTTATTTTTTTGTGATGCAGTAATTTAGGCTCAGTGCATTTAAAGGCGCCAATCGGTATTTAGCACGACTGCGCATAAGGAACTTGGCACGTCCCTGCTTAAAATTCGAGAATCTAAAATCTAATCAATTCTCCGGGTTGAAAATGCAAATATTTTGACACCAGAAACGAACATTCAACCTCTCCTATACGTAACTAGTAATTTCCCTTTAGGTGGTGTTTTTTTTAGTTATATCACACCTACGAATTAATCCCCTAAAAAATGATATTTCTTCTTTTTTTATCCTTCCAATCGGCTTATAAATTACAGCAATTTGTGGTCGTAATTGGCCAATAGCGTTTATCTGGTTGAAATGTCGAATCGATTGGGAAATAAGAGGAAGGCAGGCTCTGTCTGAGGCCACTGGGCAGGCAAACCACACACACACACACACACTTACACAGAGCCAAAAGACCAAAATGCCGCGCCAAATAAAGCCGCCCGCCGCTCGCCCTGGAGGTTAAACTCATTAACCAATTATCGTTCCTTAAGCGAGCACTTAATGTATCGTTCATTCTTTTTATTGCCCTAATTGATTTATCGAATTACTCACGTGCATTCTATTCTATATATATAAAAAGAGCTAACTCACGAGAAGATGTTACGTCACATATTACGTGAATATTTCTAATAAGAGAAAAAAACTAACCGTTTTTATATCTACTATTATAAAGCGCTTAACGACGACAGCGTGATCTCTCTGATTGCCCAGAAAGATCCAATGGAGATCAGTGCTTAGGGGTTAATTAAATACGGAGTAATTCAAAAATAATTTAAAATCTAAAATTTACCAAAATAATACTATTTACTCTTATTAAACGAGCAAAAATTGTATATTTGTTTATATATATATTTGTATCTTAGTTTTATTTTGAAAACGGCTCTACCGATTTTGATGAAATTCACGGCTTAGGGGGTTTTTGGGATGACAATTCAATCTGTCACGGTCTCATCTTCGACAAAATTGTTTTTGATGGGTTTTTTCGTAATCAAATTAATTATTCTCAGGTAGACAGATCCAAATCTTGGAGTTTAAAAAAGGTTTTCTTTTTACTATTGTACCCAGACAGACAATGGGTTGGGCTAATTGTTCTCAAAGGCCTTGAAAAACTATTGTGATTGTGGTGTGTTGTTGTCAAGCATTAACTAAACCCGAACAAAGCTCGGTCTTCCAGGTATATATATAAGAATTTGGCTCGTAAGCTGACATGTTTAATCGAGAATAACTTTATGATGCAGACACAAATCGACTAATATTTCGATGGGGTTATGTTTACAAATTCCTAAACTTATTGTATGAGCTATCTACGATCTATTTATTTCGACTACCACTTACCGCTACAGCCATCTATTGCGAAACAGCGGAAGCAAGGTTGTACACCGTTTATATATATATATATATATATAAGTATTTGTATTTTTTTTTTTTTTAAAAACGGCTCTAACGATTTTGATGAAACAAACTCTCTTAACAAGTTTTGAGGATGAGAAAGCGATCTTGATGCGGAGCGGGGGTGGATGTGGTGGATGTGGGGGGTGCAGAAAGTGGGGGCAGTGGTGGGGGATCCGGGGGTAGGGCGAGGTTTCGGGGGTGGGGTCGAGTAGGGTTGAGGTGGGGGGTACAGTGGTCGAATACTATTTAGATTTATTTGTATTTTTTAATTTGAAAACGGCTCTCAAATAAAAATCGACCTTTTTATAAGAATTTTAAATTAAAAATAATATTAAAATAAAAATTTTAACTGAAGGAAGAAGTTACCGAGCATCGCTCGGTGCCTCCAGGTACTAAAGCTAATTGCCCTAGAAGAGTCCATATATTTAAAAGGAGAGATATGACTAAATGCTAATGAGCACAAAATTTAGTGTAGGGGGATGTTCTTTCGTAAATGATCCATCATCATCATTGAGTACACAGTCCTAAGACTGGTTTGACGCAACCACCCGTCTCCACTCGGCTCTGTCCCCCGCCAGCTGTTTGACCTCTCTAAATGTCTCGCATATTGCCTTTTCAAACTATCATGTTTTTGCTGACGATCTTCAAATATACTTGTCATGTAAGCCGGACGAAATTGATTCTGCCACTTCCAAAATTAACTCTGACATAGATACTATCTGTCGATGGGCTGAGGGTCGAAATCTGGATATCAACATTGGCAGAACTAAGGCAATTATGTTTGACAGGAGAATTTATCTGAACAATATTGTCATGTTTCCATCCTTCTTCCTGTATGGAAGTGTCACCGAGTTTTCGAATACTGTAAAGAAACTTGGGCGTAGAGTTTGATCAAACTCTCTCATGGAGAGACAATGTTGTTAGCATATCAAATAAAGTTTTTAAATCCCTTTATCAATTAATAAAGTAAAGGGTGTGTAGTTTCACAGTGAATGAAATCAAACTCAAAGAGGTTTATACAAACTCAATATATTTCGGATTATTAGTCTATCATTTATTCACTGTGAAACTACACACTCTTTACTTTATTAATTAATATCATGTTTCACCTAAAACCTACACCACTTTCCCTAAGTAAAATCCCTTTAACAATTTAAAAAATCCAGGGATTGTCTACCCGTACTTATGAGAAAACTTCTTATAAATTCTTTGGTTGCTCCTCTGATCGACTACTATTTTCTTGTTTATAATAGCTTAAATCAGGAATCAAAAACTAAGCTTGAAAGATTGTTGAACAGCTGCATTAGGTTTATTTTTGATATCCCTCGTTATTAACAAATTACACCCTACTACAATAAACTGGGTTGGTTAAGGCTTCCAAAGAAGAGATTATATTTTGTGAATTTTTCTTTTCAATCTGTTTGAGAGCAAGTCCCCTAAATACTTATTTAATAAATTTCTGTTTAAAACCTCTGTAAGTTCCAGAGCTTTGCGGACGTATGGTCTGGACCTTCAAATTCCCATACATAGGACATCATCCTATGCTAGGTCATTTTCTGTTATTCCACGAAGCTCTGGAATAAAATTTCAGCAAGTGTGAGGGGGCGAAGTCTCTCTGCGCTTTTAAGACAAAGTATTTTGATCTATTAATGAGTCAGCAGAGGGTGGGTTGATGGGTAGAGTGAGGCTGAGTTGTTATATTTTAAAATTTATTTTGTTCATGCTGATCATTTTGTGATATATTTTTATTTTTTATAATTTGATTTCATATTAATTTTAATAATTTTTTTCTTTTATTTTTTTTAATGTTAAATGTAATTATTTTTTGTACTCTCTTGGTTGAATTTTGTAAGCAGATTTTTGATGTAATATAATTTGTATCTTTTTTGTTCCAGGAGAATATCATTCTCAGAGCAAAATAAAATCTATCTATCCCATATCCCCAATTATTTGGTAGAAATATTTTAATCTGGGCCTTCCCCATCCCCTTTCTTTCCCACTTCCCCCTCCAAAATATCCCTAAGCAATCCCCCATGTCTCAGTGTGTGGCCCATGATCTGACCTCTTCTCTTCTTCAGACTCTTCCACAAAGTTCTTCTTTCTCCGACTCTTCCAAGAACTTCTTCATTTGTAATTCTATCCCTCCATTTGATATTCATCATTCTTCTGTAGCACCACATTTCGAAATCCTCTAATCTCTTTCCACCCGCTTCTGCAATCCTCCAGGTGGGTTTGATTCCGCGACATTTCAGCCCCCGACAAAATATCCCCGACAAAACATCTCCCGACAAAATATCCTTCAGACAAAATATCTCATGACAAAATAACCCTTCCCCTCGTGAATCTTGTGAGTAATGCAAATCGACTCCGGTTCGGTTAATATATATTAACCGAACCTCCGAAAGTTTAGTCCGGGCGGTGTGTGTTTCGGGCTCCCATTTTTTTCTAATCAAACACACATTGAAAACCGAACCAGCCAATCGTCGGGCGGGGTGTGTTTGGGGCTCCCATTTTTCCTAATCAAACACGACAGACAGCAGCACTTTCAAACGGCTAATTAGCCGCCAAAATATGAAAGTCTGTTTATATTATTCAAAACTATGATTATAAGCTTCTCACTTAATCTCTTTTGTATTCTCCCTTATACTGGGGAATATTTTGTCAGAAGATATTATGTCGGGGGATATTTTGTCGGGGGATGTTTTGTCGGGGATGTTTTATCGGGGATATTTTGTTGGGGGCTGAAATGTCGTGGTATCTCTGGGATTACTATTATGGTATATTCCGTGATAAAAACATTTTGGCCTGTTCTCAATTTTGAAAATACCCGAGGCATACCGGAGTCAAGGGGGCTACGGCCCCTAACCAGCAAGATGCCCGCCCCACGTAATTAAATAAAGCATAAAAGAACATTATTTGGTAATTTGTGAGATATTTCTCATGAGAGAAAATCAATGAAATCATCCTCTGAAGCAAATAAACATCCAACATAAATTATTATCGTAGAATCGAATCTTGTGGTTAAAATGTTTGAATTTCCAAAGGCGAGAACTGACTAGATTTTGGGATTACTAGCTTTAGAAACTTATCTGGATCAAAAATACATAAAAACATAATTTTTTTGAGATTTTAAGGCGATGTTATAATATAGGCCCGGTGTTCCGTAGAGCACTATGGTGTTCCGTAAGTATTTCACAAGTGTTCGACGGATTCAGTCACAAATCGGAAGTGTACGACCGTATTTAGAACGGACGAATATCACAAAATTAAAAGCATAAAATTTTCATAAAAATATTTATATTTATTTATTTTAATTTTTAATTCTTTTTAATTTAAAGCCCACAAAAAGATTATCTCAAAAAAAATAATAAAAACATGATAAATGTCTGTTCTATTTAAATATTTTTTATGTTCCTTAAATTAAAGTTTTTAATAGTATGTCCCATCACAATTTAAAAGAATTCATTTTTATAAGCTAAATTATTGTATAAATCAAAAGAATTAAGAATCTTTTTTTGAAAATTAGATGGTAATTTTTTTCAAAAATCAACTAAATGGCTGAAACCAAAATTTATTATTAAGAAAGATTCTAAATTTAAGGTCAAAATTTCAAAGATTTAAGTAGAAATAATTTTATATTGCTTATCAGAGGGGGTTCATCCCCTCAGAAGTTGAACCTGAGTACCAACATGCTTTCAGGGCAGTTGATCTCATCCTTGAGATAAAAATTTCTCGACTCGCAATATAAATTTAAGATAAGCCAAAATTCTTCAGTCCACTCAATTCAAGCGGAATAGCAAAAAATAAAACTTAACCCAAATAAGCTGACGTGTTTTGATGTGGCCATCCACTTGACTTTACCATACAACCTGACCCCTCACTTACATTAATATTTAATAAAATTATTTATAGTCATGTAGGGGAGGGGGGTTATTTTTTGCATTTTTAGACTCTTAGGGCCTACTGATTATGTATACAAAATTTGGTTGAGTTTGGTAAATGGCCAAGATTTTCATTTTTTGAACCTCCACCCCCCCGCCCCATTTTGGGCGGTTAGTTTTTGCATTTTTAGACTTCTTGGGGACCCACTGATTATGTATACAAAATTTGGTTGAGTTTGGTCAAACGAGCTAGATTTTTAATTTTTAACCCCCCCCTCGACCCCCCTTAATTTTGGGTCAATATGCACCAAAATCTAATCAGCTTTTAATCTCAATGGACCAAAACTACATGTGAAATTTTATTTCGATATTCACACTAGTTTTTGAGCTAGTTCACAAATTTGGTAACGCACAGACTAACTAACAGACATTTTGACAAAACAATTATTATCTCGAAAAATATAATTTTTTCGATGTTCACTTATTAGAGCTTTTTTGTAGAGTAAAATGCCATGGTTTAGCTCAATTTTTTTTTAATCAAAATAGTTTCAGCCGTTTTTTAGATATTTCGAAAAAAAAGAAGGAAAAAAAACACTTTTTTCATGTACGATTACAATTCTTGACCATACCCTGTATGGTAAAGTAAAAATTTTTTTGACTGCGGACCATTCAGCCATCTAGTTGATTTTTGAAAAAAATGTACCATCTAATTTTCAAAAAATGATACATAATTCAATATATTAAATAAATAAATGGTTTGTAGCCGAAAACTTTTTCGGTTAAGCTTTATTTTTTGTTTTTCCGTTGAATTGAGTGAGTGGAGTGAAGAATTTTGGCTTTTCTTATACTTATATTACTCCAGGCAAATAACGTGAAAAAATGGCATAAACAGGAAATAATTCCTGGTAAAGATTTTATTGCATGAATACCGTTATTGGTACTCCAATATTACTACCCTAAGCTTTCACTCAATTCTGTGTTATTGAAATTTTTCTACGCGCCTCAAAATGAGAAAATTTCGGAGTTTTTTTCAGTTTTTCTTGAATAACTCTAAAACAACTTATCAAATCAATAAGATATTTATTACATAAATTAAAGATCTTTAAATTACGCTTAAAATTATAACAATTTCATCTATTTAGGTTAAGTATAACGAGTACTAGCGTCTTCAAAAAACAGTCCCCGGGATCACTTTTGAACATCCCTAAAACTCGTATTTTTTTCGATTTTTCCCCATTTTGACTATGAAAGAGCACGTTTTCGACAAAGACCACTCTATAAATTTTTAAACTTGATTAAATTTTCTACAATTTAAACAAAATGTCATCTTAATTGAATAATGGTAAACCATGTCGCAATGAGGTTGAAATTTTGAATTTTTTTTGCAAAAAATCGCAGTTTTTCCTTCATAAAATGAAAACCACTCATTCTAGAAACTTGATTTCTATCTCATTCTCTAGTTAATTTTGTTGACTTAAACGTTTACATGGACCACTTTTTTGATAAATCTCTTAGATTTATAGATATCCAGCATTTTCCATGATTCTTTTGAGGTTTAAGATCATATCCTGTCCGGAAAATGTAGAATATCTATAAATCTAAGAGTTTTATCAAAAAAGTCATCCAAGTAAACCTTCAATTAAATAAAATTTATTAGAGAAATAGATAGAAATCAAGTTTCTAGGATGAGTGGTTTTCATTTTATGAAGAAAAAACTGCGATTTTTTGCAAAAAATTCGAAACTTTAACCTAATTGCGGCACGGTTTATCATTATCTAATTAAGATGTAACTTTATTTAAATTGTAGAAAATTTAATCTAGTTCGAAAGTGTCGAAAACGTGCTCCCTTATGGTCAAAATGGGGAAAAATCGAAAAAAGTACGAGTTTTAGGGATATTCAAAAGTGATCCCGGGGGCTGTTTTTTGACAGGCACTAGTACCGGTTCAACTAAACTGAAATAGATGAAATTGTTATCATTTTACGCTTAATTTAAAGAGCTTTAATTTATCTAATGAATATCTTTTTGATTTGATAAGCTCTTTTAGAGTTATTCAAGAAAAACTTAAAAAAGTCCGAAATTTTCTCATTTTGAGGCGCGTAGAAAAATTTCCACAACACAGATTTGAGGGATAAACTTAGGTTATGTAATATTGGAGTACCAATAAAGGTATTCCAGTAATAAAATCTTTTCCAGTAATTATTTCCTGATAAAATCGTAATTTGCCTGGTCTATATTGCGAGTCTAAGAGATTATTATCTCAAGGGTTAGATCAACTGCCCGAAAAGCATCAGTCCTGAGGGGATGAACCCCGTCTGATAAGTAATATAAAATTATTTCTATACTAAAATTTTGAAATTTTGACCTTAAATTTAGAATCTTTCTTAATAAATTATTTTGATTTAAGACAGGAAACCTGGACAATGGAAAAGCGGAGAGAAAGAGATTGGAGGCTTTCGAAATGTGGTGCTACAGAAGAATGATGAATATCAAATGGATGGATAAAATTACAAATAAAGAAGTTCTTGGAAGAATCGGAGAAAGAAGAACCTTGTGGAAGAGTCTGAAGAAGAGAAGAGGTCAGATGATGGAGCACACACTGAGACATGGGGGACTGCTTAGGGATATCTTGGAGGGGAGGTGGGAAAGAAAAGGGGAAGGGGAAGACCCAGATTAGAATATTTCAACCAAATAATTGGGGATATGTGATGCCAGACATTTAGGAGAGGTTAAACAGCTGGCGGAGGACAGAGTCGAGTGGAGACGGATTGTTGCATCAAACCAGTCTTAGGACTGTATACTCAATGATGATGATGATAAGACAGGATCTCATTCTTTTAATTTTGAAAAAGGAATGAAATTGAATTGATTGGTGTAAAAATGGTATGAATATTGTGAACTCTACCGATAAAGGGAGAATTTCTCCAGAAACGTTTGCATATTTAATAAACGTTTTGATAAATTAATTTTATTTATTCACTTGAGACAATAAGTTTAGACGGCTTGGCCTTCATTTTACCATCTCTGCTACTCTAAGCAATAAATTTTTTTCAATATAAGATTTTAGATAAACAACAAATTTTTTTTTGTTTAAAAACACATACCTAAAACATGTATAAAAAATTTAGCATTGAACAAACAAACAAGATGAAGAATTAAGATTCTTAAAATTGACAAAAAACAAAAAAATATGTTAAATAAACAAGCAAAAAGACAAATTGACAACAACAAAAAAGGTGTTTTTCAATAAACAAATTAATAAATCTTCAAAACTAATCTTGTATTATTATTTAACTATGTAAGATATGTATGTAGATAATAGAGGAATTAATTGAAAGACCGGTCTTTTAAATAGAATTAATGCTGTTTGTTGAAAGGATTACAAATTTAATTCTTCTGAGCTTGAGAGTTGTTTTTCGAAATAAATAAATAAATAAATACGACTGAATCCGCTCAGACTAGACACAACAGAATGTACATCGTTTCAACAACTTGTTTTCAAATACTTTTTAAATTCTCGAACAATAAAATTAATAATTCTAGATAAGTAAGACTCGGTACGCTATTTGCAGTTTCGGTAAATTAATAATTTAAAATGATAAATATCTGAATAATCATTCCAATTTAATGTTTTCTTACCTAGAGTTCCAAGAATAATAGAAATTAAGAAATTGTATTACTTTTAAATTTATAATTTTCTCATTAATATATTAAAGAATAATTAACATATTAACGAGAATTGTTTTGATCGCACTTTTTAAAACAAGATATATATCGCGAGACTACTGCTGGTTGAAGCTATTGGATTCTGCTGAGTCTTAAGATTGGACCAAGAGAGAATGAAGAAGATATGATCCATTTAGCTATAATCCAACGTCATTTTGCGTTTAGCTCGCATGACACATGGATGGATCACCAAATGAATTTGAAATCTGAGATATGCTATATATTCAATCTCCCAATCCAGAGGGCCCGATCTGTTTACACGTATGTTAGGTGCTTGCAATTAATTAATCATATGTTTCTTATATTAAATTCAATTGCGAATCGAATGCAAGTGATTTTTGTCAAATATTAAGTGAAAATAATACCTGAACGTATATATTTCTAACTTTCTCATTTGGTGATCCATCTAGCGCGATCAAAACAATTCTCGTTAATATGTTAATTTTCTTTAATATATTAATGAGAAAATTATAAATTTATTTAACTTCATTATTTTAAGTTAGAAATATATAAGTTCAGATATTATTTTCACTTAATATTTGCTAAAAATCACCTGCATTCGATTCGCGATTGAATCAAATACTTTTAAGACTATGATGAATTCATCTTAAACGGAAAAAGACAATAAATAATCTTAAAAGTATTACATCTTTTTGGCGAACACCCTGTATATAGTTTTGTATATATCATAAGTATATTTCTTGTATATAGTTTTATCTGATGATTGGTGTACCCCAAATTTTTTTTATATAAATATTGACAAATTCCCGCTCTGAAGATGTCTACAACCAATAGACGAAACATTAGCGGGAATTCATAAATAAAAAATAAATAAATAAAAGCTGCACATCTCTTATTTTAACCCCTTCGTAAATTAATACAACTACAGCTATAAAGAATTCTCAAAAATACACTACGATGCAAAAAAATCGACCCCCTAATAAAAACTTTATTAAATAGCAAATTATTTTAAAATTTTTTACAAATATTCATATAATTTGTTCCATTAACTCTTAAACTGACATATTCAATAAATATTGTTGATAATTTTTGAATTTTATAAAAAAAAATAAGTAAAATTAAATTAAAAGATACAATTACAAATTATCATACTTTCTCAATATTACTTTAATTTAAATAAAGTTTTAATAAAAGATCAAATACCATTTAAAATATCAATAAAATGAATAATTTTGAATTAAGCATCATTGATAGAAAGATAAAATATACAAAATGGATATTTCTGAAGTTCAAGCAGTTCAAATTGTATAGCTAATTAATTAAGGGCTAATTCAACGACAAGTGGCTATTACACTTGCAATAAGCAATAATTTAAATAATGTATGGTTCCTTGTAAAAAAATTAAAAATTATTTACTATTTAATAAAGTTTTAATTGAAGGAGACAATAAAAGAGTGTGTCTTCTGCTGGAATTATAATGAGACTATAGTTTCGTTATAAATAAATAAAATTTATAATTCCAGCAGAAGACACACTCTTTTATTGTCTCCTTCAATATATAAAAATTCTGCTACTCTCGGCAAAAACTTTCAATTTAAAGTTTTAATTGATGGCTCGATTTTTTGTACTTCAATGTATAAATTTTTCGAAATCTCCTTCCTATTGTATGGAATTCTGCCTCCATGTTTGACTGACTGACCTCTGACTTGAAATAGCCTATCAATTATTTCTAAAAAAAAATGTCTATGTCCTTCGTGGACAATTGAGCTTTGATTTAGCAAGGTCGTGGGTTCTCTGGGTTCGCGGGGTTCCGAGAGGGCGCCTGCGGCTGGCTGGCTGTTTGCCTATGGAGGTCACTTGCTGCTAAATGTCACGAGGCCGGCCTGCATAGTTCACCCAGCCTACATGCACACATGCCATATTTAGGACACTCTGGTTCCATTGCAATTATACATTGAAAAAAAAACAACAACTTAAAATTCAAGCAAACTTTAAAAAGAGTTTAATTAACGATTCGGAAACCAGGTCAATTTTTTATAAATGTATAAGTAATAAAAAAAAAAGGCGTGACTCAAATACAACACGACAACGAGTAATTTTTTGCTTTAGTTACTATTAAAAATAATTTTAAAATCAGATAAAAAGATCGATTTTTATTTGCATCCCTAATTTAATAAAATTAATTTCATATTTTTGACAACGTTTTGACCCGCTCCGAACATCATCAAGGCATCACTGTGCACAGTTTTGAATCGCTGTGCACAAAGTTGTCATCATCATTGAGTATACAGTCCTAAGTCTGGTTTGGTGCAACAATCCGTCTCCACTCGACTCTGTCCCCCGCCAGCTGTTTGACCTCCCTTAATGTCTGGCATCCCATATCCCTAATTATTTGGTTGAAATATTCTAATCTGGGTCTTCCTTCCTCTTTTCTTTCCCCCTCCCCTCCAAGATATCCCTAAGCAGTCCCCCATGTCTCAGTGTGTGCCCCTTCATCTGACCTCTTCTCTTCTTCAGACTCTTCCACAAGGTTCTTCTTTCTCCGATTCTTCCAAAGTTGTGAACTTAATTGCAATTAAAAATAATATTAATATACATGGGGTTTTCTTCGTTGACCCTTTTAAACCCTGAAGAAGGACGGACGATCCTCCGAATGGTCGGATTTATTTAAGAAGATGAAAATAACGTTCTAATCTATTTAACATTAAGTTCTACCATGCCTTCTTCAATAGAAAATACCTCTAATTAATTAAATTTCCTAATTATAATATATAATAATAATTTATAAGTTGTTGTAGGGAAATAAGAACAATAGCTTATGCAAGTATTTTTTATCTTATGCCAACGTTTCGTCAACTTTGTTGACTTCCTCAGGGCTCAAACAAATTAATTTCTTTGCATATTTGTCGATTTAAATAGAAAATATTTTCAATGTGTGCCTATATGTGTTTGCTAACAATGAATATTTATAAAATGACAAATATGCAAAGAAATTAATTTGTTTGAGCCCTGAAGAAGTCAACAAAGTTGACGAAATGTTGGCATAAAATAAAAAATACTTGCATAAGGTATTGTCCTTATGTCCCTACAACAACTTATTAATTTAATCAATGGACATAAATACCAATTATTTTACATGAATTCATGTATACATTGTATTTAAGCTTCGACTTCGGAGATTACTTCTCCACCATCGGCTGTCCGATGGACATAAATACTTTTTTTATCTTAAACTTGCTTTTTTTAAATTAAACTTAAATTTTTATTGAACCAATTATTTTACATGAATTAATGTATACATTGTATTTGAGCTTCGACTCCGGAGATTACTTCTCCACCATCGACTGTCCTTGATCATCTTTTTAGTCCTTGTTTTTAATAAGAGGAAAAAACTAATTAAATAAAAAAACCTCTTTTCCGATAATATTTATTTCCAATCTTTCACATTCGTATCCATTTCGATGGACATAAATAATTTTTTTTTTTTTTTTAATTTTATTAAACCAATTATTTTACATTAATTAATGTATACATTGTATTTTTTGCTTCGATTCCGGAGATTACTTCTCCACCATCGAGTGTCCTTATTCATCTTTAGTCCTGGTTTTTAATAAGAGGAAAAATCTAATTAGATAAAAAAACCTCTTTTCCGATAATTATTTCAATTCCATTATTCACCAATCAAGTCGATTGGTAATCTCATCTCCCCTCTCCTCTTCTCCCCGGACACAAATAATCAAAATAATTATAATAATAATAATATTTGTAATGAACAATTAGCGGGTTTTAAAATCAAAAACCAATTAATTAATTAACAATCATAAGTTCAAAAAAAAATTAATTTTAAATTTTTATTGACATACTCACATGTTAAAGATTACTTTAATTAATATTAAAACCAATCAAATTAGAGTTACTAGAAAATGAGACCCTGATAGTTCTCGAAGTGTCGACTTAAAACCCTCCCTAATCCGTGATTTTCATCGAAATCGTTAAGGCAGTTTTCGAGAAACCGATCCTATATAAAGATATATAGTAAGAGTTTAATATAATAAAGATATACAAATTATTCTGCATATTATCAGAAATTTATCAGTCGATAGAATACCTATAAATGTTCACATTGACATTTCACAGACCTATGTAATCAATCTTCTGAATGTTATTTATTTATTAGATTTTCTGGTTGGCGCTGTTTAGAGTCAGTATAGATGTTATTATTTACAATTTTTGTTCAATATTCTAATAGTGTTGAACTTAATTTAAATTAAATATTCTTGTAGAACAAATCGTTATAGAATTAGTCAAGGAAAATTAAACCGAAAAAGGCCGCTCTGGCCAATAAATATAAACAAGCTGGAAATAATTTAAATCGATAAGAGTTATATGAGTTTACGACGGCTTCTGGCTGGTGCTAAATTTTTGAGAGACTAAGGGTCGGTTGTATGTCGCAAAGTAAATGCTTTTTACCACTAACACAGGGTAGATGGTAAATGGAGGGACTGGGATGGCACTGTCAGAGCCTGGCATCTGATTGGCCATCCCAGTCCCTCCATTTACCATCTACCCTGTGTTAGTGGTAAAAGCATTTACTTTGCGACATACAACCGGCCCTAAAACCCACGAAAATTTTGGACTTTTTTCAGAATTTTGCTTATAAATCGAAAACCTCATAAGTCCTACAGAAAATTTCACTCTTATTAAAACGAAAAGAAGATAAAATTTCTCGTTGAATATATATACTTAAAAGTTAAAATTCATTTAGTCATTTAGCCACACTTGATCGTCAAAAATTGGGAATATTTACTAACTTAAATACATTTTTATAATTTTTCCAATTAATATAACAAAGAATAATTGCTATATCAATGAGAATTGTTTTTGACCCCGCTTATTTGAAAAATATATTTATCGCGAGACTACTGCGGATTACGCTATTGGAGTCTGCGGAGTCTTTAGTCTGGACCAAGAGAGAAAAAGATGTGATCCACTTAGCTACAATCCAACGTCATTTCGCGTATAGCCCGCTAGACATTCGGATGGATCACCAAGTGAATTTGAAACCTCAGATGTTATATGTATATTTAATCTATATTATATTTAATTTTACTAACTTGATGGAAAAGTGAATTATCCACATTAGGTGGTCACAAGAAACCAATCTTTCAAATTTTTGGGGTGCTGACTCCCATAATAGTTGCCAATTGGCAAAGAAATGAGATTGGCAAAGTTTCATCTTAATTGGACAAGGGTATTCCGTGTCTCAATGAGATTGAAATTTTTAAAAAACTGCAATTTTATGCAAAAAATCATTTTTTTTTGTTAAAACTTTTAAATTTGAAGATATCCAGCATTTTCCAAGACAGGATATGATCCGTATCCTCAAAAGTGACTTTTTAAGCAAATGCCTAAAAAACATAGGAACATTCAATTTTTTTTTAATGTTTAGGGTTTTTTTAGATTATGTTATTCGACGCGAAATTTTATTCTCTTTCATTTCTCTAAGAGTGAAATTTTCTGTAGGAATCATCGTTTTTAAGTTATAAGCGAAAATCTTAAAAAAGTTTCGTGGTCTTTAGGCCAGCCAGAAACTATCACAAATTTATGTACCTAACTCTTATTTGGGATGCCTAACGTCAATTAAAATTATTTCCAGCTTGTGCATATTTATTGGTCAGCAAAACTGTAATTTGTCTGGGGAATAATTATAATAACTTTTTATTGTTAAGGATAAATAAATTGAATTGCTTCTTTCCAGTAATTTATTTTATTATTCAAATGGTTAATTTAAATATTTCGAGAGCGCTCTCGGCATCTCTTCCTCAGTGGAAACTGTGGGACCACACAATAGGCAAGTCAGTGAGTTATTATTAATTACAGATGTCAAAAGGTACTCACCCACTCCCCCGCCAACAACCAAACAGCATTAGCACAACATGCGCGGACTGAGGGTCATAATTTTGATTTTGAAAATTTTAATATAATTGACTATGAAAAAATAAATAAAAAAAAACGTTTTTTCAAGGAATCGTGTTTCATCCAACAAAGCCTGAAAAACACAGTAAATTACAAGGTAGACAGGGGTTTTTTAATGAGGGAATACAAAATTTTGATAGAAATGACAAAAAAATAAAAATTTATGCTTTTTTTATTAATTAATTCCGCGTGCCAAAAAACGTAGACAATATTGTGGTCGTTGACCTTCCCTTGACTGGTCATTAACATTAATTAGTTCATGTTAAATTTAAACCAGCTCGAGTACTGATTAATTTTTGATTTTTTTAAATTTCATTTGGACTTCATTATAAAGAGATGTAAATACCTACCCAGATAGCACTCATTGGTACTATATAATTGTATATACTCGCATGTTATCTCATTTTGAATTTATATGTGTATATATATTTATAAATGTATGTGTGTGTTGTGTAATCACTCTTTTATCAATGTTCTGTACAAACTGATGGGGTCGGCACATTGGTGGGGGAGTGGGTGAGTACCTTTTGACATCTGTAATTAATAATAACTCACTGACTTGCCTATTGTGTGGTCCCACAGTTTCCACTGAGGAAGAGATGCCGAGACCGCTCTCGAAATATTTGTAATAACCATTTGAATAACAAAATAAATTACTGGAAAGAAGCAATTCAATTTATTTATCCTTAACAATAAAAAAATAATTATAATAACATTAATTTTTTTAGCAAAATCTTAGGTATTAGCTAAAATAAAAATGTGTACAGAAAGAATATGGCGTTAAAAATCGCGAAATCTAGAAAAATTGAAAGATAGCTAGCAGACAGAAAACTGTATTTTTCTTTTTTGAGATCACTAAGTATACTAAATTAATAAATAAATTACATATACTCGATTGCGTTCCCCGAACGTATAATTTTCTTATATTGACTAAGTTACAAATTAAGTTCTTTTGAATAAAAACTTGATGAAATCTAAAACCTACTATTACATAATTAATATTTAACATACTTTCATAAAATCAATTGAAAGTTCATATCAAATATCAAACTTGTGTTTCGGTCAATTAAATTATAGGTATGGGCGCAATAGAAGCAGCCTCATATATTAATACCACAAAGTCATATGTTGCCAATTAATAGTTAATTGAGCAAACTACACGTAGAACTATAATTAAGACGTGAACACACACACAAGTCGTACAAAAAATTTATTTCTGAAATTAATTTCAAATAAGAAAGCTTGATGGCTTCCATTAATTCAAATATGAATTTAAATTTATCAATAAAATTTCAAAAAAAATATTATTATTTTATTTATTTAAGTTCTATTATAAAATCAATCTCAAAATCTTATCTTATACTAATAAATGACCAATTTTCGTACATATATAGAAATCGGTTTCTCGAAAACGGCTGTAACGATTTCAATGAAAATCACGGATTAGGAAGGATTTAGGTTGAGAAATCGATCTCTCAAAGTCTCATCTTTGAGTAATTTTATTTTGATAGATTTTTTTCCTAATTAAAGTAATTATTTAATAAAATCTATATACCTATCATATAAATAAGTCAAACGATTTTGATTAACTATTTTCAAGGAATCGATCTAACTGCAGGTATTAACTTTGGAAATAAACTGACATGTTCTGATGTGGCCATCCACTTGACTTTTCCATACAACCTGGCTCCTCACTTATATTTAATATTTAATAAAATTATTTATAATCATGTAGGGGGGGTTAGTTTTTGAATTTTTAGACTTCTGGTGGCCCACAGATTATATATACAAAATTTGGTTGAGTTGGTTAAATGGCCTAGATTTTTAATTTTTACCCCCCCCCCCTCCACCCTCCACCCTCTGAGTCGATTTGCACCAAAACCTAATCAGCTCTTAATCTCAATGCACCAAAACTACGTGTGAAATTTGGTTTTGATATTTACACTAGTTTTTGAGCTAGCTCATCCACAAAATTTGCTAACGCACAGACTAACAGAATAGCAGACTAACAGACTAACAGAATAACAGACTACCTAACAGACTAACAGACATTTTGACAAAACAATTATTATCTCAAAAAATATAATTTTTTCGATGTTCACGTATTAGGGCTTTTTTGTAGACCGAAAACCCTATAAATTTTCACCCCTTCATTTTTAAGCCCCGAAGAAGGAAAAAATTTCGCTTTTTTAATTTTCTCTTTAATTGTAGCCCAAACTCTACCAGTATGCCAAATTTCAGCATTCTAGGATCAGCGGAAGTATTCTAAAATTTCAGTGAGTGTTAAAAATGGCTCTTTTCAGACCTTAATAACTCAAGAACTATAGCAGGTTTATTCATGAAATTTGAGGTTATTTGTGTTCAGGGGAACCTTATTAGACACGCAGAATTTCAGGTGTGTAAGTCTAATAGCTTTTGAGTTATAGGGGGGGCGGTGTCTATAGTAGCTCGAAATTGTTCGTGTAAATATACACTATTCTTTTCCAAACTTGACTGACACCCTGCCGTGTGTTTAGATCAGGTGCTTAAATCAAAACAAAACAAGTGGTTGACCAAATAAACAATAATTAAAAAAAAACTATATAGCTCGATCTTCCAGGTACTAGAATATTATATTGTCATCGCAAAACTATTCTTTTCCAAACTTGGTTGACACACTGCCTTGTGTCTAAGTAAGCTGACGTGTACTGATGTGGCCATCCATTTGACTTTACCATACAACCTGGCCCCTCACTTATATTTAATATTTAATAAAATTATTTATAATCATCCAGGGGGGGGGGTAGTTTGTGCATTTTTAGACTCCTGGTGGCCCACTGATTATGTATACAAAATTTGGTTGAGTTTGGTAAATGGCCAAGATTTGCATTTTTTGACCCCCCCCACACCTATTTTTGGGGTTAGTTTTTGCATTTTTAGACTTCTGGGAGTCCCTCTGATTATGTATACAAAATTTGGATGAGTTTGCTCAAATGGACTAGATTTTTAATTTTTACCCCACCCCCCTTCCATTGCCCTTAATTTTGGGTCGATATGCACCAAAATCTAATCAGCTCTTAATCTCAATAGACTAAAACAACGTGTGAAATTTGGGTTCGATATTCAAACTAGTTTTTGAGCTAGCTCGTCTACAAAAATTTGGTAACGCACAGACAACCAGACAGACATTTTGACAAAACAATTATTATCTCGAAAAATATATTTTTTTCGATGTTCACTTATTAGGCTTTTTGTAGACCGAAATGCCATGGTTTCGCTCAATTTTTTTAATCAAAATAATTTCAGCCGTTTTTGAGATATTTTGAAAAAGAAGGAACAAAACCACTTTTTTTCTTGCACGATTACAATACTTGACCATACCCTGTATGGTAAAGTAAAAAGGTGGTTGAATCGAAACAAAACAATAATAAAAAACAAACAAACAAAAAACATTATAGCTCGATCTTCCAGATACTAGAATATTATATTGTCATCGCAAATACAACCCAACTGTATTAAATTCCTTATCAGTATTATTATATGCTAGCGCCTTCTAATGAGAATTAATAGCTTTATTTGATGTTGGCGGACTTCTTTCTCTCTCTGTGTTTATGTAATATATTCTCTTGTCAAAATTAAATAGCTTATCTTAATGGTAATTTGGAGAGAAATAGCGAGCGCCCTCAGAAGAGACGAGAGTTAACGTCCCCTCCCTGATGGAACATATTTAGAGAACAAAACGCAATTAAAACCCGCCAGACGGCGCAGGTGTTCTTAATAGCGAGGCTACTAATTAGCGCGTCGATTACTAATTGCGTGAAATTAAAGGGTCAGTCTCACTCGAGTGAGTGCATCTCAAATTGCGCAGATTTATCATCCTCGATTTACACAGTACCTGTACTAGAGAGAAGAGTACCGGTCAAACATGTTCAGCCATTCACAAGGTGTCTTGCTTGCAATCGTGCCGAATAATAAATCATTTCACCCTATATATATAAAAAAAAACATTTTTTTTTCTATTTCTTCGTAAATTAACATTTTATAATTAAATAAATTCAAAAAAAGAAAACTGGTTATGAATACACACGTATGACAAAAAAATCTATCTAAATATATATATATACTTAATAATAATCGGCGTGCGCGACGACGCCGACGTGATTTTTTTTAATTTTAAAAAGCCACTAATAGTTCATGACAAATAAAATTCGGAAATTTTATATTATTATTTTAAAACCCACTAATAGTTCATGACAAGTAAAAATTAAGAAATTCTAAATTATTAATTGAATGTATCAGTATCCCAGGTAGAGAAAGAAAATTAACACATATAAAATAAGGTGTATTCTAATTGGAATTCTTCCTCCTTCTCTTCAAGCCGACGTTTCCGAGGCTTTTTCCTCCTTCTTCAGGGTTTCAAAGGGTCAATGAATGAAACAAATAAAATGTTTCCTTCTTCTCTCCAACATTTTATTTGTTTCATTCATTGACCCTTTGAAACCCTGAAGAAGGAGGGAAAAATCCTCCGAAACGTCGATTTGAAAGGAAAGGAGGGAGGATTCCAATAAATTACACCTTATTTTATATGTGTTAATATTTTTCTTTCCTCACTACCTCTGGGCTGCCTTCCATTACATTCAATTAAAATTTCTACCAGTCCGTCTCTCTCCAGAGAAAATTTCGTTGCAAAAAAATTTAAATTATTAATTTAAAATCCACTGCGGAGTCCAGGGGCGTAGCCGAGCAGCTGGTAAAACTATAACGTATCATTGGTAGACTTTATCCGAGGGGTGAACCGCGACCTAATATGCTGTACACCTACTTCCAATTTTATACTTCCAAATATTCCCAAGTACTTTCAAATATTCCCAAGTACTTTCAAATATTTCCAAGTACTTCCTAAATATTTCCAGGCCCTTACAAATATTTCCAAAGAGGTGTACATCTACTTCCAATCGCGGATCACCCCTCGACTCTATCCAATAGTCGTTTGAAATATTAATTAAAATCTTTTTTTAAGACTCGGTACGCTATTTCAATGAATTAATAGTTTTAAATTATAAATATCGAAATATCTGATAGGAGAGAGGAGAGGAGGTGAGAGATCCAATCGACTTGATTGGGGAATAATGGAATTGAAATAATTATCGGAAAAGAGGTTTTTTTATCTAATTAGATTTTTCCTCTTATTAAAAACAAGGACTAAAGATAAATAAGGACACTCGATGGTGGAGAAGCAATTTCCGGAATCGAAGCTAAAATACAAGGTATGCATTAATTAATGTAAAATAATTGGTTTAATAAAATTTATAAAAAAAAAAAAAAAAAAAAAAAAAATATCTGATATTAATTTCAATTTAATATTTTCTTACTAAAGAGTCAAAAGGCTGTTATTAAAATAATTTAATTGAGAAATTAATCTTTAATAGTGTGAAATAGGTTTGGGCTTGTATATTCTTAGGTCTTAAGGAAGAGAGATCATCCTATCCGCGCTCTTTTTAATCATTTTCCTTAATCAGATTCTAATGAAAGAATCCTTCACCCGCACATTTATTAAATAATATAAATAGGTATAAAGCACAAAATTCCGAATATGTAGGTACCCTATACGACTATAGATCAATTATAACAGAGGGTGCAAGTATGTGTTAAGTCATAATGGACATCAGTTTATTTTGAATTGTAAAAAAACTCACATCCTCAAAGTTTTAAATATAATCTATTAATTTATGTCTATATTTTATAAATTCATCGCTTTGAAACCTCAAGGAATATATTAAAGGGAAGCAGTCAAAATCAACTAGTATAAGTACGCTGCACCTGACTTTCACTTACTCTTCTTTGAATAAAATAATTCAAAAAAATGATGTTTTTTATATTTTTGAACCAAAAAGTAGAGAGCCCAAAATCTAATCAGTTCTCCGGATTGGAAATACAAATATTTTAGTTTAAGAACAAACTTTCTTGGACTTTGTGTACTTAAATAAATTTTTATAATTTTTCTAACTAATATAACAAAGAATAATTGACCTATCAATGAGAAGTGTTTTGACCGCGCTTTATTTTAAAGATATTTTATCACGAGACTATTGCGGATTATGCTATTAAAGTCTGTGGAGTCTTAAATCTGGACCAAGAAGGAAAAAAGATGTGATCCACTTAGCTACAATCCAACGTCATTTTGCGTATAGCCCGCTAGACATTCGGATGGATCACCAAGTGAACTTGAGATCTCAGATGTTATATATTCAATCTCCCAGTACAGAGCGCTAGACCTATTAGCATGTATGTTAGATGCCTGCCATAAATTAACCGAATGTTTTCTACATTTGATTCAATCACGAATCAACTGTAGGAAATTTTGTCAAATATTGAGTGAAAATAATATTTGATCTTAAATATTTCTAACTTGAAATAATGATCTTAAATAAATTTTTATAATTTTCATGATAAAATATCTTTTTTTTTCAAATAAATCGCGGTCAAAACACTTCTCATTGATAGGTCAATTATTTTTTGTTATATCAGTTAGAAAAATTATAAAATTTATTTAAGATCATTATTTCAAGTTAGAAATATATAAATTCAAATATTATTTTCACTCAATATTTGACAAAATTCCCTACAGTTGATTCGGGATTGAATCAAATGTAGAAAACATTCGGTTAATTTATGTATTTAAATTATCGAGAGTATCAGAATAAAGACACAAAGACAGAAAAAAGGGTTGAAAATGATTTTTCCCAAACATTTTCCAACACTATGGTAAAAAATATGTATAAATATTTGCGTAAATTCAATACTACTAGAGTAATATGTTAATTCCTTTACCATATATTATTATTCCCGTATGGAAATAAATAGATTTTCGAAATATGTTTTTTATACATTTTTTGAAAATATATTAAAAATATAAAAATTTTGTGTTAAATTTATATAAAATTTATACTAGAGCGACATAAAAATAGTTTATATTTTAAGAATATATAGAAAACATAAACTTTATAAAAATTTAACACAAAACTTTTATATTTTTAATATATTTTCAAAAATATATAAAAAAGATATTTCGAAAATCTATTTATTTCCCCATACGGGTTAAAATAACACTAGCTATTTAAAATGAAACTTTTTGGCCTCTGAATGAGTCCCGTTGTAATTCTTTAGCAAAATCGTCACGTGCTAAAATTTAACCCAAATGAATACTACAATTTGTGACTTTGATTAAGACCATGGGTTCCGTAGTTTTAACATGAGGACACTTTGAAGTCGCGCTTCCCGCGAGACCGATTCCAATGCTTTATCCAATCTGCATCGTATTAGATAAAGTAAAAAGAAAATTAGTATTTGCTGATTTAACGCTACTCGAATGCTCCGCGTATTTCTATCATTTTATATCACGGTTTTATTTAACTGGGAGTAGGTGGGCGGAGGTGGGCGGGGGGTGCAAATCGATCATGGAATGGCAAGACATATTAAAGGGAAACAGCCAAAATCAAATACTGTGCGCAGCACACGACTTTCACTTACAACCTACTCTTCTTTGAAATAATCCTATATTAATTTTTACCTTTCACATTAGTCCCCTCATAGTGTATCAATCGATATAAGAAAATAAAATTAATGTGGTCCCTAGCAAGAGACGCATTTTGATTGTAATTGCAATCCGTGCCCTTTAAGGGACCACGTTTTTTTTCCTCTAATATATTAAACTATCGTCAAATGGGGTGAGTTTGTCCCACTTTTTGTGTACCTACTTTTCTATGTAGGTATTTTAATGAGTATATAATATTGTATTGGCAACTATGTCTAAAACGGGGATCGGGTTGGCCGAGAGGATAGCGTACAAGCCTGCTAATAAAGTGAACCCGGGTTCGAATCCAACTCGTGGCAACCGGCTAAAATCTGATCCCTAGATAGAAGACAAAATTTAAAAATAATAGTATCGTAAATTGGCTGATGGCTAGAAAGGCCGAAAAGCCCAAAAAATGTCTAAAACAACAGCCAGCTTTTAGTTTTAATCTCATTAAAATATAAGCTGACGTGTTCTGATGTGGCCATCCATTTGACTTTACCATACAACCTGGCCCCTAAAATTATTTATAATCATGTAGGAGGGTTAGTTTTTGCATTTTTATACTTCTGGGGGTCCACTGATTATGTATAAAAAATTTGGTTTAGTTTGCTCAAAAGGCATAGATTTTTAATTTTTAACCCCCCTCCTCCACCTCTACCCCCCTTGATTTTGGAACGATATGCACCAAAATCTAATCAGCTCTTAATCTAAATGGACCAAAACTACGTGTGAAATTTGGTTTCGATATTCACACTAGTTTTTGAGCTAGCTCGTCCACAAAAATTTGGTAACGCACAGACAACCAGACAGACTAACAGACATTTTGACAAAACAATTATTATCTCGAAAAATATAATTTTTTCGCTGTTCACTTATTAGGGCTTTTTTGTAGAGCGAAATGCCATGGTTTCGCTCAATTTTTTTAATCAAAATAGTTTCAGCCGTTTTTGAGATATTTCGAAAAAAAGAAGAGAAAAAACCACTTTTTTCATGCACGATTACAATACTTGACCATACCCTGTATGGTAAAGTAAAAAAAGAAGTTATATTAAGCCAGTTAGTCAGTCACAAATTCGGCACAATCTTCCCCGCTGGTAGAGATAGTTTGTGCCAGCATATTTTTCCTATGATTTCTTATATTCAAATCAATGTGGCAGAATCTCACATCAACTAGGGTTTGGTTTGTGCCATAAAAATGCCACAGTGAATGAAAAGCTATCACAAAACAAAGAGGTTAAATTAAGTTAAGCGATAGATACAGCAGAGAATGCAGCACATTTCAAACTTTCCATCTGTTCTAAAAACAGATCCTACCTCTTATAGTTAAGGCTGGACATTCAAAAATACGATTTGGAACAATCTAACCCCTGCTGTCACAAAGTCACCTCATTTGAAGGTATTTTATTTTGAAGAAGTACTGTTAGTATTCAATGAAGATTAGGCAGTTCAAGAATATGAAAATTACAATTTCGTTTCTAAACAATGGCTAATTTAATAAGTTTTATTATAATTATTTTTATAATTTTATATTTTATTATTATTTTAACGTGAACTCTAAACCCCTTTTAGTCGCCTTTTACGACAAGCAGGGAATACTATTGGACTACTCTATTCCCCGGTCCACAGGGGGAAAACATTTATAGGTATAATATACTTTTTTGTTCCAGGAGTTGATGGTTTTGATTCAAGGTGAAACATATTTAATATAATTAGATTAAAATTAGAGTAGATACTTACTAGGTCAGTTGTACAAATATATTATGATATTTTTCAAACCTACCTAGTAGTTTAATTATAATTTAATTTAATTTATATATAGGTACTTATAGAAAGAGTATTGAATTTTTTCAAAACTTATAGGGAAATTGAATGATTTTACGCGAATTGAATAAATAATACTATACGTATTACGTAGGTAAGCTTCCCGTTTACTCGTTTTAGAATGGATCTTTAAAAAAAATTTATTATGAATAATAAATTTTTAATATCGAAAAAAAACTCTCTATATTTAACTGAATGTTTTCTACATTTGATTCAATCGCGAATCTAATGTAGGGAATTTTTGTCAAAATATTGAGTGAAAATAATATTTGAACTTATATATTTCTAACTTGAAATAATGATATTAAATAAATTTTAATTTTCCTCATTAATATATCAAAGAATAATTGATACGTCAACGAGGATTATTTTGACCGCGCTGATTTGAAAAAAGATATTTTTATCTCGCGAGACTACTGCGGATTACGCTATTGGAGTCTGCGGAGTATTAAGTCTGGACCAAGAGAGAAAAAGATGTGATCCACTTAGCTACAATCCAACGTCATTTCGCGTATAGCCCGCTAGACATTCGGATGGATCACCAAGTGAATTTGAAATCTCAGATGTTATATATTCGATCTCCCAGTCCAGAGCGCTAGATCTATTAGCATGTATGTTAGATGCCTGCCATTAATTAACTGAAGGTTTTCTACATTTGATTCAATCGCGAATCTAATGTAGGGAATTATTCTTTGATATATTGATGAGGAAAATTAAAATTTATTTAATATCATTATTTCAAGTTAGAAATATATAAGTTCAAATATTATTTTCACTCAATATTTGACAAAAATTCCCTACATTAGATTCGCGATTGAATCAAATGTAGAAAACCTTCAGTTAATTAATGGCAGGCATCTAACATACATGCTAATAGATCTAGCGCTCTGGACTGGGAGATCGAATATATAACATCTGAGATTTCAAATTCACTTGGTGATCCATCCGAATGTCTAGCGGGCTATACGCAAAATGACGTTGGATTGTAGCTAAGTGGATCACATCTTTTTCTCTCTTGGTCCAGACTTAATACTCCGCAGACTCCAATAGCGTAATCCGCAGTAGTCTCGCGAGATAAAAATATCTTTTTCAAATCAGCGCGGTCAAAATAATCCTCGTTGACGTATCAACCATTGCTTTGATATATTAATGAGGAAAATTTAAATTGATTCTCTATATTTAATTAAAAAATAGGTATATAATCAAGAAATTCTATATTTCGCTAGTAATCTGAATTTCTAATTGAATATTCTTGTTCCCTAGATATTATGACAAGTATCGTTTTAGCTCTAATTGCATATTCCAAATAGCCATTTCTAAAGAATATCAGCAATTAAGAAATTAATCTTTAATAGACTGAAACAAGTCAACAAGTCTGGACTTGAATTTAATATCCTTGCCACTGGCTTAGATGAATGAAAAGTGGGTTCATTCTATCCGGACCCTTTTTAATAATTTTTCTCAATCAAATTCTAGTGAAAGAATCGCTCACCCGCACATTTATTAAATAACGAGCTTTTCGTGCGTGCCTTTGGAACGCCCTCGAAGCTCGGCCCTCCGGGCTGGTGCCCTGGCGGGCAGCGTCTCAGTAAAAAAATTTTATTCCTCTTAAAAAACCACACTCCAAATGTATACTCGTAAACTACCGAAAATACATCGTCTCTTAAAAGTTTCGCCTCTTTAATTTTTGAGTGGCGGGGGGGGGGGAGGAATAATTATGAATATATTTAAATTTAAAATTTAAATTTCATTTTTCCTTTTCAAAACAAAAACAATGAAATGATTTATGAACTGAAAAAAATTCGCAGGCTGAATCATGGAAATTATTCAAATTTACGCGGTTCAATTAATTTAATTAATTACAAAAAATATATTTAATGTTTCTTAATTTAAAATGAATCGGAGTCTTTCATTTCAAAATTACAATTATATTTCAAATTTGCCTGGTTAATGAAAATCGATTGGAGCCATCAGTTTAAAATCCGAGCTGACAATATATTTCAAATTTGCCTCGTTAATTAATATATATTTAATGTTTCTTAATTTAAAATCTATTGGTGTTTTTTCATTTTCATTCGAGTTCAAATGAATACAATATTATCTCGACACAAAGTCTAAATCAAAAATTTATAGTTTTAGTAACAGAAATCATGGTATATATATTAATGCAAGATTGGTCTAGTGGTTAAAGCTAATGACCTTAGTTCAAGAGTTCGTAGGTTCGATTCTAGGCAAGAGGGAAATTTTTTTAGAGAAATTTCTCTTAGCGTTGTTACAAATTAATCTAGATAAATATATATAGTATAACATTCATTAAATACACGATATTCCATTAATAACTTAAATGTGTTACAAATAAAAAAAGTGCCAAGGTCAGTAAATTAAATTTCTTTAGGTATGTTCAATTCTTTCCACAGATTATTTTATAAGTCAATGGAAGCATCAACGTTAAGTCACGGCAAGATCAATTGGGACTCTATCTACATATTATTTATATTTATTTCCGATTTATTATGCTGCGCGAGGCTCAAATGGTTCGAAATAAATAAAAAAAAAAACATCCCCCAATTTTCAAGTCTCTATTTCAATTTTAACCTTTACCGAACAGCAATGCAAGTTTCTCATTTAAATAACATGCGGGTTTTTGGCATTGAACGATCAATTTTTTATTCCGGCCAAACCAATGGTTCAAAAAATTTGAAACTGTGTAAACTTTATCCTTATAATAGTAGTTATCCTTCAGAATTTTTAGAGATTTTTAGCTATTATAATTTTGGAGTCTATATAACTTACTAATACTAAGATATAACAGTATTTCATCTTGCTGTAACTCCAAAATTATAATAGATAAAATTCTATAAAAATTCTAAGGGATAGCTACTATTATAAGGATAAAGTCTACAGAGTTTCAAATTTTTGAACCATTACTTTCGGAATAAAAAATTGATCGTTCAATGCCAAAAACCACATGTTATTTAGATCAAATACTTGCATCGCTGTTCAGCAAAGGTTAAAATTGAGGTAGGGACTTGAAACTAGCAGGGATAATTTCTTTTATTCATTTCGAATCAAATGAGCTTCGGGCAGCATAAAAATTGGAAAATACCTAAAATAAGGACCATCCTAATGTTCACCTTAAAATCACACGAAAAATTTTATTTTATTTTATTCAACACTTACTATACATCCGGTAACAAATTCTGAAACACCTCAAAATTTCCACTCATTATGTTATACAGGGTGTCCCAAAAGTCAAGGATCAAACGTGAACACGAGATAGGTGAGTTCAGGATTGTCCAAAATAAAAAAAAAATTTTTAATAAAACTCTCTTAGTTTTCGAGTTATGGGCATTTTTTTGAAAACCGTGAAAATCGCTACCCTGCTCTAAATAGTTGAATGCTGTGGCTACGAATTTTCATATTTTATAATTCTAATTTTTGTTACGGAATCCTGAATAATACTGCTATCGATCCACAAAACAGAAAATAACTAAGAGTATTATACTTTTTGAGAAAAAAAATATTTTGTCAGATTCATGTGTCAAAAAATTTTAATCAGCTAACTTTGACTCTTGATATCTTAAAAAAAACTCTATCAAACAATAATGGCAAATTATCTAAAAAATTGACGCATCTAATCAAGATTTCAAAATGGTATAAAACATTCCACTTATATCAACTTGGAAGCATCAAAGTTAAGTCACAGCAAGATCAATTGGTACTCCACTATATATTATATATCTATCTATATTTATTAAGTAAAATTATTGTATTGGTTTGAATTAAGCAGAAAACAAGCTGATTGATATCTCTTTATGAATATAGTTTATTAATAATAATAATTAAATTGAAAGTTTTTGTGCCGTGGGTAGCAGAATTTTTATATATTAAAGGAGACAATAAAATAGTGTGTCTTCTGTTGGAATTATAAATTTTATTTATTTAAAACGATCGTTATAAATAAATAAAATTTATAATTAACAGAAGACACACTCTTTATTGTCTCCTTCAATAATAATAAATAATTGACAATTTTTCGAGGGTTGATTGATATTTGCTATTTGATTTTCCGAGCCTGGTGAATAATAAATGAAATATTTCTTGTATATGATGGCGAGCAAGGCAGAGCAGGTATTGATTTCTGCAACTGCATTTACGAGAATTTCTATTTATGCTAAAATAAATGTATTTTTATTCCCTCTCTCTCTCTCTCTCTCCGTTTGTGCATTTTAGATAAATAAAAGCGGACGTGTGGGTGTTTATTGTTTTTGATAAGGGATGTATTTTATAGGGAAAGTTAGGGTAGGGAGAATTTGAATAGGCAGTTGCATTGCAATGCGTTCGTTCATTGCAACAAGGCGTGACATGCGGGCTGATAAGCGCTATCTAAACCGCAGTTGGGAAATTTCAAGGTGCATTTGGATTGGACAGGCATAATGAAAGGAGAGAAAATGCATTCAATCGTCAGAATTTTATCAGAAAAAGTTAAATAAATAAATAAATACAAATATTATGATAAAGTTAGTGAATGGAGAATTTTCAATGAGCTTGGCTCGTTATCTAGAGCTCAGAGTGTCAAGAGTGCTATTGGAAAATGTATGTACATTCACATTCAAAAGGTTTTCGACATAACCCAGACAGACAGCACATATTGGTATTTTGAACGTTCCAATGACGTAGATCACCAACGACTTTAATTTACCGGATAGATCCCGATACGTCTTAATTTGGAGCAAATTCATGTTTGAAATACTTAGTAGGATGTCGTTAGTATATGTTCTTTTATTTTCGTAAGAAAGACATTCACCTATTTGTCAAAATATCTATACTTTATCAAATTTTTTGTATACTATAGCTCAAAAATTAGTGTGAAGATCAAATCGAAATTTCACAAAATTTCAAAATTCTTTATAATGAAATTAAGAGCTGATTTTGGTTGAAATCGAACTAAAATTTAACGTAGGGTAATTATTAATGTATATCGTGTACGAAATTGGCCTGTTTACTCTGTTCGCTATTATATTAAATGAATTTCAAGAGGAGTAATGAAGCAATCGAACAAACTTTTATATACTACTCCTATATAAATATACCAACGAGCCCCGTCCCATCACCAATATTTTTTCTTTTTAAATAGAATTATGCTAATTCACGGTAAATTTAATTTAAATATTTATTTTTATTATCATTTGGAACAACATTTTAAACAATTTAAAACATTTTATTGTAACATTTAACTTAAAATTATTTTTAATTGTTAAAAACATATTTTTATATAAAAAATAGTTCTTTGCTTTTCACGATTTTTTTTTTAAGAATCTTTGAATATGTGAAATAATCAAGTAGGCTTTGCCTTTTTCCAACAAAAGAAAGTTTGTTTTGTTTATTATTAGTAAAAATGACTCGTGGAAAGGTTGTTGATGAAAAAATTCGCTCAATTATTATCAATTTATTTAAAAAGGGAAAATCAAACACAGAAATTCGCGATCTAGTTAATTTATCAAAGTTTACTGTCAGAAGTATTATTAGAGTTTATAAAACAACAGGTACAATAGCTACAAAACCTCGGTATGCGTCGAAATCCAAAATATCAGATGCTGATAGACCGGGCATTGAAGAAGATTATTAGAAAAAACAGGCGTTCGAACTATGGTGAATTATCTGTTCTTTGGAGCGATGCTGTGGGGCGAAGTGTTTCAAGATCCACGTGCCATAGAGAAGCCCTTAAGTTAGGTTTTAAAACTTACAAGGTAATTTTATTGCAACTTATTCCAAATTTTTTTAGGCGAAAGAAAAGCCACTCTTGACATTAAAACAAAAGAAAGACCGGCTTATATGGGCTAAAAGCCACATTAATTGGAGGAGTGATGAATGGAATAGTGTCCATTGGAGTGATGAGTCTCGTTTTGAAGTTTGTGTTGGAGACAATCGAAGCAGAGTTATTCGTCAGAAAAATGAAGCTTTCAATTCAGATTGTTTAAAAAAGAAAGTAAAATTTTCTGCTTCAGTTATGGTATGGGGTTCAATGTCTGCTAGAGGTGTTGGAAAACTTCACTTCATTGATGGAATTGTAAACACCAATAAATATTTAGAGTTAAAAAATCGTTACTTCCAACAATGGCAGATGCATTGCAGAATAATAATAATTTTGTGTTCCAACAAGACGGGGCGGCCTGCCATACATCAAGAAAATCTTTAAAATGGCTTTCTGATCATAATGTTCCACTTTTGGAGTGGGTGGCAAACAGTCCCTGACTTGTCACCAATTCTTTGGCACACAATGAAAAAGCTATTACGAATACAACCAGCTAGAAACGTAGTCGAATTAAAACACAAACTTCAAAATATTTGGGATACTTTCACTCAAGATGAGTGTCAAAACTTAATAAGTACGTTGCCCAAAAGAATTCAAGCCATAATTAAAAGTAAAGGCGACGTCACACAGTGGTAAAGGTTTTGGATTTTGAATGTTTTCCTTGTTTTTAACAATTAAAAAAATAATTTTTAATTAAATGTTACAATAAAATGTTTTAAATTGTTTAAAATGTTGTTCCAAATGATAATAAAAATAAATATTTAAATTAAATTTACCGTGAATTAGCATAATTTTATTTAAAAAAGAAAAAATATTGTTGGGCCAATTGAGATGGGACGGGGCTCGTAGATGATCGGTATTTTTTGTCGTTTGATCGATTCTTCAGTTATATCCGGGACAAAAGAAGAAAAGGAGAAACTTGTATTGGGAGCCCTTGGTCTTGTAACAAGCCAATTTTGGTTTTTTGTAAGAGGGGGCGTGGTCGGACAAAGCCGAGAAGGAAATCTCTCTCTCTCTTCTCTTTTCCATGGATCCAATTCCATCGTACTTTACCAATTGACAAAATTAAACTCCAACTTCCTAGTCAACGACGACCCAGACACTTCCGCACCATTTTCCTTCTTTTTTTTTTAATCCATCCGCCTATTTGAGTTGGTTTAATCAGTGAATCGAGCAGCAGCAGCAGCCAGGGTCCTTCCTTTCCTGCTCGTTAAACAAAATTTCACCTTCAAAGTGAGGATCCGGTTTGCTAAAGTCCTTTTTTTTTTTACCTGTACTCGTATATATTTTACTTTTATATATTTATTTGTTCAACAAAAAAGCCAAGGTATAAGGTTACAAAAAGACCTTGATAAAAAAAAATATTATTTCACTAATGCAAGAGAAAATAATCGTTGCTAGACTTTATCCAAAGACGCCAAATAAAATGCTTATTTTCCAGCAGTTTTTTTTTTTAATTAATATTAAATGGTGTTTTTTTTAATTTATCCAAATATTTCGGAATTAAAAATGACGAAATGAAATGTCTCTGTAGTCCTGTGTTCGAATTTTGAAGACTGAGCAAATACACTGATTTCGGGTGAGGTCCAGTAAAGAAGGAATATTGTAAAAAAAAATCCAAAATATTTAAATAAATTAAAATACCACTATTTAAAATTAATTGAAAAAACTGCTGAAAAATAAGCCTTTTATTTAACCCCTTTAAGAATCGTCAGGACCACCGTGAATTGAAATTTTATCCAAAGACATTTGAAATATTTAATGATTATTACTTTATTATTAATCAGATATCAATGGCTATTTGAAGTCCATGTTGACTTATAATTAAAAATAACGATCGATTCTTATCTAATAATGAAGGAATATGCTTATTACAATCCATTTTTGATGTTTTGACCATGAGCTATATTAAACCGATCAAATCAATAAATTTTAGACTATTAAAAAAAGTACGTACTCTTTTACTTTAGGGTAGTGTTTCCAAACCTTTTTTGTGCCATGTCACGCCTAAGCATTTCTAAAATTCTCATCAACCCTTAATACATAATTTTTATATTCTAAAAATGAATTATTATTTATTTTTATAATCAGGAACGAGGCTTTTTGAATCACAGTAGGAAGATCGAGTCCTTATAGAATGATGGTTATTTTTTCTTTTTTTCAATAAAAAATTTTCATCAGGGTTTATAATTTAATTTTATTTGAAACAAGAGACGTTTCGGCATTAACTCAATGCCATCTTCAGTCTATAAAAACATTTAACAATATATCACATTACATTTCACAATTAATAGGTATATCACAATTCACAAAGATAATATTTAACTAATGGTCTTACCTATGTTAAAAAATAAGATATCATTATATTTCCTTCACAGAGGCAAAATGAAAAGAAATTAAATTACTGAGGTCAACACGCATCTCAAACAGTGAGTTAATTCAATTAAGGAAACTCAGAAATGTAAAATTAAAAAAAAAATATAAGGCAAAATACAAGATAAATGAAAGAAAACTCACTGTTTTAGACCTCAGTAATTTAATTTCTTTTCATTTTGCCTCTGTGAAGGAAATATAATGATATCTTATTTTTTAACATAGGTAAGACCATTAGTTAAATATTATCTTTGTGAATTGTGATATACCTATTAATTGTGAAATGTAATGTGATATATTGTTAAATGTTTTTATAGACTGAAGATGGCATTGAGTTAATGCCGAAACGTCTCTTGTTTCAAATAAAATTAAATTATAAACCCTGATGAAAATTTTTTATTGAAAAAAAGAAAAAATAACCATCATTCTATAAGGACTCGATCTTCCTACTGTGATTCAAAAAGCCTCGTTCCTGATTATAAAAAATATTATAAGAATCAAATAATTACTATTCCTGAATATTATTATTTATATTTTTATCTGAATGAGCCCATTTTTGAATTTCCCCATTAATAATCAAACTGCCCCCTGTACACTTTGGGAAACAATGAACTAGGTTTTAGGTTAAATTTAATTTTGGGTCCATTATCAATTGCACATATCCTCTTTTAAATATGGAACTCTTCTAGGGAAAATAGTTTCACGTATTTTTGAGTGAAAATTTTATCATTTTTAATAATTTTTACCCCCCCCCCCTTCCCATTTGGGTCACTCTTATTTTCATATGGAGAGACATTTTCATAACGTCGTAGAGCGTGCATAATATGCGAAATTTCGTACAAACGATCAAAGGGTTTAGCTAGGAGATATATTGATATTTCTATTTTTTAAACCCCCCCCCCAATTTTAGCCTCCGAAAATATAATTTCTCTTATAGATCTTTTTTATAGTATTTTTTTTTAAGTGAAACTTCTTTAGTGACGTATCTATTTGAATTTTTGTTACAATAAAGGGGAAATGACCAAATAGAGGGGAAATAAAAGACAACCCTTGAAGGGGCATCTTCTGGCCAAAGGGCTCCTTGGACTCTGTAAGGTGTATTAAAATAATAATATAAATTTAAAAATTGTATTTTTCATGATCTATTTTGAATTTTTGTTACAATAAAGGGAAATGACCAAATAGAGGGGAAATAAAAGACAACCCTTGAGTGGGCATCTTCTGGCCAAAGGGCTCCTGTAAGGTGTATTAAAATAATAATATAAATTTAAAAATTGTATTTGTCATGATCTATTAGTGGGTTTTAAAATTAAAGTTTCACTTCCCATTTGAGCTTTTTTTATAATTTTAATTCCCCCCCCCTAATTTCGAGTCACTTTTGAGCCCCATGTGCCTCAGAATCCATTTGAGATTTAATGCTAAAATTATACACATTTAATTATGTAATCCATCTTGTAGAGAGTACCAAATTTCAATAATATAGCTTAAATAGATTCTTAAATATGGACTTGAGAAAATAGCTAATTTTGACACTCACTCACTGATTGACTGACTGACAGGTCATCAAAATCTATCGGGTACTTCTAATTATTCTAGCATCATGAAATTTCGCAAGGTGGTAGAATTTGGAACACAAATAAAGGAAATTATCTAAAGACCCAGACTTTCTCTCCTTCAACCCCTAAAGAGAATGATGTTGAGTAAATTTTCATCATTTTTAAATATGAAATAACCCTATTATTTTGACGTGACAACGTCTTATAAATTGGTTTGCCGGGTGACACTTCAAGAAACTGCGTTACGCTCCGCTCACGTTATGCGCTCACAATGAGAGCGAGTGAGAGGCACGCGTCCCTTCCACTCGGGCATGGTTAGCCCGCCTAAGAGCGAGAGAGACAGACATAAAAAGTGAAAGGCACGCACGCACTTCCTTTCATTTCATATTTCTCCTATCATCGCCCTATCCTCAACAAAATCACTCAGATAGGAACAAGTTAAGTTGTAGTAAACGCTGTTTCATTGTACGCAAATGTATTGCAAGTTATTGTATGTATATTTGTATATAAATACGTATGTATGTGTAAAGGTAAAAATAAAATTTTGTTAATATGAAATTCAGTGCGAGATTCTTTGTATAAATTAATGTTTTAAATATAATTCTTTGTATAAATAAATGTTTTAAATTGTTACTATTATTTCATCCTTCTTCCTACTATACGAATGAATATTCACATTAAAATTATTTTACCACTCAAAGTCGTTGTCACGTAAAACTTTCGCCCGTATACCGACTTTACAGGCAACCATTTTTTATTTAGACTTTTATATTGGGCAGACGTAGGCCGACGTTTTTAAATAGGTATATTGTTTAAAAAAATAAATATACCATATAATAATTCCGTGGTTCATTTTTTTATGCAATTCTCCTTTATGGTGATGAAAATCAGGCAGAGGTGCGCTAGTTAACGGGGAAGTAAATTGAAGGAGACAATAAAAGAGTCCTTCCATTCATAAATTAATTCCTGTGAATCCATTGTAATAGACTGATGAAGAGGGCAATGCCCTCGAAACTATAGTCTCGTTATAAATAAATAAATAAAATTTATAATTCCAGCAGAAGACACACTCTTTTATTGTCTCCTTCAATATATAAAAATTCTACTACTCTCGGCACAAAAACTTTCAATTTAGGGGACGTAAATATTTTGTTCTTATGGGAGAATAGAATTTGTTTTTTTAATGTCAAGAGGGGGTGGATTCGCTCGCTATTCTATTACATATGTTATTATCAATTCTCAATAAGCTCAAAGAGATGTCATCCCTCATCAGTGAATTTAGCCAATAAATAAACAACAAGGTTTGAAAACAAATTCATTTTTAACCGACTTCAAAAAAGGAGGAGGTTCTCAATTCGACTGAATTTTTTTGTTTGTCTATGTTACCTCATATCTCCGCCAATTATGAACCGATTTTGATGATTTTTTATTGGGTTCAGTCTAGCTTCCGATGGGTCCCGTTTTTTCATTGGTATTGGACCTTTTTTGATATGTTTGTTCAGGCATAACTTCTTTGTTTATTAACCGATTTTAATGATTCTTTTTTTATTTGAAAGAGGGTACCTTAGGGATAGTACCATATTAATTTGGTCAAGTTCTGAAGATATGATCAATGACGAAATAAAATAAATCTCCAATTCTTATTAGCAAATAATCGAAATTATAATAAATAAAATCTTTTATAAAAATCAATCTTAAAACGTTCATTTAAAACTCGCAAACGTTTCGAGAGAATTTCTATATTTATGAATTGAATTGTATTATCATTTTCTGGGAGGTCCTGATTGGATCGAATATGGAATTGGAATAATTATCGGAAAAGAGGTTTTTTTCTTTAATTAGTTTTTCCTCTTAATAAAAACAAGGACTAAAAGATGATCAAGGACAGTCGATGTTGGAGAAGTAATCTCCGGAATCGAAGGTCAAAAACAATGTATGCATATATTCATGTAAAATAATTGGTTTAATATCATTTTCTGGTTCATTTGCAGGACGCTTTCTCTTACGAGATGCATGCAAGGTATTATATTAAGTCACTATTAATAACATCACTAAAAAGAGAAAAATAAAAATACTTTTTATAAAAAATAAAAATAAAACCGACTTCAAAAAAATTAAATGGAACAAATAAAATAATAATAACTTAAAAATAAAATAAAATATACTAAAAGGTATAAAATAATTACTATCTTATTTAGTTACAACTAAACGATGAAATATTAACATGAAATTACTTTTTGAAGTCGGTGCTAAACATATACATTTCATGAATCGCACTCGACGGATCTTACTTAGTACGTTAGGCGCGTACGCTCGCTTATAGGTATAGTTTGTTTTGCACCGACTTCAAAAAGTAATTTCATGTTAATATTTCGTCGTTTAGTTGTAACTAAATAATTTGCTCCATTTAATTTTTTTGAAGTCGGTTTAATTTTTTTTTATAAAAATTATTTTTATTTATTTTGCGTCGGAGTACCAAAAGTGATTTCATTTTTTTCGAAACTAATCTTTGTCAATTTTCAAATAATACACGTGTGCCAGATTTAACTTTTGAAAGGTTCTTGGTATTATTGAATAATCTTCTGATTCCTAGACCACCTTACAGGTTCTTATGGAATTTGTCCTAGAGTAAATATTAAACAGTTTAGGAGTTATTTGATTATTTCTGGGGGGACGGTAAATAGAGAGAAACACAGGCACAAAAGCCCTTTAGTAGTATGTGATTTTTTTGAAAGGGATTAATTTACCTTTGTCTGCCCAAAATAAAAGTCTAAATAAAAAGTAACATTTTTATTTTCACTCATGTCTACGATACTGGACCTTTATTTATTAAAATAAATTTAAGTTCACTAAACTTGCTTTTCTTTCAATTTATACCGGATGAGTTTTTTATCTTGTCTTATAATTCAAAAACAGTGCATTATATTGAAAAAAGTTTCAAATAAAAGTTTGTTTATAGCGAGGGGAAACTAAACTACGCTATTGTTTGTCGACCTAGAACAAGCTTTCAAGGGTATTTCAATGTCAAGTTCTTTTTTTTAAATGGAATCCTATATTTTTCTCAACGTCTCCTTAATCTACAAAAAAACTGAACAACTTTTATAAGAACTATTTTTTTATACGAAATCAAATAAACAAAATATATGAATCAATTAGATCTCAAAAAAAAATCTTAATAATTATTTTTAACAATTATTTAAGTTAATTATCAAATAATAATGATTAAATAATTAATTATTAAATAAATAATTTAATGATAATTAATAATTTAATAATTTTTCGACACTGTTCTGAGACATTCCAGAGTGTATTTATTGCAAGGATGAATTCCAATTCCAATTTCCTTATTTGGGCCTGTTCAATTTCTTCGTAGCCTTTACATTTCCTGATTTTTTTTTGTTTTTTTGTTTTTAAACATATTTTACAACACAATAAAATGAAGCTTGTGAGGGTATATTCCCATCAGGAAACCGCTCGGCATTCATTTCAATGGCTTCCACATTCACCGCATAAATTAAGTGTCTTCAACAAAAGATGCTCCATTTTTATTATGGTAATACAATATAACTATCTACTGGATTGACACGAGAAATAAACTTTTTTAAACTCAAGAATTTCAACTAGTTCTATTAAATAGAAAATAATCTCTTAAATATGAGTATAACGAAGTTTTAATATCATTATAAACACTTATTTTCATTGTTTTGACTTTTCGATTTAATGATTATTTATTTAATAATTAATTAATTATTTAATCATTATTATTTGATAATTAAGTTAAATAATTGTTAAAAATAATTATTAAGAATTTTTTTTGAGATCTAATTGATTCAAGTATTTTGTTTATTTGATGTCTTATAAAAAAATAGTTCTAATGAAAGTTGTTCAGTTTTTTTCGTAGATTAAATAGACGTATAGAAAAATATAGGGTTCCATTTAAAAAACAGAACTTGACATTGAAATACCCTCTAAAAGCTTGTTCTAGGTCGACAAACAATAGCGTAGTTTAGTTTCCCTCTCGCTATAAACAAACTTTTATTTGAAACTTTCTTCCATATAATGCACTGTTTTTGAATTATAAGACTGTCTCAAGATAAATAAACTGCAACGGATCGTTGCTAAACTTTATCAAATTCATTTGAAATATTAATATGTTTGTTCCTTTATTATTAATCAGATATCACTTGCAATTTGTAGTTCATATTGAAATTAATTCAAAAATAATTCTCATTTAAGAGTCGAGGAATAACCATTCTACATTGGATTTTTGACGTTTCGGTTTTATTGGTAACCATTGCTGAAGACATAGAGGAATCGACTTAAAATCAAAAATAGCCATCGATTCTCATCTAATACTTGAGGAATAACAATTCTACATTAGGTTTTTGACGTTTCGATTATTATTGGTAACCATTGCTGAAGACATGGAGGAATCGACTTAAAATCAAAAATAACGATCGATTCTTATCTAATACTAGAGGAATAACCTTATTGAATTCCATTTTTGATGTTTTGACTATTAATGGAAACCTCTACTGAAAATGTAGAAGAATCGACTTAAAATCAAAAAGACTAAATTCTTTTTTGGTAAACAACTCAAGTACTTAGATGAGAATCAATCGCTATTTTTGATTTTAAGTCGATTCCTCTATGTCTTCAGCAATGGTTACCAATAAAAACCGAAACGTCAAAAATCCAATATAGAATGATTATTCCTCAAGTACTAGATGAGAATCAATCGCTATTTTTGGTTTAAAGTCGATTTCTCTATGTCTTCAGCAATGGTTACTAATAAAAACCGAAACGTCAAAAATCCAATATAAAATGATTATTCCTCAAGTACTAGATGAGAATCAATCGCTATTTTTGGTTTTAAAATCGATTTCTCTATGTCTTCGGCAAAGGTAACGGATTAGAAAACAACGCAGTTACTATGGTTACTCATAAAAATTCCTCCCAAATTTTTAGCATTTCACAGAAGAAGCCTATCCATTCTTACTTAAGAAAGGCTAATTGAGCTATATTAAAACTTTCAAATGAATAAATTTTAAAAGAATTTAAAAAATTAAAAAAAGTACCATCTTACTCTAGAGTAAAGTACTTTAAAATATAATTTTACTAAAAACTTTATTTAACCTTTTCTGTGGTCCCCAAGGTACTTAATTAGGATATTAAATTTCATCAAAATTGGTTAAGTCATTTTCAAGATATTTAGAAAAAACTAAAAAAGTACTGAAATAAAGTACTAATGTTTGTGAGCCGATATGTACCAAAAACTAATCAGCGCTTCATTTTGTTAAACTAATGGTAGGTTTTCAATTTCATTTCAATCGGTGCAACGGTGTGGAAAAAATCGTGGGCCAAAAAAGCGATAACATACATCACATACATCCATACATACATCCATCCGCACGCACTAAATGAAAAAATCGCACTTTTTGGCCTCTCGACGAGACCCCATGTAATTTTTGGCAAAACCGTCACGTGCTAATATTCAACCTAATTGAATACTACAATTTGTGACTTTAATTGAGTCCATGGGTTCCGTAGTCTTTACCTGAGGACCCTTTGGAAACCACGCTTGCCCCGAGAGCGATTACAATACTTTACCCATGCTTTGCATTGGATAAAGTAAAAACTCACCCGGTATATAATTATATTTTTGTTTTATTCTAGTTCCATGTGAAATTAATTTAAATTTCGATATATACTCATTTCAAGACGTTTCGTGAGTTAACTTCAGGCTTACCCATAGCAAAGAGTGATCCTCTGTTTTTTTAACAGGGTAGATCAATTTAATATAACATTATAAAGTGATTTGAAATACATAATCACCGGAGATGATGCAAACAAATCTACACTATAGTAAAAACAATCCAATTATGAGAAAAGCAAGAGAGAAAAGAAGATGTCTTTGATGCAAGAGAAAGAAGGAAGATATAAAAGTAGAATCTGCCCCTCGGGAGTAATAATCGGGGGCTGCTGATAAAATGAATTTTGAAGGTGGAGGCCATTTCCGGTCCCGAGCTGTTAAATGCCTGACGGTGTTTTTATTACACGAACCCGGTTGGAACACAGTTATTACGCTCCATTCTCACTCTAATGGGAGGTGGAACAAGAGACGATCCCAATCCCCTTCATTAACTCGCTCCCTACAGATGCTGTGGATGCTCTAATACGCAAGCCAATTTATTTGCATATCCCAATCATCAGACAAATAAGCAATTTGGACTGAAAAATCGATTTAGATATTATATGTTTTTACTTTTATCCAATGCGAAGCATGGGGAAAGTATTGTAATCGGTCTCGTGGCAAGCGCGACTTCAAAGGGTCCTCAGGTAAACACTATGGAACCCATGGTCTCTATTAAAGTCAAAAATTGTAGTATTCAATTAGGTTGAATTTTAGCACGTGACGGTTTTGCCAAAAAATACATGGGGTCTCGGCCAGAGCCCAAAAAGTGTGATTTTTCATTTAGAGCCTGTGGATGGATGGATGTTATCGTTTATTTCGTCCACGATTTTTCCACACCGTTGCACCGATTGAAATGAAATTGAAAACCTACCATTATTTTAACAAAATAATGCGCTGATTAGTTTTTCGTACATATCGGCCAACAAACATTAGTACTTTATTTCAATACTTTTTTAGTTTTTTCTAAATATTTTTTGAAAATTACTAAACCAATTTTGATGGAATTTAATATTGTAATTAAGTACCCTGAGGACCACCAAAAAGGTCATATAAAGTTTTTTTTGTAAAATTATATTTTAAAATACTTTACCCTAGAATAAAATAGTACATTGGATAAAGTTTATCAAAGATCCGTTGCAGTTTATTATTTGTACTGTTATAATTTCGTTAAAGGAGAATGGTGTAGGTTCTTGGTGAAACATATTAAATAAAGTAAAGAAAATTTTTGCAAATTTTTTTTTGGAAACTTTTTAAAATTTAAAATATAAAAATACTAGGTAGGTTTTACATAAATAAAAGATCAGATGCTTGTTTAGCACGACTCTATATATATTTCGGGGTATAAGCCCATCTTCAGGAGTTCACAAAGGACACTGAATACAAAACCTATCTAGTATTTTAAATTTTAAAAAGTTTCCAAAAAATATTTCAAAAATTTTCTTTACTTTATGTTATAATTTCCTTTATTCAAATAAAATAAAGACTATTATTCTCTAAACGTTATTTAGAAATCCAAATGTTTTGATGGAGATATTCTCCCTTTATCATTGAAAATTTGAAAAAATACCTGGTTCAAATAAGAATTGTATTTAATTATAGAAAAAAAGATTAAATTTAGAAAGTAAATGAAATTTTAAACAACAAAAATTCAATTAATAAGAGGTCAAATATGGATTCTGCTTTTTCTAATATTACAAAAAAATATATTTGGTGAATAAATGTATAAAAAAATCTTATAAAATGTTTCAAATTTCAGTACTATTGAAGATGGTCAACCAGGGGTGCTCGAAACTGTCTGGTAAATCGATTAAATATTAAAATTATTGTATTTATTTTTATTATGTCACTAAAAAAAAACCATTTAATTTATAAAATTCAAATTCTAGATAAGTCACCTAATCTTAGTTAAAAAGAAATTTCGAAAATATTTATATTTTTTATTTTTATTCAAGGTAATTTCATCTCCAATGCAATTTATATTATTATCGAATTTTGAAAATAAAATTTAAATTGTTTATACACTCACCGGCAAAAAAAAACGCAACACCTAATTTTTTTTATTTTGTATATTTTAATTTTATAATATTTATCTTTGAACAAATAAAATTCATTAATATAATTTCTAAGACAATTTTAAATATAAAAATTTTTAATGTAAGTTTAAAAATGCATCTTAAAGTTTATTTTTTCAAAAAGTTCTAATATAAGTTTAAATTGTCACACTTAATTATCACAAATAATCACCAAGCGGATCATCTTTTAATGATTTTTCTCAACTGAAATTACAAAATTTAATTTTCAGGAAAAATTGTATTGATTAATCTAATTTAAGAAAATTTGATATTTTGAAACAATGTTATAGCCCAAGAGCCCACGACGGCCAGACCTTCGTTATTTTATAAAAGCTGAAAGTTTTTCTGTGCATGTCCCCTATACAGGTAAGAACGACCAGCGACTATAGAGTTTGGGTTGTGGTTACTTTGGCAGGTAACAGGTAATAAAGGTGTATAAAATAGTACTTTAAATTCGTTAAAGTATAAAGCTCAATTTTTTTATATTTTCTTCGGGATAACTTTAGAAATCTCGTCATCCATTGCCGGACACTTATGACAGTTGCTACCCCCTGCCAGACACCCCTAAACTTTAAGAAACTCAAGCTTGAGTGGTTTGCCATAAAAGAATTTAGTCTTTTTGATTTTAAGTCGATTCTTCCACGTTTTCAGTAGAAGTTGTCATTAATAGTCAAAACAACAAAAATGGAATGCAATAAGGTTATTCCTCTAGTATTAGATAAGAATCGATGGTTATTTTTGATTTTAAGTCGATTCCTCCATGTCTTCACCAATGGCTATCAATAATAACTGAAATGTCAAAAATCTATGTAAAAACCATTAAAACTGTCCGCCCCACATGAGGTAACATTTATTTTCTAGGTCGCCAAGTAACATATATGAAATTTAACTGTTATATAAAAAAAAACATTATAATTATAATGTTGATCTTTAATGTTTAGGGGTGTCTGGCAGGCGGTCGCCCCATCGCCCCCCCCTGGATCCGCGCATTCAAATTACAGGGACAAGTGTGAACCTAGTTATACCGATATTAACCTTTAGAGTTAATAATTCTTGCCTTGTGCTTTAACGAACTTAAAGTACTATCTTTATACACCTAAAAAAAATATTTCCGGCCATAGTCATCACAACAAAAACTGTATAATCGAAGGTCATTACAATTATTTAAATAGGGGATTCATCGCAGATCTAGAATAATTCAGCTTTAATCGAATTAATTATATAATAATTAATTAAGGTCTGGCTGAATCCTGATAACCCGAGACCTATTATAGATTATGTAAAAAAATTATTATTGATATTTAGATTAAAATTGTAAATCTAATGTGATTTAACTATTATTATGTAAGTAAATGATATACAATGTTTTAACTTTGTAAAATAAATTGATACCTAAAAAATGTTATTACATTTAAAATTAATAAGATTATTAAGTGATGCGTTATATAGACGCTGAGTGTAGTATTTCTTTCTGAATAGAAGTATTTTTTAAAATTCATGAATACTTACTTTAAAGAGAATTTCCCCCTTAGATGGTGTGGAATTCATATGTCATATTCTTCAGATTCTTGAACTAACAAGTAGAATCGAATTTGCCTTGAGGAAGGCTCGATTGAAACTAAAATGAAATTTAAGAAATTGCCTGATTATTTTACTTTTATCGAATTCGAGGAAAATGATAAACACTTGTTATGGAAAAAATTGAAAAAAATAAAGGGAGAAGAAAATGAAAATAGAGACGAACTTGAATGGGGTCCAGATTATCAACAATTGTTCAGATAACAGTACAGGGTGTCTAAAATGTTACTTACTTATAGGGTGTCTAAAAAGTTTTCATCATTTTTCGACAAATATTAATAATTTCGTATTTCTGATTAATAATATCAACAGGGGGTGTTTTTAAAGTCTTGTATAGGGTGTCTAGAATGTGTCTATCAATTTTGGTGAAATATTAATAATTTTGACCTTTTGATTAATAATATCAACAGGGGGTATTTTTAAAGTCTTGTATAGGGTGTCTAGAATGTGTCTATCAATTTTGGTGAAAAATTAATAATTTCGACCTTTTGATTAATAATATCAACAGGGGGTGTTTTTAAAGTCTTGTATAGGGTGTCTAAAATGTTTCTATCACTTTTGGTGAAATTATAATAATTTTGACATTCTGATTAATAATATCAACAGGGGGTGTTTTTAAAGTCTTGTATAGGTTGTCTAGAATGTTTCTATCAATTTTAGTGAAATATTAATAATAATGGCCTAAACGTTAGTAGGAATTGAGAAATAAATAAAAGAAGAAAATTGAAGCTGCACGTCTCTTATTTTAAACCTAAACAAATTAATAATTTCGTTTTTCTGATTAATAATATCAACAGAGGGTGATTTTAAAGTCTTGTATAGGGTGTCTAGAATGTTCTATCACTTTTGTTAAAATATTAATAATTTCGTCTTTCTGATTAATAATATCAACAGGGGATGTTTTTAAAGTCTCGTATAGGGTTTCTAGAATGTTCCTATCACTTTTATTGAAATATTAATATCTAATTGTATCTTTCTGATTAAAAATATCAATAAAGGTGTTTTTAAAGTCTTGTATAGGGTGTCTAGAATGTTCTATCAATTTTGATTAAATGTTAATAATTTCATCTTTCTGATTAATAATATCAACCCAGTGTTTTTATGAAGTTATTTAGAGTATTTAGAATGTTTTTATCACTATTATAGTAGTAATTTCGCCTTCATGATTAATAATATAAATATACAATTTTTTAAAAGCTCTTGAAAGGTGTTGAGAATCTATTCATTGATTAGAGAGAAATATTAATAATATCAATACAGGGTACACGTGTTTATAAAGCTAATTTTATATAGTGTTTAGAATATTATCGTCTCTTTTGAGGGGATATCAATAATTTTGTCTTTATTATTAATATTATTAATTTCAGGATGATTATAAAATGCTTTGTAAGTTGATTTCTCAAATTTGATTTTGGGGAAATTTTAATATTTTTTCATTTTAATTATCATTCACTATAAAATATCTTAGTGTGTGTGTTTCAAATTTCTAGTTTAAACTATTCACTTACAAAAATTACCATATCATTAAAATTTCTACATTTTACTTTGATTTTGTTAATTTAAACACGCTTTCTCTTATTTTATCGAATTTTCGCATCCTCAATTTTTCTTAATTTGTTGTTGTTGTTGTTGTTGTTGTTGTGTGAATCCGGGTGTCGACTTTTAATCTAAACCAGAGTGTATTGTCCTTGTTTATTGATAGACTAGTGTACGTGTTGCATCGTTCTTGTGTTTGTTCGAAGGGGTGGTGTCTGTCGCAATAAGCGGGTCGCCTCTGTAACGACCGTCAGCCTTGCATACTAATACGGGGGGAAGTGGGGGGAGGGGGTCATAGGCCCCACCCGCCTACATTGCTCATCCGTGCCACGTGCAGACAGACCTCATTTCAATACCAGAAGAAATCGCACTATGCAATTAAATTTTTTTACTTAAATCTCCAAACATTCATTCTTCAGAGAATCAGTAAAAAATATCCATTTGAATCAATCGAGTTGAGTTGGTATGACCTTCAAATTAATAATAATTACGATTGTATGCAAATGCGCTGGCATTCCGATTTAATCGAATGAAACGGTAAAAGCGCAAATAGGCTTAATATTTTATATTCCAAACGATTTTTTTATTTAACTAAACTGATATTCAATATGGTTAAATAATGTAGATAATCTAGAAGGTAATAAAAAATGTAGTTTTGGGTTCGTATTTTCAAAATATCTAATATAAAATTTAGCGAAATCATAGTGTTTTGTTTCACATAAGTCTTTATATAATAAACGTCGAAAAAATTGAATTTTAAGACATATCTATATAATTATTTTTAATTGAAAAGTTTTTGTTTTGCCGAGAGTAGCAGAGTTGTTGATTCACAAAGAGAAACAAAGAGATTGTCCTCTGCTTGATGCAAATAAACATATACACATATATATCAAGATGATATATCTGTATATATATATTATTTATTTGTTTGAGACTATAGTTTCGAAGACTTGGTCTTCATCATCAGTCTTTCTTCAATTATAAATGTTTTTCATGGAGTCAATATCATATGGATATTGAAAATCCTGGTGTTCCTTCGTCACTGGAATGCTAGAAAGTAGAATGCTAGAATGCTAGATTTTCTCAAGTTCAAGTACCCAATATCCAGCCTAATTATTTTAATTAATCAGAAAAAAATCATTTTAAAGAATACATAGGTAAATGTACTTTTATAGAACAAACTTAAAATATTTTTATTCACAGGAATGAAAACAACATTATTATGATTTTTCATATTTTTCTAGAGAATGACTTTTTTTAAGCAGCTCATTGTTCTATACAATATATTCATAAGATTCAGAACATGTCATATTATAATTGCATTTTGTTATTAACAAAGCCTTTACAGTTGAGTTTTTTCAAAGGAACTTAGATTATTCATCCAAGAAAATATACTCTTTTTGTGGAAGCATTTATTTCAAGCAAACAAAAGCAAAATTAGACTATTTTACTTTTGTTCCAATGGGGAATGTTTGTATTTTTTAAATGTGCAAAAATTTCTACCAGTTTTCCCGTTTAAAACGAATAAACCGAAAGAAATTATGATTATCTTTTTTATTATATTAAACGAGCAATTCTTTGTATATATATATAATCGGTTTCTCGAAAACGGCTGTAACGATTTTCGCTATAATTTTTAAGAAAAATAAAACCTACTTAAAAAATTTGCAACGTAAATACACTAAAAGGTACAAGATAACATATCATCTTATTTAGTTACAACTAAACGACGAAATATTAACATGAAATTACGTTTTAATGTCGGTGCTAAACTATACCTTTTATGAATCGCGCTCTGACGGATCTTACTTAGTACGATTGGAGGGTATGCTCGCTTATAGGTATAGTTTGTTTGGTACCGACATCAAAAAGTAATTTCATGTTAATATTTCGTCGTTTAGTTGTAACTAAATTAGATAATAATTATTTTATACCTTTTAGTGTATTTTATTTGTTGCATTTAATTTTTTGAAGTCGGTTTTATTTTTCTCTTTTTAGTGATGTTATTAATAGTGATCATATCATCAGAACTTGACCAAATTAATATGACACCATCCCCAAGATAACCCCCTTTCACATAAAAAAGAATCATCGAAATCGGTTCATAAACAAAGAAGTTAGGCCTGAACAAACCTAACAAAAAAGATCTAATACCAATAAAAAAATGGGACCAATCGGAAGCTAGATCTGAACCCAATGCAAATTTTTTTTTCGAAATCGGTTCACAATTGGCCGAGATATGAGGTAACATAGGCACAAAAGTGCAATTTCAGTCGAATAGAGAACTCTCCTCCTTTTTTGAAGCCGGTTAAAAAAATTGGTGTACTTATCAAGTCTCAGCGAGAGTTATTAGTCGTAGGTATATAAATTTTAATCCGATTGAAATAAAGGAAGGTGGTGTAAATTAGTCATGTCGCAAAATAAATATTTTAATCGTTCATATCTCGCCCTTTTGGAAAGTCGCAGAGCCTTTGAAATTTGAAACTTAAGCTATTTAGAGGCAAAAAAGGTACCGAGCATCGCTCGGTTCTCCAGGCACTAAGTACTAATGGAAAACGGGATTTTTACGGGATATTATTTTAAAAAAGGAACAATTTTATTGTTTCAAAATATACGGGAAACAGCATCTAAATACGGAACTGTCAAGTTAAATACGGGACTAATGATCACCTTAGTATAGGGTGAATATGCGAAATTTAGTGGAAATCTGATTAGAGGGTGTAGAACTCATTTTGATATTTTTGGAAGCTCCCCATTTTGGCTCTCGTTTTTATTATAGGTTCATTTTATAGTATATTATTTTTTTCTTAGTTTGAAAATTTTATAATTTTTAACCTTTAAATCCCCCACACTTAACTTAAGCGGTTCGATTAACCAAAAATCTAATTTGCTCTTAATCTCAATGCACCAAAACCACATAAGAAATTTCATTTTGATATTCACACTACTCTTTTGATCTTGAGCGTACACAAAATTTGGTAACATACGTACTTCAATAGACATTTTGAAAAAATCACTCAAATCCCGTAAAATATAATTTTTTGATGTTTATTCACTAGGGCTTTTTTGTAGACCAAAATGTTACGGTTTTACTCAATTTTTTTTATCAAAAATAATTTTATCAGTTTTTGAGATATTTAAAAGAAAAATAAGTAAAATAAACCCTCTTTTTTCACATGCACCACACTCGACCATACCCGGTGTAGAATTTGAATCAAAGCTTAGGTTATAGAAGTTTTAAAATCATCGTTTATTAAAAGTAAATTTTTAAAATTTAATATGGGAACAACTTTCTACGAGAACACTTTTCTGGAAAATGAGAGCATTTCATTAAAAATCCCTTTTTACTATCACATATATATTCAATAGAATATAATGGGAGAGTATTGAGATGGCCAATCTGGGTCCTGACTATTTGAGAGCTTGTATCTCAGAGACGAAAAAAGTTAATTTCATTTTGTAACTTTTAGGTGGAAGGAATTGTTTCCCTTAATAGTTGGAAACCAGATTTAGGAAATAAAACCGGAAATTGTGGTCCCCAGAGGCCAAAAAGGGGGTCCAAAATCCATTGGTCAGTGCGCATCTACTCCCTCAACGTTTCGCAAGTCTCAGAACTACGAAATTCGAAACTTAAGCTCGATATAGGCTAGAATGAGTACAACAAATCAGAAAACCGGAAGTGGACATTTACGTGAGAGATTTTTCATTTTTTTTTTTTTGATTTTCTCAAAAACGGCTCTAACGATTTTTTTAAAAATTAGTACATTTATCAAATGTCATGAGTTATTAGTTGTGTCAAATTTTTAATCCGATTAAAAAAGAGGAAGGGGTCGTAAATTAGGAGTGTCGTAAAATAAATATTTTAATCGTTCATATCTCGTCTTCGGAAAGTCGCAGAGCCTTGAAATTTAAAACTTAAGCTATCTAGAGGCTACAAGAAGTATAACAAGATTTTGGCTAAAATAGAAAAACCGGAAGTTGATGTTTACGTACGTAAGAATGTACCCACCCTGCGGGTTTCGCAACCATAAGTCTCAGAGATACGAAATTCGAAACTTAAGCTTGATATAGAGCAGTGGTGGCCACTAACCTTAACTTTGGGAGCCGCAAATTTATAAAACTGTTTCAAAGGGAGCCACATTTTTTGGAGATTAATTAATGTTTTATTAAAAAAAGACACATTTTTTTATTTTATAAAATATAAATGAAGTAACATAAATATTTTTGCTCTACTTACTTATAACATTACAAATTAATTTAATTTTTGTATTATTATTTTTTTAATTTAATTATTATACAGGGTGGGGCATAAAGATCTACCACATTTTGAAGAGATATAAAAAAATGAAAAAATTTAACTAGAAAAAAACTAAATATATTTTTGAAAAGAAAATAAATGAATTTTTTTTAATGTATTTTAAATATTATCAGACAAAAAAGGGGGGGGGGGTCAAAAAAATTCTAGCCCTTTTGACCAAACTCAACCAAATTTTGTATACATATTCTGTGGATCCCCAGAAGGCTAGAAATGCAAAAACTAACCAAATTTTGTATACATAGTTTGGTCGAAAGGGCTAGAATTTTCATTTTTGACCCTCCCCCCATTTTTGGTGGTTAGTTTTTGAATTTCTAGCCTTCTGGGGGTCCACAGAATATGTATACAAAATTTGGTTGATTTTGGTCGAAAGGGCTAGAATTTTCATTTTTGACCTCTCCCCCATTTTGGTTGGTTAGTTTCTTGCATTTCTAGCCTTTTTGGGGCCCACGAATATGTATACAAAATTTGGTTGAGTTTGGTTGAAAGGGCTAGAATTTTCATTTTTGACCCCCCCCCCCCTCTTTTTTGTCTGATAATGTTTAAAATACATTAAAAAATATATATAAATATATATAAAAAATAATTATGTTTTTTTTTCAAAAATATATTCAGTTTCTTTCTAGTTAAATTTTTTCATTTTTTTATACCTCTTCAAAATGTGGTAGATCTTTATGCCCCACCCTGTACTTTTTAAAATCAGTATTTATACAGAGGGTTCAAGAGCCGCACGAGATTGATTGAAGAGCCGCATGAGGCTCGCGAGCCACGTTGTGGCCACCTCTGATATAGAGTATAAGGAGTACATCAAGCTTTTGGTTGAAAAACCGGAAGTGGACATTTACACGAAATAAAGGAAGTTGGTGTAAACTATTAGTGTCGCGATGACTTCAAATAAATGAAAATGTGAAAATCCTATGGTGAACACACCAGTTGATTCTTTTTGCAACAACATTGCCGATTTTTTTTTGTGTCAAATATATATTCTTCATGATTCAATGAAGCAAAATCTAATTAAATTATTAAATAATAAATGAAAATATATTATTTTACTTTTGCAATAACTAATCATTCTATTTCATTTTACGCCTTTGTGTCTTTTATCCTCTCACTCGCTTTCTAATTCTAATAAATTATATTAATAAAAAATAAAAAATCGAAACGTTTCTATTGGATTCAATTTAGCTTATTCATTCAATTTGATTCCCTATTCATCGAATACATCACTCCTATTGTCTAGTAGTCTATCTTTATCTGTGTATATGTATGTCTAATCAAGCTTATATATTATTAGTTATTCGTTCTAAGGATAATAAAAACATGTCTTCTATTCTTTTCATTGAAAAAGGAAGTCATTAATTCATATTCATCATCGATCGATTATCTCCATGATCATCGATTTGATTATTATATTCATAAGCGATTAGATAACAATTCAGACAAACTGAAAAACTAATCTTTATTCAATCAGTATAGACCGAGAGTTATAATGAACATTTTAGACGATTATTTCAGAATGCAAATTAAATATCCCATACTGTAGTGTGATCAGCACACACCCCAATAGGGAAATTTTTACTCGCCGAATCTAGTCGTTTTTACGGGTAAATGACCTCTGAAGATGTCAAAAATATTGTAAAATCAGAATGGTTAAATTTGATTTCAAGACATTCCGAATGATAATATTTACTATTTTGTACGAAAGGCAGAACGATAGGCCAGTCGCTAAATGGCGCCAGAACACCCCCCCCCCCCCCACACACAGAATGTATCAGATTTAGGTATAATTTTAGTTGATTCATGTCCATTATAATAATAAATAAAAGATTCACGGGTTTTGGAAAATCTTTTTTTATTAATTTTAAATTTTAATTTCGGTACGACGTTTCGTCCCTTTCAGGACTTTATCAAGTACTCAATTACTCAAAACATTAATCATTACTATTGATTCAACGATTAATGTTTCGAGTAATTGCGTACTAGATTAAGTTCTGAAAGGGACTAAACGTCGTACGAAAATTAAAATTAAACTTTAATAAAAAATGATTGTCCAAAACACGTGAATCTTTTATTTAATTTAGGTACCTAGAATTTCAAGTTATTTCAGAAAATCTGCCTTTTTAACAGATTCTTTTTAGACCTTTGTGAAAATATATTCGTAAAGGTAGAAAGAAATTCCAGTCGTTTCTTCTTATAGACGAACTAACTCTAAACGGAAGGGCTAGGGATAGCATGTCAGCTAACAAAGTGGACCCGGGTTCGAATCCGACTCGAAGCATCAGGCTGAAATGATTAGTATCGTAAATTGGCTTATGGCTAGAAAGGCCGAAAAGCCAAAAAAAAAACTAACTCTAAAACTCAAGTACAGGGTGGGGCATAAAGATCTACCACATTTTGAAGAGGTATAAAAATAGAAAAAAATTAACTAGAATAAAACTGAATTCGAAGCAATGCAAAATTTTCATTTTTCAATAATTTAATTTAATTTAATGGGGGTCGGGTAGGCTTGGCGGTAGCATGTCAGCCAAGCTAACCAAGAGGACCCGAGTTCGAATCCGACTCGAGGCATCCGGCTAAAATCTGACCCCCGAGGTAGAGACAAATTTAAATTAAATAATTAGTATCGTAAATGGCTTATGGCTAGAAAGGCCGAAAAAGCCAAAAAAAAATTAATTTAATTTAATTCAAAATCACCATCAAAAATTAGGAAAAAAAATAATTAGATGAAAAATTAAAACTTTTTCAAAACTCGGTACACTCGTCAATAAGAACTGCAACAAGAATAAATTGCTTTTTTTTAATTTTGTATAGGATTTTTAGTGAAATAAACTTGAATATTCTCTTATACTGAGGGGTGAATCGCGATTGGAATTAGGTGTGCACCGTTTTTGGAATTATTTGGAATTACTGTGGAATTCATTAGATAATCTATTGTCTTCTACTCAAAAATGCAAGTGGAAGTGGAAGTAGGTGTACACGATTTTAAGCTCGTGGTTCACCCCTCGTCTTATACAGATAGAGTGGGGCGTAAAGATCTATCACACATTTCGAAAATATATAAAATAAACTGCAACGGATCGTTGCTAAACTTTATCCAAATTCATTTGAAATATTAATATGTTTGTTCCTTTATTATTAATCAGATATCACTTGCAATTTGTAGTTCATATTGACATTAATTCAAAAATAATTCTCATTTAAGAGTCGAGGAATAACCATTCTACATTGGATTTTTGACGTTTCGGTTTTTATTGGTAACCATTGCTGAGGACATAGAGGAATCGACTTAAAATCAAAAATAGCGATTGATTCTCATCTAATACTTGAGGAATAACAATTCTACATTAGGTTTTTGACGTTTCGATTATTATTGGTAACCATTGCTGAACACATGGAGGAAACGACTTAAAATCAAAAATAACGATCGATTCTTATCTAATACTAGAGGAATAACTTTATTGAATTCCATTTTTGATGTTTTGACTATTAATGGAAACCTCTACTGAAAATGTAGAAGAATCGACTTAAAATCAAAAAGACTAAATTCTTTTTTGGTAAACAACTCAAGCTTGAGTTGTTTCCCATAAAAGAATTTAGTCTTTTTGATTTTAAGTCGATTCTTCTACATTTTCAGTAGAGGTTTCCATTAATAGTCAAAACATCAAAAATGGAATTCAATAAGGTTATTCCTCTAGTATTAGATAAGAATCGATCGTTATTTTTGATTTTAAGTCGATTCCTCCATGTCTTCAGCAATGGTTACCAATAATAATCGAAACGTCAAAAACCTAATGTAGAATTGTTATTCCTCAAGTATTAGATGAGAATCAATCGCTATTTTTGATTTTAAGTCGATTCCTCTATGTCTTCAGCAATGGTTACCAATAAAACCGAAACGTCAAAAATCCAATATAGAATGATTATTCCTCAAGTACTAGATGAGAATCAATCGCTATTTTTGGTTTAAAGTTGATTTCTCTATGTCTTCAGGAATGGTTACTAATAAAAACCGAAACGTCAAAAATCCAATATAGAATGGATATTTCTCAAGTATTAGATGAGAATCAATCGCTATTTTTTATTTTAAGTCGATTCCTCCATGTCTTCAGCAATGGTTACTAATAAAAACCGAAACGTCAAAAATCCAATATAGAATGATTATTCCTCAAGTACTAGATGAGAATCAATCGCTATTTTTGGTTTAAAGTCGATTTCTCTATGTCTTCAGCAATGGTTACTAATAAAAACCGAAACGTCAAAAATCCAATATAGAATGATTATTCCTCAAGTACTAGATGAGAATCAATCGCTATTTTTGGTTTAAAGTCGATTTCTCTATGTCTTCAGCAATGGTTACTAATAAAAACCGAAACGTCAAAAATCCAATATAGAATGATTATTCCTCAAGTACTAGATGAGAATCAATCGCTATTTTTGGTTTAAAGTCGATTTCTCTATGTCTTCAGCAATGGTTACTAATAAAAACCGAAACGTCAAAAATCCAATATAGAATGATTATTCCTCAAGAACTAGATAAGAATCAATCGCTATTTTTGGTTTAAAATCGATTTCTCTGTCTTCAGCAAAGGTAACGGATTAGAAAACAACGCAGTTGCTATGGTTACTCATAAAAATTCCTCCCAAATTTTTAGCATTTCACAGAGAGAAGCCTATCCATTCTTACTTAAGCAAGGCTAAATGAGCTATATTAAAACTTTCAAATGAATAAATTTTAAAGAATTTAAAAATTAAAAAAGTACCATCTTACTCTAGAGTAAAGTACTTTAAAATATAATTTTACTAAAAACTTTATTTAACCTTTTTTGTGGTCCCCAAGGTACTTAATTAGGATATTAAATTTCATCAAAATTGGTTAAGTCATTTTCAAGATATTTAGAAAAAACTAAAAAAGTACTGAAATAAAGTACTAATGTTTGTTGGCCGATATGTACCAAAAACTAATCAGCGCTTCATTTTGTTAAACTAATGGTAGGTTTTCAATTTCATTTCAATCGGTGCAACGGTGTGGAAAAAATCGTGGGCCAAAAAAGCGATAACATCCATACATCCATACGCACGCACTAAATGAAATAAACTGCAACGGATCGTTGCTAAACTTTATCCAAATTCATTTGAAATATTAATATGTTTGTTCCTTTATTATTAATCAGATATCACTTGCAATTTGTAGTTCATATTGAAATTAATTCAAAAATATTTCTCATTTAAGAGTCGAGGAATAACCATTCTACATTGGATTTTTGACGTTTCGGTTTTTATTGGTAACCATTGCTGAAGACATAGAGGAATCGACTTAAAATCAAAAATAGCCATCGATTCTCATCTAATACTTGAGGAATAACAATTCTACATTAGGTTTTTGACGTTTCGATTATTATTGGTAACCATTGCTGAAGACATGGAGGAAACGACTTAAAATCAAAAATAACGATCGATTCTTATCTAATACTAGAGGAATAACCTTATTGAATTCCATTTTTGATGTTTTGACTATTAATGGAAACCTCTACTTAAAATGTAGAAGAATCGACTTAAAATCAAAAAGACTAAATTCTTTTATGGCAAACAACTCAAGCTTGAGTTGTTTACCAAAAAGAATTTAGTCTTTTTGATTTTAAGTCGATTCTTCTACATTTTCAGTAGAGGTTTCCATTAATAGTCAAAACATCAAAAATGGAATTCAATAAGGTTATTCCTCTAGTATTAGATAAGAATCGATCGTTATTTTTGATTTTAAGTCGATTCCTCCATGTCGTCAGCAATGATTACCAATAATAATCGAAACGTCAAAAACCTAATGTAGAATTGTTATTCCTCAAGTATTAGATGAGAATCAATCGCTATTTTTGATTTTAAGTCGATTCATCTATGTCTTCAGCAATGGTTACCAATAAAAACCGAAACGTCAAAAATCCAATATAGAATGATTATTCCTCAAGTACTAGATGAGAATCAATCGCTATTTTTGGTTTAAAGTTGATTTCTCTATGTCTTCAGGAATGGTTACTAATAAAAACCGAAACGTCAAAAATCCAATATAGAATGGATATTTCTCAAGTATTAGATGAGAATCAATCGCTATTTTTGGTTTAAAGTCGATTTCTCTATGTCTTCAACAATGGTTACTAATAAAAACCGAAACGTCAAAAATCCAATATAGAATGATTATTCCTCAAGAACTAGATGAGAATCAATCGCTATTTTTGGTTTAAAATCGATTTCTCTATGTCTTCAGCAATGGTTACTAATAAAAACCGAAACGTCAAAAATCCAATATAGAATGATTATTCCTCAAGTACTAGATGAGAATCAATCGCTATTTTTGGTTTAAAATCGATTTCTCTGTCTTCAGCAAAGGTAACGGATAAGAAAACAACGCAGTTGCTATGGTTACTCATAAAAATTCCTCCCAAATTTTTAGCATTTCACAGAGAGAAGCCTATCCATTCTTACTTAAGTTAGGTTAAATGAGGTATATTAAAACGATCAAATGAATAAATTTAAAATTTTTTTTAAAAGTACTATCTTACTTTAGAGTAAAGTACTTTAAAATATAATTTTACTAAAAACTTTATTTAACCTTTTTTGTGGTCCCCAAGGTACTTAATTAGGATATTAAATTTCATCAAAATTGGTTAAGTCATTTTCAAAATATTTAGAAAAAAATAAAAAAGTACCGAAATAAAGTACTAATGTTTGTGGGCCGATATGTACCAAAAACTAATCAGCGCTTCATTTTGTTAAACTAATGGTAGGTTTTCAATTTCATTTCAATCGGTGCAACGGTGTGGAAAAAATCGTGGGCCAAAAAAGCGATAACATCCATACATACATACATCCATCCATACATCCATCCATACGCACGCACTAAATGAAAAAATCGCCCTTTTTGGCCTCTCGACGAGACCCCATGTAATTTTTGACAAAACCGTCACGTGTTAAAATTCAACCTATATGAATACTACAATTTGTGACTTTAATTGAGTCCATGGGTTCCGTAGTCTTTACCTGAGGACCCTTTGAAGCCACGCTTGCCCCGAGAGCGATTGCAATACTTTACCCATGCTTTGCATTGGATAAAGTAAAAATCGCCCTTTTTGGCCTCTCGACGAGACCCCATGTAATTTTTGACAAAACCGTCACGTGTTAAAATTCAACCTATATGAATACTACAATTTGTGACTTTAATTGAATCCATGGGTTCCGTAGTCTTTACCTGAGGACCCTTTGAAGCCACGCTTGCCCCGAGAGCGATTACAATACTTTACCCATGCTTTGCATTGGATAAAGTAAAAAT
>JALMQS010000117.1:2623957-2673864 GCA_024734495.1 Forficula auricularia
ATATATATTCGTATATACTAGCTGCGAGGCCCGCCTTCGGCTTTGCCCCCTGGACCCCTACGCGGCTGGATTATTGATGTTTTATTGGTTAGCAGAGAATAAATATAATTGTTTTATTATATAGACTTAAATAGATATAATAATTGAAGATTCTATTTTACTGCAATATACATGATCTTTATACACTTTTATTTTTTTTAAATAATTGAAGAATATTTAGGTTATGTACAAAATATAATTGCAAAGCCCGAAATTTAAAAAAAATTTTAATATAAATAACAAATCAGATGAAACAAATATTTAAAATGTACTAAAATATATAAGCTGTTTTCTTTGAAAGTGGTGTCTAATTTGGTAACTCTAATTTTTAAAAAAATGAGTTAACGCCAGCTTCAGTTAGTCAATGATATCTTTTTTTTATATTTATAAAAGCACAGTTACTGGAATACAATATTCTCATGAATTTGAAAAATTTTAATTAAAATAAAGTTTTTGGCTTCTAAAAATGCAATAAATCAGATAAAAATCGTCATATGGGGAGAATTCGAAAAGTTTTAGCTAAAGAACTGAAATTTGCCACATGAGTGTGAATTAATTAATTAACTGTACTTTCCATTTTTTAGATCCAATAAATATTTAGAAAAATAATTATCATATTCTGAAAAATTCCGTACAATGTATAGAAATTTGAGAAAAGTTGTTACTTTTTTTTATAATTTTATCAAAATCAAAATAAAAAAAAGTATTAAATTCTTCAAACACGGTACTGTAGTTAGAACTCGATATATGATATTCAAAGCAGAAAGCAGAATGAATGAGCAAAGCAATGAGTTTGAGTATAAATATATTTTGGAGCAAGAAACTCGAAATAAGGCCCATCAAAACCTTCCCCCACTCCTAATAGCAAAAACCATGGTCGCCAACACTTGATTTTTGTTTTGCTAGTTCTTTTATTATTTGGAAAGTTATGTTGGCTAAACTGGAAAATTTTTAGTTTTTCTTGAATTTTCCAATTTTCTGAGCAACTTTTCTTTCCGTACTAATCTGAATTGGACTATTACGAACATTTAAAAATAAATAGCCAAATCAGTTCAGATGTTCTCAAGATGTGTGCTTACCGACAAACAGAAATTCATGTTTATATATATATAGAAAGAATAGAATAGAGATATGCCTTAAGACATGCTTTCATGCAGATATAGAATATTTACATTTTTGAATCGATCTGACGCACAAAATCCTCCAAATGTTACGATTTGCATTAAATTATTTTAATAAATAAATTATTAGAAATTATATTATGTTCAAAATAAATTATTAAATAAACTTACTGTTTCTATTATGTTTTCATATTTTTCTACTAGGTAAGATTTGATGTCCTCCAACTAAACAAATAAATAAATAATTAAAGATTAGAAATACAAATATTACATATAGAACTTGAAAAAATCAATAAACTTACTAAAATAACAGTGGCATCACATTCATAATATCTTAATTCGAGCTAAAAAAGTAAATAAATAAATAATTATAGGCTGGAAAAAATGATTTTTTTGTATTTCAATAAATAAATAAACTTACATGTGATAATGATGTTTTTAGTTGTTTTTCCAATTCGTCAGAGGACTTTAGCAACTACAAGTAGAATAAAAAGTATTAAAAATAGAAATTAATTAAATAGGTAGTTAAATTAACTTACTTGTAACTTAAAAATTCTTGCTATTTTTCGTAAATTGGTGAAATAATTGATAGACTAAAAAAAAATAATTGCAAAATTATAAAGTAGAATAAATATTGTTACAGATAAAATTAAATAAAATAATCAATCAACTTACATTTATTTTAATATGATCCAATATATGTTGAATTTTAAACATGTGCTAAATAAACAAATAAATTAATTAAAATTGTGAAATAAAATAGAATTATTTAAATAATTAAAAAATACTTTTGAATATAAGTTCTTAATTTTTTTTCAATTGGTGTCAATCCATCTAGTTGTACATCTCTACGGACATTCATGTTTATAGTATAATATGCCTAATCTAAACAAACAAATAAAGAAATCATTCAAGAATTAGAATATTTATAAAAACAAGTTTGATTAAATTTTTGGAATTTATTTTAAAATTAAATTCTTCATTTTTTATATCTTATAAATATTCTCCTGGAATTATATATAATAATATTATTATAATAATAATTCCAGCAGAAGACACGCTTTTTTTGTCTCATTCAATAAATTTTAAATTGATATCTATTATTTTTCCTTAAAAAACTAAAATTTAAAATATATTTATTTTGGAAGTGTGACCTAGCCATACAATGGCGCATTGTGACAGTTTATATATATAGTATTTATTTGTATAAGTTTTTTTTTTGTATATTTTTTCAATTTTGAAAACGGCTCGAACGATTTTGATGAAATTCACACACGGCTTATGAGGTCTTTTTGTTGACAATTCGATATGTTACGGTTCGGCTAAATTATTTTTGATAGGTTTGTTGTTAATTGAAATAATTATTCAAACGATCAAAAATTGTATATAAACAGTATTTCTCTATATACTTATATATATATATATATATTTGTAATTTTTTTAATTTGAATTTTTTCATTTTTTTCAAAATTTAACCCTTGAACCTAAATGAGAATCTTTTATTTCGGGACCTTAAACACAAAAGGCTTGGTATCTTGCTGAATGTCAACCCAACTAACCAAAATGCGTGTAGGTCTACAAATATTAATCCTCCACCCGGATTCGCGGGGTTCTAAGGGTGATGAGAGTTAGGGGAAGAGGAGAGAGCCAAGAGGACATGTTCAGAGTTGGCAGAGTGAATGATGATTTGAGGTGGGTCTAGGGGGAAGGATAGGGGTCAGTGGGATGGATGGAGATTATAGGAGATTAAAGAAACCCGCCGTGTAACCCTATACATGTACTCTTGACTCTCTCCTCTTCCCCTAGCTGTCATCACCCTCAGAACCCCGCGAATCCGGGTGGAGGATTAAAATTTTAGACCTCCACCCATTAAAAAGTACATATATCAATAGAAAAAAAGGGAATGTCCAGGAGGTTGGGGTTGAGTGAAGGTGTGTGTGCTGGGGTGGGGTCCAGGGGGATGAGATGGGGATCCCGGGGTGTTGGGGAGAGGGTCGGTGGGCGTAGGACCAGTGGACGCGGCTCTTCGAATAGAAAAAGGCTAGCCGAAGGCGGGCTACAGGGGGCAAATACAGTATGATTCCGCCGAAGCCGGGCTTCGCAGCTGGTCTATCTATATTTCAGACATTTCTAATTAAAATGAGCAAAAAATTCACTATTTCACCTAAGCCTGTTTTTGAGCGTACCGAGTAATTTAGACTGAATATCGAGTGGTTAAATATAAGTAAACATTAGAATATTCAAAAAAACGCAAATTCGCTTTCTCGGCGCTAGGGATTTTTGTGCCCTAGAAAAGACAGAAACATCCCTAAGATGCATCCTTTTGATCCCAGGCTCAAAATAATATCGTATATTGCCATTCTTGTTATTTCAAACTTCTTCGAGTCAACATCTCAATCAATATCGCACCACATTTTACGCTGGTATATTCATTCGACTATATATATAATTTTTCGTCATAGTCAATTAATATTTAGTTTATTAACTAAATAAAAGTAAGTTATAGTTTGAAATAAGCAAGCAGTCAAAAAAGTGGCCTGAAGGTATGTAAATGTTTCTTTGTTTGTGCTAATATATATATTAAAGGTCTCTAATTAATAATAATCAATTTGTATTTGTTTCTCTTATTATTCTCTGAAGGTAAAATCAATTCAATGAAGATTTAATGAAAGTACAACCAATTCTCTTAAGGTTTTTACATTATTGAAAGTGTGTACACCAAAGGTACCTACACTCAAAAGCATTTATCATCATTGGTTCTGAAGCAAAAGAACACCTATTCATCTCTCCAAGATAATTCAGAGGCTGCCCTTTACCACCACTGAAACCATTCATTTGTAATTAGACATATAATAAAATATATTATATGTCTAAAAGTTTAAGTATTTAGTTATAAAGTGTATATATATCTACGTATATATACAATCTAAGTTAATTTTCTTTGTTTTTATTAACAACACATTCATTATTTTACATTAAAAAATATAGTTTTTGTTAAAGAGAAATTTATCTTTCATTTCTTTCCTATAGACATCCATCCTTAAAGATACTAATTTTGAGCTTAAGAGTTCGAACAGGTATATATATGTTAAAAAGAACTTAGCGTCCCTATCGAAGCTATAATTTGATATCGATTGTTTAGTGGAATAGATTTACAACCTATTCGCTGCGAGCCTTACAACCTCGTTGTTAAGCTAAACAATAGATATAAACCCGGTCCTTCGTTTTTCTCTATATCTTTCTCAAATTGTGGGAAAGCTCTCAGTAAAATTTTACATCCCTCATGTAATCATTTTTGCTCCTTGCGAGCCTCATACTTTTAAAAGACCATACTATAACCATCGAGGATACATTTGCCAAAAATAATACCTCTCAAATCTGCCACTTGCCTCTATTCATTCCTATTTACAAGCCGTGCTTCCTCTGGTTGATCTTGACCCTTCTCGTTACCCTTTTTGTTACCCACCCCAATGGTTCTTTTTCTGTAAATCTTTATATATCTTGTTTTCCTTTGGAGAGAGAGAAAGGAGCAAGAGAAATGGAAGGTGTGCACACGAAGATCCAAAAGTTGATGAAGTCGAAGACAGAAAAATGACTCCCACGAGAAATTACTTTACCGAGAAGAAATTTGGCAGCCAAACTGAAAAAAACTTGATCCCTCAATATGAGAGAAAAATGTTCTTTATGTAATTGATGCGTACAAAGCTTACTTGATGTGACTGTTCATCGTTCTATTGTTTATATTTATATTTATATGTTGATATTGTTATTAAATAAATGTTTTTTAATGAGATTACGAGTTATTAATTAAAATGATCGTAATATTGGCGCCCTGAACAATGTGAAAATGATAAGAAAACCTAGTGAGATCACTAGCGAAGAGGAATAAGAAAAATGATTTTGCGAATATGGAAGCAGCGGGGGGAGATTATCGAAGATCAAGGATCATATAAAAAAAGGTGAGCATATGAAGTAATGGATTTGGGAGAGGAGGTGAATAAATTAAAAAATGAATTCGAAAAAATAATAAAAAAATTAAAAGATGATTTGGAAGAGGAAAAAAACAAGAGGATAGAGTTGGAAGGAAATAATAATAAAGGAAGGAAAATTCGGAAAAGGGAAGTAATTTCGAGATTAATGCGGAATATTCAATTAGCAGACGTGGGGAAAATTCCTTCCGTTGTGTTAGAACTCTCAGAGGAAGATCTGAAGTATTTTAAAAAGGTCGAGACTCCTCTATTAAAATATAAGAGTACCGGAAGATGTTTGAGCTCGTGGTGGTTTCAGGATCAAGTTCGTTAGATAAGGCCAAGACATGGTGGCGGGTGGTCAATCAATTTCCAGCGTTGGATTGGAAGGATTTTAAATAAATTTCTCGAGAATACGATAGTTTAATCGTAGTCGCTCAAAGTTAAAGGTTATGTTTTGTGGGAGAAACAGAAAGACGAACCTAAGTTAGTTATTGAGAATAAGATGGCTTTATATAAAAGTTTTCCGGACGAAGATGCTGGTGCAATCCTTCAAGTTTTAGTGGAGATGATTACTCCACGTGTTAGATCGTCCATTAGGGGAATGAAATTCACTGATATTGAAGGGTTTATGCAGACGGTAGAAGAAATAGAAAGGGATTTAAAGGATATGGATAAAGAAGAAATAGAAAGGGATTTAAAGGATATGGATAAAGAAGAAAGACAAGTCCCACTCAGGATAGAAGTTGCATTCAGGATAGACGTTTTTGTGGATTCTGTAGGCGGGAAGGACATGGGGAAGACACTTGCTTCAAGAAGGAAACGAGTGGAGGGGCAAGGAAAAAGGGAGTTCCTTGTCCAAAAAGCAGTAGGATTCCCTAAGAAAGTAGGAATAGAAAGTGAGATCGCTAGTCATATTATTTGTTGTGTGAATAAATTTTCGGAAATCATTAGGCCATCAATGGAATTAGAAATAGAGGAAAGTAGAATGGCATTAACTAATGAAGATGATTTAATTCCGTACTGGTTGAAGGAAGTCAAGGAGGATGAGTTGAATATAATGGAAGAGGAGAAACTAGATGCTGGTCAGATGAAATTAAATCAAAATAAGGAAGAGTTACTTCATCAAATAAAATTATATTTAGAAGAATCGATGGATGGAGCAAAAAATTATTGAAAATAGTCAAGAAGGGAAGGTTAGTTAAATATCATTCGAGTTATTTTAAACCTAGGAAGAAGAAGAATGATCCTGTGGGAAGCTGCGTCCGTGTTCTAAGGAGGGGAGAATTGATGCGTACAAAGCGCCGCGATGTATTGATCAATCGTTCTATTGTTTATATTTATATTTATATGTTGATATTGTTATTAAATAAATGATGTTTTTTAATGAGATTACGAGTTATTAATTAAAATGATCGTAATATAATCCATTTTGGAACACTCCTACGATGTTTTCAAAAAAGTGAAACTTTTTCAAAACTCGGTAGGTACAATGTTTGGAGTTTTGGTGAATAATGAAAAATAAACCTGTTGGATTGTTTACCATTACTATAAAAATGAATTATAATCTCAAAAAATTATCGCAAAAATTATATTTTTTGAATAATTTTGCATTTTTAACGGGAATTTCTGGAATAAGAAAGACCAAAATTTAATCAGTTTTCCGCATGGAAAATACAAACATTTTAAAGAGCGAACTTTCTAAAACTTTTCGTTTTTAAGATTTTTTTTTTTAATGCAACCGAATGCAAAAAGGGGTGGGCGCACCTATAAGATGCAGCCCCTATGGATTTCGAGAGACCCTTGCATTACCGAAGAGAAAGGAAAGTTGATCAAGTGAGAGTGTGGAGGTGTATGTGTTTGTGCACCCGGGTTTTGAAGGTTTCAAGATTATAAGTGCTTGGAAAGAGATCCAGCTCCTTGAGGTCATGGGGACAAACGTATTGGCGAATGAAGTGGCCCGGTACTTATCTAATTTAAGCGCGAAAGAGTGTAGGGAATCGGCAAAACGCGTGCTACGCGCAAAGCATGCTTTGGGGGGGGGGGAGGGGGGGAATTACTGATTTTAACTCATCAGAGCACCTGCCGTGATAGTATCTGTAAAAAGGAAAGCGCAGAGCCATTTCTTCGATGAGCTAGCGAGTCGAGTGAGTCGGTGAGGGTAGAATCGTTAATTAGCTTGACACCTCGTTTCTGAATTGCATCCAGGGTAGCAAGAGAATGTTTGGAAGCCCCTCGCCATAGATTCCGTAGTAGATAGCCGTATTCGAGACAGAGGGTGAGAAGATGCAGGGGCGTGAAAAATCGCTTGGACCTAAATAAGCCAAACTTCCTTGCTGCAGATTTCGCCACAAATCGTGGGTATCTGAATCCAGAGACACACAGTCAAAAAAAAATTTTGGATAAAAATGATTTACCTTCATGTTCCAAACATTTTTCAACAAAATGGGAGAAAAACAGATTTGAAAATTTTTGAGTAATAAAAATAAATTCAAGAAAAAAATGAAAATTTTAGTCAATCTCTTAGGCAAACGGCTAGAGCAGTGATTCTCAACCTTTTCTATGTTGCGGTACACTTTTAAGAATTTCAAAATTTGGCGGCACACTAACAATAGTTTAAAAGAATTTTATTTAATTATAATACCCTCGTGTTACATGTAAAATAGTTTATGATAATAATTTTCAATGTAAAATAAAATAATATGTATGTATACTACAATGACAACATGATGTTCATTGAGTGATTAATTACAAATAAATTATAAAAATATATTTAAGGCGAAATTTGAGCTTGATGATTTTTCATAATTTCGTTTATATTTGATCGTAAAAATGATAATGCCAAGCTCATTTCGTCATCTACATTTAAAAAGTCTCGATTTTTATTTCCCATAGGTGTAACTTAGTCATCAACAACAGTCCAATAGAACAAGTCCCAAACTTTAACTATCTGGGAGTTCAGATTTCTAGCAGACGAAACCTCAAGGAAGAAGTAACTTCGCAAGTCATCAAAGGAGCAAAAAATTTCGGCTGCCTATCCAATCTAGTCTGGAAAAATAAGTTTGTCTTCCGAAAGTAAAATTAGGATATATAAGACCTGTGTTCGCCTGATAATAACATATGGGGCTGAGTCCAGGGCAGACACAACCGTTACAAAGCAGCTTCTCCGGACAACTGAGATGAGAGTTGTAAGAGCCATCCATTCGAAGACCCTACATGACAAAATCCGGAGCGAACACCTTAGGAAAATAAGCGGTCTTCATGACATAGTCGATTGGGTTCATGTAAGAAGAAGATGCTGGGCTGCCCATGTAGACAGAATGCAAGACGACCGTCTCCCGAAAATATTGGCAAAAAACCGTCCCGAGGGGGTCAGAAGCCGTGGAAGACCAAAAAACGATGGAAAGAGAGTTATGACCCTGATGACTGATTATAATATGTTGGAGAACAGGTGTTCACACCTATATAGAAGAATAAGAAGAAGAAGAAGAAGATTTTTATTTTCGTTTTAAATTGGTTAATGCTGAAAATTCGAATTCGCACAAATAAGATGTAGAAAATTGAAATAATATTTTTAATTTTTTTTTAGCTATTATAGGATAATCACATCTAATGTTAATCCAAAATGAATTAATTGACTCTTCCGAATGTTTCGAAATTCTCGATTATTACAAGGCGAAATAAATTTTCATTGTTTGCATTTCTAAAATTTGGCGGCACACTTTAAGAATTTCGAGTACACAAAAGTGGCGCGACACAGTGGTTGAGAATCACTGGGCTAGAGTAACGAAGCTGAAACCGGTTACGAAAATATATGTTAGTAATTTTAACCTAGGTTCCGAATTTGAGTTCATTAGCTAAAAATATTTTTAACATAATTTTATTTAAAATGACAATGTGCGAGGACCCAAAGTGTCCATTTTAGATGATTATTTTTGATCCTGTCGGGGTTCAGAAGAGATTTAATTTAAAATTGTGAAAAAACAACAAATTCACTCATTCTCATTTAATTTTCTAGAAAACGGTTTTAACGATTTTTCAATTTTTAGTACTATCGAAAGTAAAATGCTCTTTTGTGTTTATAATTTTTATAAAAATTAATGTCGAATAGTTTAATTAGAGAAATTCAGAAACTATTCTGAATTTAGATCCCCAATCAATTTTTACTTTTTAATAAAATTTAAAAAATTTAAAAATATAAAATTCTACACCACCACAAACCTGAAAGGTTCCTTTGTGAAACCTACCTAGAAATTTATATTTTTTAATTTTTTAAATTTTATTTACTTCAAAGTAAAAAATGATTGGGGATCTAAATTCAGAATAGTTTCTGAATTTTTCTAATTAAACTATAGACATTAATTTTTATAAAACAAAAGAGTATGTTACTTTCGATAGTACTGAAAATTGAAAAAAAAATCGTTAAAGCCGTTTTTCTAGAAAATTAAATGAGAATGAGTGAATTTGTTGATTTTTTCACAATTTTTAAATTAAATCTCTCAACTTGACAGGATCAAAATAATCATCTAAAATGGACACTTTACGTCCTTTCACATATTATGTTAAAAATATTTTTAGATAATGAACTCAAATTCGGAACCTAGGTTAAAATTACTAACATAAATTTCGTATCCAGTTTCAGCTTCGTTACTCTAGCCTTTTTTAAAGTTTTTAAAATTAAAATTTTTTTTTACTTTATTTAAAAATATGTTTCACCAAGAACCTACAGACCTACACCATTCTCCCTTAACAATTTTTTTTCACTTTTTTAATATTCGTCTTTCAAAAACAAAACTCTAATAAATAAAATTACTTTTTTATTATAATTTAATTTTAATATTCGGTTGACTATTTTAATTTACCGATGGTTTGTGAAATACGGAAAGGAGGATGGTAAGTAAAAGTCAAATGTTTTGTTCCAAACAAGCTACGAATTTTTCTAATTGCTTAGGCGTTTTAAATCAATTAACACTGTATCAAATAGTGTAAGCATTGGCAGCCATAAACAAACATCAGCAACTATCAACTGATTTCCGTTACGGTAAGCATACAAGAGCTTTTCAAAAACATATATGTCGGCAAATTGCACTTCGTTCGAAAGATGTGTTTATCTAGAAAGTTAATTACAGAACTGAAAGTGTTAGGATACTCTATTTTGATTGACACAGTATATTGAGTTTCCGATTCCCCGGATAATCCGATCAACTAACGTTAAATATTATTATATCAAGGCAGGAAAGGGAGCAAGGTGATAATGGCTCCGCTTGAGTGCTGAGCGTTCCTACGTTCATGTCTCTCAAAGCTCAAGACTCACCTCTTAACGCTCATTTTGCATCCCAGAATATTAGAGCTTTATTCATTTAATTATAAATTAAACTGCTGTGTAAACCATTCGAATATCACCTACCACCTTACTTTTAATAAAATTACAAGATTTCATCCAAAGTAGCAGAGTTATTTAGTTTATAATAATAAATCAAAGGTGTGTATTAAGGTAGTTTTTTCACAAATGCAAAAATTCAAGAAGTTTTCGAAACTTGGAATATAAGTCATTAAAAGGATAATAAAGACACTGTTAAAATTTGAAGACGATTTACCAAACCAAACATGAAATAATTGCAATTAAAAATGAAATTTTTTTCATATGGTAGATTGGGAAATGGTGAGAAAATGATCATTATTTTATTTTTTTTCATTGAAGGACTTTCAGCATCTTGATGAAAAACTAATATTTGTTAGAAACTTAAAAAAAAATTGAAATTATTTACCTCATAGTTTTCATTAAAAAAAATAAATAAATAACATATTTGGCCGATTATTTTTAGTGGAGGGGGTATAAAAACAATCGCTTGGAAACGATCCATTCATAAAGAGAATATAGTAGTGTGAGAAGAATAGTCACGTTAAAAAAACATAACCTAAAATTTTACTACCGTTCATATGTATAGAGTGGTTACGAGGCTAAAACTTTTTGTGTGGATTGTTGCGAAAGAACTACCTTAAGTTTATGAAAAATTAAATTCACAGACACACACACACATAAATTATAATACAGTAAACTCCCGATTATCCTTTCATGATTTTAATTAAAAATAAAAATAAACTGCAACTGAACGTTGCTAAACTTTATCCAAATTCATTTGAAATATTAATATGTTTTGCTGGCTTGGTGTGTACTGGATATATTAATTATTTATCCTTTAACAATAAAAAAATAATATGTTTATTCCTTTATTATTAATCAGATATCACTTGCAATTTGCAGTTCATGTTGACTTTAATTCAAAAATAATGATCGATTCTCATTTAATAGTCGAGGAATAACCATTCTACATTGGATTTTTGACGTTTCTGTTATTATTAGTAACCATTGCTGAAAACGTGGAAGAATCGACTTAAAATCAAAAAGACTAAATTCTTTTGGAAAACAACTCAAGTTTGAATTTAGTCTTTTTGATTTTAAGTCGATTCTTCCATGTTTTCAGTAGAGGTTGCCATTACTAGTCAAAACATCAAAAATGGAATGCAATAAGGTTATTCCTCTAGTATTAGATAAGAATCGATCGTTATTTTTGATTTTAAGTCGATTCTTCCACGTTTTCAGCAATGGTTACCAATAATAATCGAAGCGTCAAAAATCTAATGTAGAATTGTTATTCCTCGAGTATTGGATGAGAATCGATTTCTATTTTTGATTTTAAGTCGATTCCTCCATGTCTACAGCAATGGTTACTAATAATAACCGAAATGTCAAAAATCCAATATAGAATGGTTATTCCTCAAGTACTAGATGAGAATCAATCGCTATTTTTGATTTTATGTCGATTCCTCTATGTCTTCAGCAATGGTTACCAATAAAAACCGAAACGTCAAAAATTCAATATAGAATGGTTATTCCTCAAGTACTAGATGAGAATCAATCGCTATTTTTGATTTTAAGTCGATTCCTCTATGTCTTCAGCAATGGTTACCAATAAAAACCGAAACGTCAAAAATCCAATATAGAATGGTTATTCCTCAAGTACTAGATGAGAATCAATCGCTATTTTTGGTTTTAAGTCGATTCCTCTAAAAAGGTAACGGGTAAGAAAAGAACGCAGTTGCTATGGTTACTTATAAACTTTCCTCCCAAATTTTTAGCATTTCACAGAGAAAAGCCTATCCACTCTTACTTAGTTAGGTTAAATGAGTCCTATATTACCATAAACAGATCAAATGAATAAATTTTAAAGAATTCAAAAATCTTACTTTAGAGTAAAGTACTTTAAAATATAATTTTACTAAAAACTTTATTTAACCTTTTTTGTCGGCCCCAAGGTACTTAATTAGGATATTAAATTTCATCAAAATTGGTTAAGTCATTTTAAAGATATTTAGAAAAAACTAAAAAAGTACTGAAATAAATAATGTTGTATAATACTAATGTTTGTGGGCCGATATGTACCAAAAACTAATCAGCGCTTCATTTTGTTAAAATGGTGGTATGTTTTCAATTTCATTTCAATCGGTGCAAAGGTGTGGAAAAAATCGTGGACGAAAAAAACGATAACATACATCCATCCATCCATCCATCCATCCGCACGCACTTCCAAAAAAATGGCACTTTTTGGCCTCTCGGCGAGATTCCAGGTAACTTTTGGCAAAACCGCCACGTGCTAAAATTCAATCTCATTGAATACTTTAATTTGTGACCTTAATTGAGTCCATGGGTTCCGTAGTCTTTACCTGAGGACCCGTTGAAGTCGCGCTTGCCGCGCGACCGATTGCAATACTTTCTCCCATGCTTCGCATTGGATAAAGTAAAAATTATTCGAGTATAATGACATAATAGTTCTTCGAACTCATATTAAAAAAATCATGGTCCAAGAGCTGGTGACACATTTTTGACTACGGATTTGACCCAACTAGAAATCATGCGTAATAGTACCGTCTATGATAGTTGTACAAGGAATGGCCAGTCTGGCTGGCTGTAGCAGGTGGATCAGGTACTGCGCATGGTGTGAGTGCGGTAAAAAATACAATGTGTTAAATAATATTTTTGACCCACAATGAAATTATAAAAATTATAATTTATAGTCAATTATAAACATAATATATTCACCCCAGACCATTTGAGTGGTTGGACGTGGAACCAGACCACCCAAAGTGTATTTTTAAAAAGGTGTGGAAAAAATCGTGGACGAAAAAAACGATAACATACATCCATCCGCACGCACTTCCAAAAAAAATGGCACTTTTTGGCCTCTCGACGAGATTCCAGGTAACTTTTGGCAAAACCGCCACGTGCTAAAATTCAATCTCATTGAATACTTTAATTTGTGACCTTAATTGAGTCCATGGGTTCAGTAGTCTTTACCTGAGGACCCGTTGAAGTCGCGCTTGCCGCACGACGCAATACTTTCTCCCATGCTTCGCATTTGATAAAGTAAAAACGAAAAATCTTTCATTTAAATGTCCACTTCCGGTGTTCCGATTTCAACCAAAAGCTTGCTGTATCCCTTCTACCCTATATTGAGCTTAAGTTTCGAATTTCGTAGCTCTGAGATTTATAGTTGAGAAACGCAGGGGAGTACATTCTTACGTTCGTAAACATCAACTTCCGGTACTTCTATTTGAGCCAAAATCTTGTGGTACTTCTTGTAGCCTCTAGCTAGCTTAAGTTTCAAATTTCAAGGCTCTGCGACTTACCGAAGACGAGATATGAACGATTAAGATATTTATTTTGCGACATGACTAATTTACACCCCTTCCTTTATTTCAATCGGATTACAAATTTGACACAACTAATAACTCATGATACTTGATAAGTACACCAATTTTTAGGGAAATCAAAAGAGCTGTTTTCAAGAAACCGATTCTATATATATATATAAATTTACTACAATGCCCATCTGTCTGATTCTTTGGGGAATCGAAACAGATGAATTTTGTTCAGATATTCAATAATCAATTTTATTTAGAATGTTTATATATTAACATTAGATGAACGCGAAAGTTAAAACTTTTTATCTGGTCACTGCCCTATTTTGGTGCAATTGGGACCAGACTCGTTTTGATACTGAACCAAGAGTTGAAAAAAGATATGGACCCAGTAGGGTAAGATCCAACATCCTGCGTTAAGCCCCGCAGATGCCTTTTCCATTTAAGCGATGGGTCCCCAACTGGGTCATATAATCAAATTTTATATATATTCAACTCTTTAGTTCAGGTGCGTTTTCTTCCCATTTTCAAATAGTATGGTTCTTATAAATTTACTACAATGCCCATCTGTCTGATTCCTTGGGGAATCGAAACAGATGAATTTTGTTCAGATATTCAATAATAAATTTTATTTAGAATGTTTATATGTTAACTATATATATACAAGAATTGATCATTTAATAATATAAGATGACTTCCAAAAGCAAAGAACGTGATTTATTGTTTAAGTGGTTTCCTTATTTTACGAGATATATTACATCATATTCGTCTGAGTTGAGTTTATAAATGTCTTTAAAACATTGAATATTACTTTATATTTTCTATATTGTGTTCTTCTATTTGTAGTATTTAAGACATAATAAAAAAAGAACGAAAATAATTCTAGAATGAACCAAAAATTTTATTCAAGTCCACTCAAACATCATTAACTGCTAATTGGATATATATATAGTCAACCATATATATATATATATATATATAAAGAATTGCTCATTTAATAATATAAGATAAGATAGGTGTGTCATCTAGTAACGTTATAATGGGACCCCCTGATATTTAGACAACTAAATTGGCAGATCAAGTCAGGGTATGGCTACCCTACGAAAATAGGGGCAAAGCATTTCACTATTTTACTTTATCCTATCCGAAGCAGATAAAGTATTGGATCTATCTCGAGCCAAGCGCGACTTCATAGGGTCCTCAGGTAAACACTCCGGAACCCATGGTCTCAAATAAAGTTTTTCCACAACGTTCAACCGATTGAAATGAAATTGAAAATATACCATTACTTTAACAAAATGAAGCGCTGATTAGTTTCTGATACATATAGGCCCTCAAACATTAGTACTTTATTCCAGTACATTTTTAGTTTTTTCTAAATATCTTGAAAATGACTTAACCAATTTTGATGAAATTTAATATATTAATTAAGTATTCTGAGGACCTCAAAAAAGGTTATATAAAGTTTTAGTGAAATTATATTTTAAAGTACTATACCATAGAGTAAGATAGTACTTTTATAAAATTCTTTAAAATTTATTCATTTGATCGGTATAATAGAGCATATCTCATGGTCAATGGTCGCTTGTCGGCGCCTTTAATGCCTTGGCGCCGTGCACGGCCTTGCACATATAAATGGCGCGTTCCTGTAAACTATATACCTATATAGATATTTATTTTCCTTATATTATTTGCATCAAGCAGAAGTCAACCTCATTTATTTCTCTTTAAGAAATGATTATATTATGAAAATTTTATTACTGTTGAATTATGCTTCCTTACAAATTAGTACATATAATTATTTTATATGGTATATATTTAAATATATAAAAAATATATATTTAAATATTGTTAAAAAATATATATTTAAATATTTTAAAAAATATCTTATTTTTTTCATGTAGAAAAATATTTTTTTTCTCACGGTAATAAATAAATATCTTATCTAAATTCATTAAGGATGGTACATGACACAAATAATAATTAAAAAAATATTTTGGAAAAAAGTTCAAATAAAATATAAGAAAAAATACTTAATATATTGACTTTGTGAACTTAATAATGGAAGATAAAATTGCACTGAAAATTAAAAATTTAATTTGACTTTAAAATAGACAGGACCGGATCTAAGGGAAAGGGGGGGGCTGTCAAAAGACCTAGACCCGGCTCTGAATATAGGCCCTAAAATAACAACTAGTGAAATTAAATTTCTTATTTTATTTACTGGTTCATCCAATTTGAAAAGTGTATCTTAAATAAAGAATGAATTATTCAATAGATCCAAAATATGTTTGTGATTCTTTGAAAAGAAGCGAAAGGAATATTTATCGAAGAAATGAAATTATTCAATGGAACTTTCTTCTTCTATACATCCTAAATTTTCTTTTTAATATTGTTATTGATCTTAATAGTTATTTGAAAACGAACATTTTTTGAATATTGAAAATGTTAAAATAAATTAAATATTTTATTATATTATCCAGTATTGTGTATTCGAAGTGGACATAATAAAGAGTGATAAAATTTTACGTTTCGCTTTCTTCTCTCCATATAAAAGCTTCTTCAGCAAAGCTATAAATAAAAATGTCCTCCTTTGTTTCCTATTCTGTTTAAAACAAAACGATTTTATGAAATCTCTTTCAAATCATTTCCAGCATTCTCTTCCTAACTCAACCCTCCATATACGATTCAATTTATGATCTCGTTTCTTATTAAAATTTCATCATTTATTTTATATATATATAGAAAAAAAATGATATTAATAATTGAAAATCTAAATATAATCATAAATTATCCTACCTATGTTCCGGATATGATTTTTCAATTTTATCTATTTTCCAATACAATAATTACATGAATTGAATAAATATATCAATCAAATGAGATAAATATAACGGGATTAAAAATTTATGGAGTACATAATAGTTTAACATAGGAACTTCTGTTCTATGATATAATCTCTAGGAATTTATTAAGGTCATTCTCTTTACTTGATATAAATAGATAATAAAAAAGATATATATTCTGATAATAGAAGAAAAGACAGTGAATTGATAAGATCCGTAATTAGATCCGTTTTACTTTCAAAGTGCATACAAAACAATCCTCGCCCACACATTTTTTATTTTTTTATTTTAGATTTAGAAAATCAGATTGAAAGCGCATAATTGATCATGTGTTTAATCGATAATTCTATTGAAAATGAAAGGCAAGAACCTAGTCCCTCAAAAGTCATGCAGACACAAATCGTGCTTGGGTAATGAACTCATTCTGGCACTTCTCGAATTTGAATCCGTGAAGGTGTGATGGAGTGTCGGCGAATCGGCACGATAAACGCAAAACAAGCTTGAGGAAAATGACTGATTCTATCTCATCGGAACAGATGCTGTGAAGGTACCTGCGAAATTGGAGGACAGTAAGTGCTTAAAGCTCTTCTTCAAGATTCGGTACACACCGGTTGCATTTTTCGTTAAATTGACCATTTTAAATGATAGGAACCACTTCAAAGTTCCAAAAATCTTTTTTTTTTTTGATCAAATCTACGCAACTGAATTCTCATCATCATAAGAGAATCCAGTGCGTAGACTCGATCAAAAAAAGTGATTTCTGGACCTTAGTACTTCTCCCATGGAAAATTTTCCTCGATTAGATCCTGAATGAAAGGATCTCGCCCACCAGCAGCATATGTTACACTCAGAGACGCCATACAACTCAGTAAGCAATGGGGACAAAAACAAACTGAATCCATTTATGCCTAAACTAGCAGCCAATACAACGCCTTAAAATTGGAATAACCATCATTCAAAGTGTTCAAGGATTGCAAGTCCGTGTAAAATCTGAGGTATTTCTGGTACTATGCTTTCTGCACTTTTGAACCGAAAGCTCTAATGATAGAACTCCTAAAACCTTAAACAATTGAATATTAAAAAAATAAATTAAGTTCATTTGTGCACAAGTATATTGGCAAATACACCGGCTTGAAATTGGAAGAATAATAATAATTCAAAAAATTATATTTTTCTTAGCATTTTTCGAACCAGAAGTTCTAAAACTATAAATCCCAAAAAATCTTATCAGGTTCTGCGTATTGGTAATGGCAGATTATTTTGAGGGGGAAGACAAGCACAAATTTTCTCCGACTTTTTTTTTAAGTTATCGTGGTTATCAGACACACAGACAGAAAAAAAATAATGGTTGAAAATTATTTTTCTCCACGTTCTAGACATTTTTCAAGACAACAAAAATATATGTGATTTCAAAACTGTGAATGGAGTAATGGGAAAACCTCAAGCAAGATTAACGTACACACCGAGTTTCCTTCGTTGACCCTTTTAAACCCTGAAGAAGGAGGGTCGACTCTCCAAATAGTCGGGTTTTTTAAGAGGATGATAATGACGTTCTTATAAATTTTTTTATTCGGAATTTGTGTTTTTCAATATCCTACGCTGCGTTTGTATCAATTCAGCATTGAGTCCTACCATTCCATCTTGAATAGAAAATACGACAGATCAAATTGCCGACCCAAAAACCCCCTAACCTTGCCCATACAACAAGATAAAATGTAATTACAAATTGTGATTGTACCCCAAAGGAATAATATTGTTAAATACACAGTTTCTAAATAAGATTGTCAAGTGATCCATTTATTTAGCAATGAGTAAAGTTTCATTTTCTACTTTCTTATAATTGTATCTTGTTTCAATTCTTTGTACTTTTTGTGTAATTGGATTCTATTTCTTGCTTTCTTATGTAAATCGGGCTTTGATACTCTGATACAATTCTTTATTAGTATTTCCCCGATCTGCTTTCTTGATTTCTTATAAAGCTTTTTTAACTGCATATCCAGGCTTCCTTTCCCTAAAACTCAATGTGCCAGACATCGCCTTTTTCGCGCCATATTATTTATATCTGGCTTCAATTTCCTTGATTTCCTTTTGGTCCATCGTGACACAGCAGCTTGAGTCCCGAAAACTCGGCACTCGATAATACGAGAAGTCCGGATATATCGGCCACACCTGGGAGGGCCAAAAAAACCCCAGTTTTTGCAAAGTCGGCTAGTTGATTTTTATTATAGACAGCTTTATGACTTCATAAAGTATTTTTCTGAGATTTGTCTTATCAGGTAAATTACTGTACACTGGGTATTCATTAATTTTCATTTTCATGTAGTAAAGGCTCTATGGCTTCATAAAATACGTACTTTTCCTTTGTTTGCAGGGTATTTAGTAGTTTATTCTCTGTTGTATTCTCAAGCAAACAATACATAGAAGTACAAGTACTGTATTTTCTGAGGAACACTCGTACTTATTGTCTTTTAACCCCATTCCCGATAACTCCGGCATTTCTCACAAACTTTCAGCTGCACCCTTCGGTCCATATTAGACCGAATTTTCAGGACTTCAACTGTATTAAAAATTACAACACATCTCATTTTATAATACTTTCTATAAAATAAACAAGACTTTAAACCAATGATGAATTAAGACGAATAGCTAGACTTCCTTATTAACCCTATTTTCTCTGTACCCTCAATGCTCTATTCTTTTTAAACAGTATACCCGTTATAATTCTAGTTGAAATAAATAACTTTTTCTTACGTAAGGACGCAAAACTTCAGATCAGGGAGAAATTCTACAGAAACGTTTGGACTTCATTAAACGTTTGAAGATTGTTTTTTAAAAGATTTGTATTTATTTTTAAATTATAAAACAATCATTTTTTTCAATATATATATATATGTAGGTATGTGTTTTATTTTCATCAAGCAGAGGACAGCCTCATTGATTTCTCTTTTAATCAACAACTCTGTTATTCTCGGCAAAACAATTTTTTTCAATTAAATAACATTATCCACCACTATGAGATAATGAAAATTGGCGTAGAATTGATCTCTTTTCTAAAAAAACTGCAACGGATCGTTGCTAAACTTTATCCAAATTCATTTGAAATATTAATATGTTTGTTCCTTTATTATTAATCAGATATCACTTGCAATTTGTAGTTCATATTGAAATTAATTCAAAAATAATTCTCATTTAAGAGTCGAGGAATAACCATTCTACATTGGATTTTTGACGTTTCGGTTTTATTGGTAACCATTGCTGAAGACATAGAGGAATCGAATTAAAATCAAAAATAGCCATCGATTCTCATCTAATACTTGAGGAATAACAATTCTACATTAGGTTTTTGACGTTTCGATTATTATTGGTAACCATTGCTGAAGACATGGAGGAAACGACTTAAAATCAAAAAGACTAAGATTCTTTATGCAAACACTAGCTCAAGCTTGAGTTGTTTACCAAAAAAGAATTTAGTCTTTTTGATTTTAAGTCGATTCTTCTACATTTTCAGTAGAGGTTTCCATTAATAGTCAAAACATCAAAAATGGAATTCAATAAGGTTATTCCTCTAGTATTAGATAAGAATCGATCGTTATTTTTGATTTTAAGTCGTTTCCTCCATGTCTTCAGCAATGGTTACCAATAATAATCGAAACTTCAAAAACCTAATGTAGAATTGTTATTCCTCAAGTATTAGATGAGAATCAATGGCTATTTTTGATTTTAAGTCGATTCCTCTATGTCTTCAGCAATGGTTACCAATAAAAACCGAAACGTCAAAAATCCAATATAGAATGATTATTCCTCAAGTACTAGATGAGAATCAATCGCTATTTTTGGTTTAAAGTTGATTTCTCTATGTCTTCAGGAATGGTTACTAATAAAAACCGAAACGTCAAAAATCCAATATAGAATGGATATTTCTCAAGTATTAGATGAGAATCAATCGCTATTTTTTATTTTAAGTCGATTCCTCCATGTCTTCAGCAATGGTTACTAATAAAAACCGAAACGTCAAAAATCCAATAGAGAATGATTATTCCTCAAGTACTAGATCAGAATCAATCGCTATTTTTGGTTTAAAGTCGATTTCTCTATGTCTTCAGCAATGGTTACTAATAAAAACCGAAACGTCAAAAATCCAATATAGAATGGATATTTCTCAAGTATTAGATGAGAATCAATCGCTATTTTTTATTTTAAGTCGATTCCTCCATGTCTTCAGCAATTGTTACTAATAAAAACCGAAACGTCAAAAATCCAATATAGAATGATTATTCCTCAAGTACTAGATGAGAATCAATCGCTATTTTTGGTTTAAAATCGATTTCTCTATGTCTTCAGCAATGGTTACTAATAAAAACCGAAACGTCAAAAATCCAATATAGAATGATTATTCCTCGAGTACTAGATGAGAATCAATCGCTATTTTTGGTTTAAAATCGATTTCTCTGTCTTCAGCAAAGGTAACGGATAAGAAAACAACGCAGTTGCTATGGTTACTCATAAAAATTCCTCCCAAATTTTTAGCATTTCACAGAGAGAAGCCTATCCATTCTTACTTAAGCAAGGCTAAATGAGCTATATTAAAACTTTCAAATGAATAAATTTTAAAGAATTTAAAAAATTTAAAAAAGTACCATCTTACTCTAGAGTAAAGTACTTTAAAATATAATTTTACTAAAAACTTTATTTAACCTTTTTTGTGGTCCCCAAGGTACTTAATTAGGATATTAAATTTCATCAAAATTGGTTAAGTCATTTTCAAGATATTTAGAAAAAACTAAAAAAGTACTGAAATAAAGTACTAATGTTTGTGGGCCGATATGTACCAAAAACTAATCAGCGCTTCATTTTGTTAAACTAATGGTAGGTTTTCAATTTCATTTCAATCGGTGCAACGGTGTGGAAAAAATCGTGGGCCAAAAAAACGATAACATACATACATCCATCCATACGCACGCACTAAATGAAAAAATCGCACTTTTTGGCCTCTCGACGAGACCCCATGTAATTTTTGGCAAAACCGCCACGTGCTAATATTCAACCTAATTGAATACTACAATTTGTGACTTTAATTGAGTCCATGGGTTCCGTAGTCTTTACCTGAGGACCCTTTGAAACCACGCTTGCCCCGAGAGCGATTACAATACTTTACCCATGCTTTGCATTGGATAAAGTAAAAACATATTATCGTAACAGATTACCCAACACAACAGTAAAATATAAAAAATACAGGTAAAAGTGGAAGTAGGTAATAAATGTAATTTATATATAAAGGTCAGTCAACATCTGAATTCTCATTAGCATTTTATTAGGATCTTTTATAATAATTTGCTCTGGATTTGATTAATATTTATATTTATATAAAAAAACATAAATATTGATTAAAGAATTATTCATAAATTCAAAATAGATTATTAGAGCAGGGTGAGTTAAGCCAATGAAAAAAGAGCTAGAACGAAAAGAATCGGGAAATAGATCGCATAATTGATAGAAAAACGTCCTAGGAAACCGAACTCCACCAGAGTGCTGACTTTGACCTCGAATCTAATGGCTAGCGCTCTCGCGTTTACTTATTTATTTATTTATTTATAATAACTAATAACTAAAAGGAATTAACTAATAATTAGCTATTATCTTAACTTTAGTTGTTTTCTTTATGATGATGACTTTTTTTCTTATAATTGAAATATTTCTTGAAATATAATTATTAAGATACATTAATTGTTTTGTTTTGTTTTTTATACGCGTCTTTCATAAAAATAATTACTACTGTTCTTTTATTATAGGTTACCATTCACTTTCTGTAGACAGAACATGTAATTTATCATTGTATAAATCATTCAAAGTATAACGTTCTTGAGTAAAGAAAGTTCCCTGAAATTATTATCTACCAACAGGGTTGATGTTGAATCTCTTCAGAAATTTTATATTATTCAATAGTAATCTATAATTTTTTTTTATTGAAGTGAAACTTCTTTATCGACGTTTCTGCTTGAAATTTTTTGTTACAATAAAGGAAGAATGACTCAATAGAGGGGAAATAAATGACAAGCCTTGAAGAATGGCAGCAAGTAGGCCAAAACCAAAAATACAAATACTTAAATCCAAAATCCTGAAAAAAAACTAAAAAAAAGACTAAAAGTTAAATATAATAAGAATATATTTAAAAATAACATAACATAAATATATATCTAAGATCTCCAAAAATAATTAAAACCACATAGAAATATTTTTATAATAAAAATCAATCTGAAAACTTTTATTCTAAGTCCAAACGTTTCGGAAGAAATTCTTCATTTATCAATGGAAATTTTAATAAATTTGAAAAAAAAATAGTTGCTTTAAGAAGATGGGTTTTAGCATTCAAATACATAGGCAAATAAATAGGAATTAATTTTTCAGACATTACTACTCTAGTAAGCAAAAATATTGATTGAAAAATTGTACCCAACAGTAATTGATAAATAAGTATAAATTAAAGACTAACAAAAATAGATATGATCATAAAAAGAAAGACAGAAAATCGAATAAAAATAATAATTAATTATATATTTGTCTTTTTATCTCTGTCAACTTATGCTGGTAAGGATGATGCCTACCTTTAAGGGGCTTTGAGATTCATCAGACAGAGAGAGATAGGCAATGCTAATTTTTATTTATAAAGAAAAATAAAGTTTAATTCCAGGATAATTAAAAAAAATATATTTCATAAAAAGAAATCAATGAGGTTGTCCTCTGCTTGATGCAAATAAATATATACATATATATTATATTATAATGAATATAAATTATATATATAATTTACTTGTTAGAGTCTATAGTTCCAAAGGTTTGACCTTCATCAACAGTCTTGTTAATTAGAAATATGTTATCTGTTAGATATGTAGCTGTTAAAGCTTTTATTTTTGTGATTGATTTTATTAAGAGTTGAAATTTTATTTAAATCACACATAATTAATTATAATTATTTATTGAACACGAACGAATAATTAGTAGTCATGTATTGTATTTTTGATCGTGTTCAATAAAATTAATTATGTGTAAATTAAATTAAATTTCAACTCTTAATATTTTATATGATATTTCTCATGGGTTCTAATACCTGATTGGATGTAGGTTAATTGTAATTGCAAGCTGGTCACGTTAATACAACAAAAGCGAATTTATCTATACGCATTAGGGTATTTGAACTCTCCAGAAGTAACAGATAAAATATTTTTAATTTTATTAAATATGTTTTACCTTGAACCTCAACCATTCATTCTCCCTAAATTCTTCATGAACAAAAATAAATTTACAATATAAATGACTGATGAAGAAATTAAAACCTTCGAAACTATAGCCTCTAACAAATAAATTAAATATATATATATACCATTTATATACATATTTATACTATTTTTTTATTTATACTATAACGCCAGGTACTCTGATGAGTTAAAATTAGTAATTCCCCCCCCAAAAGCAGGCTTTGCTCGTAGCACGCATTTTACCGATTCCCAACACTCTTTCGCGGTCAAATTAGAAAAGTGCCGGACCACTTCATTCGCCAATACGTGAATGACATGCCGATGAATTCAAGGAACTGGAACTCTCTCCCAGCCTCCATCTTTCCCAGCGCTTATAATCTTCAAACCTTCAAAACCCGAGTGCACCAACACCTACGGCTCCACCCTCTCGCTTTACCAACTTTCTCTTCTCTTCGGTAATGCAAGGGTCTTTCGAGATCCATAGGGGCTGCATCTTTACTGGTGCGCCCTTTCTTGCATTCGATTCCATTAAAAAGAATTATGCAGGGCCAGTGGTGGCCTTGTGCTATTTGTTAAAAAGTTATACAAATTAGATGTGATTGAAAATACCAATTTATGGATCTTAGTGAATATCTGTGGCAGAGATTTTTCTCTTCTTTTTGGCCTGGTGTACTTTTCTCCAAGTATTAATGATATCTCGTAATGCTTGGAGGGCTTGCATGGTATAATGATATTCATATAGTTATATATATGTTTATTTGTACCAAGCTGAGAACAACCTCATTGATTTCTCTTTATGATCCATACCCTTCTATTTTTGACAAAACAAAATCTTTTCATTTGAAACTCCTATAATACCTAAATATGAATAAATTGATTTTCTTCATGCAGAAGGCGATCCCTTTGATTTATATCATACGAAAAAACGTGCCCTGTTAGGGGTCAGGTTGTCAAAGTGCTAGAGTATAAGTCCTTAAATGCCGGGTTTATCTTTTCAATCCTGCTGTTTAATAAGCTGAAATCTTGACCTGCAGATTTTGGCTAGCTACTCTTTTTCTTTTAAGACACATATATATAAATATAAATAACGAAACGTCACGAAAATTCTAAATTTGTATGGCCAAAATGAAAAAGGGCTAGAGCAGGAAATAAAATGAATAAAAAGCTAATTCTCAACAAGGGATAAAATTTATTTATTATACTAAAGATATAAATCGTTAAGCTATCTATTTGTCCACACTGTGCATTAACTGTATGTGTTATGTATATGATATAATTGTATATTGTTTTGTTTTATAGTATTGAATGCTATAACTCATATGAAATTGAAGTAGCGGCTATAGATTCTAAGACTAGCTCGTTTTTCCGGAAGTTATTCTTAATTAAAATAGATTTTTTTTAATTTGTCCAATGTAATTGAGTGTTAGTTAGTCTGATAAACAAGGCTAACTAGTATGGGCTCATGTTTGACCGCAGTCTTTCGACATTGTGTGCAGACGTGGCGCAACCCAAGACGCATATGTGGAAGGCGGAAGAAATCGCAACGGTGGGCGAACTCCTGCTCGACATCTCGATTAACCTGGCCAAAACGTGAGTTCAACACCTCAAGGTCTTACTTTTCTTTTTCTATATCCTTCCTCTAACCGTAACATATCGTGAGTATAAAGTCCTTTCATAACTCTTAATCTTTCAAGTTTGGAACACTTCATCCCACCCAAATTCATCCTTCAAATGTCCATAATGTTCATTCTCGATAGTGATATACTATATTGTATATCAGCATATATACCTCTTCCCGGTAAAGTATTATAAGCAATATCCTTAGAAAATTTTTGATTTTTATAGCATATCAAACTTCCCAATAAATCTGACCAAAATCAAACCCTTTTTCTTAAAATTTGTGACATTGATTAATTTATAAGGATCATCATGAATCTATCAGTTTAATCACGACGATCTGGTTTGATCCTCAGCAAATCTATTTACCTCTCAAAAAGTCTCATATTCTAAACCATCAATTTCATATTCCCAGTCTCATGTTCTAAATCATTATTTATATTTCACCCATCAAAATGTACCCCCAAAAATCCTCTCGAGTATTCTACCATTTAAGTTCTTCTCTCACCAAAGATTCCACAAAACTTACTTTCTCCTAATCCTATCGAGAACTTCCTTTTGGTATCTAGTCATCTAATTTTTAATATTCTCCACAAGTGATATTTTAGAGCAGGGTTTTCCAAACTATGTTCCGCAGAACTCTGGTGTTCCACGAAAAGTGAATAAATGCTCCGCAAAAGCATTGAATGGTTTTATTTCAAATGTAACAGACTCGATGAAAAACCAAATATAAAAATTCAACTATCTTTTGTGCCTAATATTAAGAAAATTTGTATATAAAGTACTCACGATTATGCAAGTCATTAAAAGCATCGTTTTACTTTACTATTTTGATGTGTTTTATTTTAAATAATTACCATTTAATAGTAATTGTTATTATTTTACTCATAATGTGTATCTATGTACTTGACCAAATAAACAAGTTTTGTGAAGTGTTCCGAAGTAGGAAAAGTTTTGGGAAACCCTGTTTTAGAGAGGCTAGGTAAGGAAACGGGAAGATCTTCATTATAATATTTTCTTTAGAGAAGTGAAAGAGTTGGAATATAAAGTCAAATGAAGGTGAGTAGTTGGGTCAAACAAGTCTTGGAATTCCATGTTGAAGATTCTCCTATGACACCACATCACAATTTTATCTCGACCAATATTGGGGCTTACAATGGTTTACCGGAGATGTTTCGATATATAGTTTTAACGAAATTTGATTTTATAGACTTCCAAAATATTTAATGAAGGATTTATTAAAAGAAAATTAAATTGTCTAAAAAAATCCCTGTCGAAACAATAAGCCTTGAAAGTCAATTTTACTAACAAAACTACGCTAAACCATTCCCTAAAAGATAATTATTTTCTCTCCAAAACAATTATTAGAGTCAAATTTTTCCCATCAATGATTTACAAATTATTAGTGTTAAAAGATTATCTATATATATATAAAATTTACATATAGGAACCTCGTAAACAATAAATATGTAAATTTTTATATTAAATTAACTTTCAACGCCCATAACTTGTAAATCATTGACCGTACAAATTTGATGCAAAATAACTTTTTTGTTGAGAATGTAATTTTTTAAGAATTATTATTTTAACCTTTGCGTAAAGATGATAATTTAGCATAATTTTTACTCATGATTGACATTCAAGGCTTTTTTCAAAATTTATCAAAAGTTATCTTGCCATAATTTTTTATATTCTCCACTCTTTCGGAAAACTTAGATTGAATAGTTTATTTAGCCTATTCTAAAATAAATAAATTGAATAAATTAGAAAAAATTAAATAAATTAATTTAAATTAGATGACTAAATATGAGCCGTTTATTTTGAAAGATGCGTATGACCATTTCCCCAAAAAATTAAGTTAGCTATTATAATATTTATAATTCTAGAAAAAAAATTATTTTAAACAATTTGCTACTGATTTCTACTCAATACTTTCAAAACTCAAAATTACATGGTTAATAGAATAATAATAAAAAAAAATTGAAACTGCCGTAAGTCCATTTTACAATGTTTCAAACTGATTTGTACTATATTATATAGTTTAATTATTTTTTTAATAATAACTAGAGGAAGCACCCGGCGTTGCTCGGGAAAAATTACAGTTTATTTTATGTACAATATGAGGAATAATAAGAAAAAATATTTAACAAAATAAAAAATTGATAGAAAAATCACTCATTGTAGTGCCTTGTCGTAAACAATATTTCTTGTTTTTCCATCTTTAGCTAATATATATCAATTTTTAGACGCCGTATGTTGATAAAATCATTATATAAAAAGTTCTCTCATTTTGAGTCCACGGGGGGAGGAGGGAGGGGGGGGTTGAAAATTGTTGCATTTTAGGATTATATACTAAAAATAAAAGCGCTCAACTCTTATAACTTGAAAAAAGGCAATAAAAAGCGATTTATTAGTAATTAAACTATTAAAGCTTTTATTTTTGTGATTAATTTGATTAAAATTTCAATTTTTAGTGAAATCAAACATAATTGTTTATAATTATTTATTGAACAAAAAGAAATAATACAATACAACTAAGACGTTTCGATCGACTTTTTTCTGCGATAGTGGTATTTTATTATTTGTTCTTGTTCAATAGATAATTATAATTAATTATGTGTGATTTCACTAAAAATTCAAAATTTTAATAAAAACTCTTCTAATTATTTATGGGGGGGGGGGGTTAATTTTCATAAAACTGGGGGGAGTCATGAAGGTAGGGGGGTGGACATTGGACACTCATGAATTATTTATTACAAAATTATATTTATATTAATGTAAAGTTATTTATGTATAATATTTTTAAAAGTTGGTAAAAATTAAATAATTTCTATTTTTATATTATTATACAATATTGTTGTATATTTTCTTTATTGGGCCGCGCAGGAGGGGGCCTTCTCTTACAGACAAAAGTTACAAATTCAGTTATATATATTATTTACAGTGGCGTTTTATAATAAAGTTAAAATTTCATAGGGCGAGTCATTAACTGACTTGGGTAAAATACCTAATAATATCACTATTACTTACGTTTTATTCACTTTAAAAGTTGAAATTATTTATTTCAAGGGACTTACGTATTTCAAAAATAATAAAAGTCTTTTATTAATTTTGAAAGATTCGTATGACTAACAAAAACGTATTATTTTCTAAATAATATTTTATACTAATTAGATTTAAAAATAAGAACTTTAAATAACGCAAAAAACATTATTCATACTATGTTATCAGTTAGCAATATATTGAAATTAATTGAAACTCAAACGCTTAAATTTCTCGATTGAAAAATAAATGTATTTCGGCCACTTATAAAGTAAAGGGCTCATATATAAGAATACATGTGTGTATAATTAAATATAAATAATAATAATTGCGAAACTCAATTTTTTCCCCCTCTTAAGTGAATACAATTCCACAACGATTCAATTTAATACGAAACACAATCTAAAAGATTTGATTAATACATAAATAAATCATAAGAAAATCCTTCGAAATTGAATATTTTTCAAGGCTCACCGATGGATTGTTCTAGCTTGGTATCCTGAAGGAGGGGGGATTACAAATCGTTCAACTTTCAATTCTCCACCCTGATTTCAAAATCAGCTCAGTTATTTTATGTATTATTATTTTTTTTTTTTGGGGGGGGGAGACAATATTGCGTATTGTACAAACATAAATTTTAAATTAAAATTTTAGAAATCTCTCAGCTTATTTTAATGTTTGAACAAAGTGTATACTTAGTATCTATTTTTTATTATATATTTACATATGAGAGAGTCCCTATTTAAATTTTTTATGAATTGAATATCGAATCCAATCCAGGTCTAGTAGGAAATGCTTCTCCATGAATTAATTAAACATTTTATAACTATATTATAGAACAGAGGTTCTCAACCTTTTTCTTCCAATGACCCCTTGTAAATTTTGTAAAAGTTCTTTATTATGTTCTTTAAAACTTTTGAAATTTGTACACAGATTAATTCCTCCCTTGAAATACTAAAATTTCCCTTCGGGGGGGGGGGGGGGAGGATTTCACACCAGTTGACAACCCCAATTAGAATGAATAATGATGAGTTGATTAAGGCATTTTTTTCAAATTTCAAGAAACTGATTTGTTTCTAATTGAATCAATAACTACACTGGATTTTTGATTCATTCACCGTAAAATTTTACGTTAAAGAAGAACAATTTGAGCAGAAATTCTTAGCTGCTCTTAAACGCCAGAAGAGGATTGTCTCAATGAATAGCCTATTTATTGTCCGGTTAGTGAATATGGCACTTGGGTTCGATTCCCGAGGACTCTGAAGCCCTTCTGACATACGTACAATCAATATACCTGATATGCTCTTTGATCGGACTTTTGAAGATTTTCATTTTTTTTTAATCAATTTGAATTTGTAGCTCTTAGACCTAGACACTAAATGTTAGAATTTTGGAGTAATACAAATTTATTCATAGTTCGAGAACCTCACTTATTTTGCTTTGTAAAACAGCAACGTTTCGATTTATTTTAACTATTAGAACATTAAACATTTCCTAAAAATATTTATATTTTTTCTTACTGTTTTTTAACTAAGAAAATTATTGATATTCGTTTGTTATGCGCCCAGTTTGCTTTGGATATTTTGAGTCCATGAGAAATAACAGGTAAAATATTTCTAATAAAAAGACAAACCTCCTAAATTATAGTCTCCAACAAATAAATTATATATATATATAGTCATTTGAACGTTCAAATAACGTACATCACAGACATAATTGACGTTTTTAATTCACCAGATAAATCTTGATATACGTCCTAAAAACGTTTTACTTGGAGCAAGTTCTAACATAAACTACGTTTTTTGGCAACCTTTTTCGCCCTCTAAAACGAAAAAAGGCGCAGTTGCAACTTCATTGATTTCTCTTTATGAATCACCAACTCTGCTACTCTCGGCAAAAAAATATTTTCAATAAAGGGTTAAAATGTATTCTAATTGAAAAATTGTTCTGAATGGTTTCATGTTTAAATAAACGTTTTACTGATCATTCTCCAACCATAGGAAAATCATTGGGATATGGAAGTATTGCAATATTTAAAGTGTAAACTCTTTAACTGGCACGGTGACTTACTTAAAAACATTGCACGGGCCCTTGTGAGACCAGAGTATCGTATTAAGGTCTCTTTCTTTCATTTCTTTCGCCATGGATCATTTGACTTTCAAAATAATATTTCAATGAAATAATAATCACTTTATTACATTGTTAATCGTAGCATTAGTATTTTATTAGGATTTGTGTTAGTGCAATAGTTTTCCCTTTCGAATTTATGTTTCTTTCAGTGACACATATTTGGTATCTTACAATTATATAAGTGCTACAAGTCGAACTTGAATAGAATTATTAATCTCAATCATACTCGTAATATTTTTTATTGTAATAATTATAAAAAAAGGGAAAGCTATTAATTTATAATAGATAAATTAACTTTATGTCTTCTGCTTTACGGAAAATGTATTTTTATAACAAAACTTATAAAATTATTACGATAGAATACAACTTTCAGATCCCTTGTTACGTTAAAATTAGAATTAGATTTTTGAAGCGAAACTTTTTTGCTGAGGGTCTTCAATTTTCGAGCGTTACGAAAATTCCGATCATATGAAGGGAATAGCTAGGTACGTGGTGGGGGAACCTGTAGTGGAGTACAGTGCGTAAGCGGCCACGTGACCTTAACTATTACTACATATCTGTGTTTGAATTATAGATATTAGAAAACCATTTCAATTTTGTTTTACCTATGACGGGGTGGGAGGGAATTGGATACCTGAACAAATCAGATGCTGTCACCACCCTCCCACCCCCATCCCCATCACTGCCACCGAAACCTCCCAATTTTATTATAATATTAGTAGATAAATTAAATGTATCTCAAGTTGATTAAATTAAAAAGTAAAATTTTAATAGCTGATTATATTTTAATTTATTAATAACAGACCACTAACTTTCATTCAATTTTTTAGGTAATTTGTAAAGTAATTAGAATATTATGATGTAACATAGAGTCAACAATTCTTAATAGATGATTAGAAGCATTTACTTACTCTATTTCAGGCTAGATGTAGTGGAAAACATCGAATATTCTTCTATAATGCACAAGAAAGAATTCAACTTGGAGCGAGAAAGGCTCGTTTTATACTAAAATATATTTTGATAAACTGGTCGACTTTTTGCCTTTATCGAATTCCGTGAAATTGATAATTCCAATATTTGTTTTTGCAAAGAAATATAATAAATAAATTGAAAATAGAAATCTAGGGAGGGTAAGACGCGTACCATATCATCCCTAATTATCCAGGTAACACTACAAGGTGTCTAAAAAGTGTCTTATAGGGTGCTGGGTAAAAATGTTTAACTCATTTTTGAGATTTTTTTTTTTATTATTAATATATAATATAATATATACAGAGTAATAATTAGGTCTCTTAAAGGCTGTTTATAATATTTTGACTTATTTTAAAAAATATATAAGTATTTTCGGTTTTTCGTGTATAATATATATACACGGTAGTAATTAGTTCTCTTAAGGGCTGTTTAGAATATTTTGACGTATTTTAAAAAATAAATAAGAATTTTCAGTTTTTCGTGTATAATATATACACAGAGGTGGTAATTAGGTCTCTTAAGGGGTTTTTAGAAATTTTGACTTATTTTAAAAAATAAATAAGTATTTTCAGTTTTTCGTGTATAATATATATACAGGGTGGTAATTAGGTCTCTTAAGGGCTGTTTAGAATATTTTGATTTATTTTTAAAAATATATAAGTATTTTCGGTTTTTCCTGTTTAATATAAATACAGGGTGGTAATTAGGTCTCTTAAGGGCTGTTTAGAATATTTTGACTTATTTTAAAAAATATATAAGTATTTTCGGTTTTTCGTGTATACTATATATACAGGGTGGTAATTAGGTCTCTTAAGGGCTGTTTAGAATATTTTGACTTATTTTAAAAAATATATAAGTTATTAATTTTTAGTTTAATTGTAATATCTGCCACAACTTCAAAATTGTTTTACTTCAATCGCGCGTAAGGTTACACGCACTAATTTTATATTATATTAAGTAGACCTTCCTTATTTGGAGTTTTTGGCCGTACACCCACTAAATTAGGTAACTGGCTGGTAGGGAGTGAGATTATGGCCGGTACGGGTAAATCTTGCAATGAGCGTGATTTAAACTCAGGTCTCCTGCTCCGGGGGCTCTCGGCCAATCTAATAGAATTGAATCACAGTAAAGTACTGTAGATAGAATTTCAAATAAAGAAAGGGAGTATATTAATAGCTTAAGTTGTAAAGCTTGGGATTTAATTCAAGTTGGGAAAATAAAAATAAATTTAATTGAAAATATTTTCTTTTGTCAAGAGTATCTAGCAGGGATGTTGATTCATAAAGAGAAATCAATGAGGTTGTCCTCTGTTTGGTGCATATAATATATTATATTATATTATACTATATTATATATTTAACGAATAGAATATTTATATATAATTTATTTGTTTGAGACTATAGTTTCGAAAGTTTGAACTTAATCTTTAGTCTCTTCTCATTATAAATTTTTATCTATTATTTCTCATGGGCTCAAATATTCGATTAGATGTTTTCTTTTTGTTATAATAGTAAAGTGGTAACATAACTAACCCATGAGAAATAACAGATAAAATATTTCTAAAAAAAGACTGATGATGAAGGTGAAACCTTCGAAACTATAATCTCTAACTAATACATATATATATATATATATGTTTATTTGAAACAAGCAGAGGACAACTTCATTGATTTTTTTATGAAAAAAGAAATTTAGTTAATAGAGTTTCAGAACTCAATAGGGCTTTTTGATAAAAACACGAAAATAATTATTTTGCAGAGCATTCGTAGATCAATTTATTAAAACAGTTCTATTTAAAATTAGCGTTTAATACGAATCATTGGAAATAATGAAATCATCTTATAGGAACCCCTATAATTGTCTAAACAATTCAATATAATTGTCAAACTAATGATTATTTCAGGCCAAAAAACCTTTTCACAGTTCAGATAAATAAACAGCCTTCGAAACTATACTCAAATAAATTTAACATTTATTATAAACTGAAAATACAATCTTAATTTTATTTTTTATAAATTAAAATGCCATTTAATATATTGAAAAATATTTATACGAATTAAATCAGAAGACACATTCATTTCTTATCAATTTAATAGTCTACAAAGTGTGGAGACAATAGTTTGTTCGTCTTTATAAAATTCATCTTATTAGGATTTAATGTTTTTTTCTATCTCGCTTTAAGCCATAAAGGATTAAAGCGTAATATTAAAGTCTCTCAACTCGATTGAATTCGTTTCAATTCTAATTCAAATAAATTCCATTAATAACCATCTAATCCATTTAAACTGATTTGAAAAAAATGGTCAATAGAATAATTAATTAATCACTCTATATTTGCTAATCCTTTATTTTATTTCTAAATTAGTTGATAGATCATAAAGTCATTTAAAATGAGCTCATATTTAGAAGTTTTAATTGAGTTTATTCATTAAAAATAGTACGTTTATTAATCAATAAGAGAAAGGTCAAAACGGTAATAATTATTTTTAGAGGAAATTATAACATTAGAGCAATTATTTATTCTCAATTATAATACCCATTTAATATATTTGACTGGAAAATCTTTGTTTCTTTAGCCCTGGTCTATCGTAAATGTATACATGGCCCCCATATCCTGAAGTAGGGCCACAGGTCAAGATTTTGGGTTGGCCCATATTCAATACCTAAAATGTTTGTTCAACATCTAGCACAGTGATCTCCAAAGTGGGGTACGCAGAAAATTCTAGGGGGTACGCCACATTTCTCTTCAAAATACTTTATGTCCTCTCGTAATTTATCAATTGCATGTATATATATTGTTTCATTTAAATAAATAAATAAAAAAATAATAAGTTGATTTTCTCCATTTTTCCGTTTATTTATTGAAAATAATCATTTTTGACACACACACAAAGGGGTACAATTTGTAATTATTTTCTTCATAAGAGTACGAGGTCAAAAAAGTTTGGAGATCACTGATTTAGCAAACGCAGCACACCAAGCCCCAGGCCCCCAGCTAAAGCCCTGTCAGCCCCCCCCCTGTGGGGGACATATATGTATATCAATAAATATATGTAATTTTCTAAAAGAGGTGTATTAGAATAAAATATTTAACATTCCGTTAAACCGTTATTCCTTCCTATTTCTGTAAAAATTTCCTTCCTCCCAATGCCTAAATGAAACTCAAAGATCGATTTCCAAATTTTGTCTTGACTGGGTAAGCTTAGACTGCATTTTATTGAAGTCATTTTATTAAATAGATATGGATTGACATATGAAGACATCGAAAAAGGCCTGCCGTTGATAGACACATCCAAGACCCTAATTCGTGAGGTTTGTCCTCCATTTTTGGCCAACGTAGAATGTCGACCTGGAAAATACAGACGATACGATGGTCTTTGTACAAATCTTCAACATCCCACTTGGGGAGCCACAAACACTCCTTTCCAAAGGTAGGTTAATTGAAGAATTTAATAAAAAAAACTACTTGTTTCATTATTATAATAAAATATCAACAGATTGGTGGGACCCTTATACGCGGACGGAATGACAGCTCCTCGAATTTCAGTAACAGGAAATCAGTTACCATTGCCTAGAATAGTTTCACGTACAGTCCATCCTGATGAAGGTTTCCATGATCATGCAGGAACTGTGATGGTTGTTGCCTGGGGTCAATTTATGGACCATGATTATACTTTAACTGCTACACCATTAGGTAAATTAGTATTTTATTTTATTTTTAGTCTTATTCATTATACTAAAATATTGAAATTTAATTATAAATTAATTTATTCTAAAATGAGTTTAATGCTTGTAGATCCGCTCAATAGAAATGAACCCGAAGAATGCTGTAACCGACCCGCCCATCTAAAAAATCCATACTGTCTTGAAATACAAATTCCAGCTGATGATTACTTCTATAGTTTGTTTGGTGTCAGATGTCAGGATTTTGTGAGAGGATTCCCAGCTGTGCGGCCTGGATGTCGACTTGGTAATTTCATTAAGCAATTATTCAATTCTTCATTTCTTTTAAATTATATTAGTATAAAATCGATAGTTGTTAAAACATTGAATTTATTATAAATTAAAAAACATCTAGGTGTTTTTAATGAAAAATATCCATCAGAATTCATATTCTTATAATTGTGTAGAATGAAAATGGAAGAATAGATTATTAAAAATTTTGAAACTCCTTTTTCAAAATTGTCTTTCAAAATGACTTCAGAAACAATTAATAACTACTCGAGAATTATTAAAAATACGACGTCCTCGGCTTACACATACCACAATCACCAAACCCTCAACTTCCACATTTCATTCATTCTTTACATATCTTTATAACTCTTTCATAAAGAAACTAAATAGTTGTATAAATAATTCGTTTATTACAGGGTCACGAGCTCAGTACAATACTTTGACTTCAGTCCTTGATGGAAACACAGTGTATGGAGTAACAGAAAAATTTGCAAGGTATGCATTTAAATTGTTCAAGTGACTATTATTTGATTTTAATTCTGAATTTATTTCATAGACAATTACGGGCTGGTTATGGTGGCCTCCTTCGCATGAATCCTGTATTTAATGAATACGGTCTTAAAGATCTTTTACCTTTGAAATTGGATATTCCTGATGAGGGTTGCACAAGACCCAACCGCTCTATGTATTGTTTTGAAGGAGGTAATGTTATCTGTTTATCAATTATGAACTAAATTCTGATCCACTTTCTTTCTCATCATAAATTACATAATATTGAATTTTTCAGATCTTTAACTCTAATTTTAATTATGTAAATGAAAATGGCTAATCATGTATTTTAGGTGAAATTCGTGTGAACGAGCAGCTAGTGCTCACCTGCATGCATACGCTGATGGCAAGAGAACACAACCGAGTTGCCCACGGACTTTCCCAAGTGAATCCGCATTGGGACGACGAAACTCTTTATCAGGTACGATAATCAATACGCTACTTAATATTTATAGAAAATTAACCAAAGCTTTTACTCTTCATTTTAAATTCTCAAACAGAATTTGTAGATAAATGTAGATATTTAAAGAATTTACATAAATTTCTAAGAACGCAAATCAACTCAGTAGAAGATAATCCCGTGATTTTCCAAAAGAAATCATAATTTTACTACGTTCGGCAAAATGAACTTTTATATTTCTGTTTTATAAATTAATTTGAAGGTAAAAATGAAAAATTTTTCAAGATATGGTAGCCTCTGTGCAAATTTTATTGATGATATGATATTTTTGTTAGCGAATAGAAAGGACAATATAAAGGTGCACTTTATTAATACAAACCTGTTTGGTAAATTTCAGTTCATAAATATGAGGATGTCCTCTGAATGATGTAAATAAACATATACAAATATGTATATAACGATTATAAACATGTATAAGTTTATATAATTTATTTGTTAGATACTATTATTTCGAAGGTTTGACCTTCATCATTAGTTTTTATAATTAGAAATATTTTGTCTATAATTTCTAATTAAAAAGACTGATGATGAAGATCAAACCTTCGAAACTATAGTCTCTAAAAAATAAATTATATATATATATACATATATATATATTTATATTAGTTATACCTATATTGTACTAGTATATGTATACTTTCATTTGCATGAAGCAGATAAACACAATCTCAGTGATTTCTCATTATGAATCAACAACTCTGCTACTCTCGGCAAAACAAAATCTTTTCAATTTAATTTCATTAGCTTAAACACTTCAAGATATAATAGATAGAAGATGGATTTTTTCGGATTTTCTCCATCTATTAAAGTTTTGAAAGATCAAAATTTAAGGTAGTTCTTTCACAAATGCAAAAATTCAAGAAGTCTTTGAAACTTGGAATATAAGTCATTAAAAGCATAATACACATACTGTTAAAATTTGAAGACGATTTACCACACCAAACATGAAATAATTGCAATTAAAAATGACATTTTTAACATAGGGGTAGATAGGGAAAGGGTGGGGATATGATCATTATTTTATTTTTTTTCATTGAAAGACTTTCACCATCTTGATGAAAAACTAATATTTGTTAGAATAATATATTCGGAGTAGCTTAAAAAAAAATTGAAATTATTTACCATGTAGTTTTGATAAAAAAAAAAAAAAAAAACATATTTGGGCGATTATTTTTAGTCGAGGGGATATAAGCACAATGGCTTGGAAACGGTCCGGCAAGTATGTGTGTCCATATAGAGATTTCATAGTGTGAGTGGACAGTCACGTTAAAAAAATATAAACTAAAATTTTAGTTCCGTTCATATTTATAGAGTGGTTACGAGGCTAAAACTTTTTGTGTGGATTGTCGTGAAAGAACCTCCTTAATCAGCTCTGCGCTTTAGAAGAAGAAAAATTTTGTCAATAGAAAGAACTTCTACGACTTCCTGTCTTGAGTTATAATGGGTGTCGGATTTGAAAAAAAAATCCTGCATTTTCTTCACATTTTAGACATTTCTAAACAAAAAAAGAAAACTAGATACCCAACACATTCTTCCTTTCTCGGAACTCAAGGCTTGTCTATTATTATCCCTCCATTGAAGCATTTCCCCTTTATTGTAACAAACATTTTCTAACAAAACGTCGCTAAAGAAGTTTCACTTCAAAAAAAAGAAAATTTTGCCTGCCGAGAATACAGAACCAAAGATTTTTTGCCGAGAGTAATATTGTTTCAATACATAAGAATTAATCAAGGAGTGGAACAATCTTTGATTTATTCTTATATCTAGTTTTCCCTTTTATAAGCATCTATCGTGATTGAGAAACCGATAGAAAGACATACATATTCATTTTAGGTTGTCACGGAAATGAATCGATAAGGATTCATATCGTGAGGTATATCTTAAATATATGACAACTAGTATGCTAGGACATTTTAGAGCAAAGATAAAATCAATTAAATTCTCGATTTACTTAGTTTTTATTTATTTATTTTATTTCAGGAATCTCGTCGTATTGTTGTCGCTGAAATTCAACACATCACATATAATGAATTTTTGCCGATTATTCTTGGTAAAGAAGTTATGGAAAAGTTCGGACTACTCACCCAAAAAGAGGTAAGTTTACCAATTAACATCCCTTCGTGGTCAAGTAAAAATCGAGCCAAATAATTCCTCATTTCATTAATATCTGGGTTTTTTTTCTTCCTTTGGCCTCGGTGGACACCATTTGGCCATCATTTGTACTTAATATCTGTTTTATAGTCTGTTAATTAATACTGTTAATTGAAATCGTAGGGAGTTGGATAAAAATTAAATTAAAAACAGAGTTTTATTCTTTAATGTGCCGAACGTTTCGTAATTTTATTTTTGACTTCTTCAGCGGCTCAATATATAACTCAATTGTCTGATACTATTGAAACTATGAGAAAAAGTTAACTAGTGTAAATAAGTTAGTTAATTCAGATACTAATGTAGGTTTGCATTCATCTATAGGATCTGGCATTGAATTGTGGAACATTCTGTCTGCTACTACATGGGATTATAGTCCTCTGCCCTCTATGATTAAATCAATTATATTTTGTCAAATTCTAATGTCCTAGAGTAGTACAAAATTTTATTTACTTCTCGCAAGCAGAGATTAGCTGAGGTAGAAAGGGGTCATAGCATCCTTGTTAAGGTTTTGACCAGGTTTCCTTAACAACTTATGGCAAATGCCGGGATGGCTAATGCGTCGTTTGCTCCTGGTATCGGGTTTTTGCGCTGAATTTTTAAATTACTTTTTGTCTTTTGATCGAATTCTATGGTCATGTTATTTTATTGATGTGAGCATACATTTCTATTTTTTTATTTTTATTTTTTTGTACTTATTTATTATTTGTTAAATTGCTGTAGTTAATTTGTATTGATGTTTGGAGGACCTAGCCACCGAGGACTTGTCCCTCTAAGCAGTTCGAGTAATAAATATTTATTTATTATTATTATTTAAAAAACATATCAATCAATCCTATCTTTTTTCTTATAGTTTCAATAGCATAAAACAATTGAGTTATATAGTATATTGAGCCGCTGAAGAAGTCAAAAATAAAATGACGAAATGTTCGATACATTAAAGAATAAAACTTTGTTTTTAATTTATAATAATTTTTATCCAACTCCCTACTATTTCAATTAAGAATTTTATTATAAATGCGATTAATGAAACATCATCTAATTAATACTTTTTCGAGTTGTAAGATCTTCAATTCTTTAATGATCAAATTCAAATCTTTAATTTTGTTTCACGAAATCGAAATGTTTATTCACTTTCTTTCATTAAAAAGAATCCCCTAATAATTGAGATATATCTGTATGCTCTGCCTCACGCACAAGTCTTGCGACCATTTATATTTTTTAAAGAATTTATTCCCCGAGGACACAATATATTGTGTTCCTAGACTAAAACCAATTATCTTGAAAGCAGGTATTTTTTGATAGCAGTTTTATTCTAACAAAATAAGTTTTTTTAATAGCTTTAAATCTTTTAGGATTAATTACATACTAAATTTTTCACTCTTAAATACCTTGTTAAGTTGTCGTAATTAACAAAAGTAAAAAAATTAATAATTAATCAAAAGGATTAGATATTTAAAAAAGACTGTTTCGTATGAAAATATGTTCTGTCCGAGAATAGCTGTTTTTACGCTATAATACCACTATGAATGATTTAGGCAAATAGCTTTAACTATTAATTAATTTCTATTTGAATAAGAAAAAACGTTTTACCCGAGTTCTTTTTTGTTAAATAGAATTAAGGATTATTTAATTTCACTATGCTAATTGTATTTATGGACGTCTGGTAATTGGATTATAAAATATTCACGATCAAAGTATGAAAACTCGTTAAATAAAAAAAAAAAAGTATATAGTTTTGTCGATGTTTAATTTTTGAAGACTAAGTGACATTTATGAGATATTTATATGAATAATTTGATGTATTGGGAATTATAGGTATTATAATTATATATATATATATATAACAGCAAAAGTTTTTACTTTATTATATTATCAGATATTGAAAAAGAATTTCCTCAACTATATAAGATAAAACAAATGAAGTTTTTGAATATTTAAAAATTGGTCTTCTTCTCAGATTTATATTTTCTAAAATATTTATTATTTCAGTAATTTATATGCTACGACACTAACCAAGTCTATAGAGTTATCATTTTAGTACAAGGAAACAAGGAGTTGGGGTTTTCTAGAACAATCACAATTAATTGATTATTTCTTTCCTGGAATAAAACTTGTCAGGTATTGTCTTTTAGATCTTTGTACGTTCTTAGATGTCAATAGATAATGGATAGTCAGGGATTATTATATTCGTGACCCTTTTAAAAAATTATCATTCCTCATATTCTTCTTTAATCCCATTCGATTTAACCCGTGGGCCAATATACAGTAATAGAATTCCTTGAAACAATGAGATTTATATGTAGATACTGGAAAACACACAACAATTTGGCCTAATAATTTTTTTCTCTAAAATAAGAAATCTGAAAATCTACTGTGAAAATTTCGAAAAATAAAAGTGCTAATTTTAAATTTTGAATCTGGAACTAGATTTCAAGATTTCCGAAAAAATAATCATCATTTTGATCTATTTTCGACTCCATTTTCATTAGAAATAAATTTTCTACTTGAAAACTTTCTGATTGAATGTTCAAGAACAACAATTAGATACCGATCTGAAAAAAAATTAATATTGTCTTTTTATTAGAATTTTATATTAATTATCTATCCAGGAAAAAATATAAACAAATCCTAATACATAATATCACTTTTTGTAAGTATGTAGGTATGTATTTACATATACGAGAAGCTAATTTCAAGTATAAAATTTACGCAAAGTAAAATTAGAAGCTCACTATGAGCTAATGAAATAATCAAGTTCTTATTTCTAAATTATTAACTATCTTTTTTGAATAACAAATATCAATAGAATTATAATATTTTATCCTCGGTCCGAGACAATTTTTTTTTCTTCAAGTGTGGCCCGTGTAAGTCAAAAGGTTGGACAACCCTGTTCTAGACATCTTAAAGACATTTTAAAGACAATAAGAGCTGAAAAAGACATCTTCTAGAGCGAGTGTGCTATCTGGGTTAACCCCCCTGTGAGCACCTCTGACATATATACTAGATATTAATTAATACTTAGATGAATGATCTGACCAATAAAATTGTTTTCCAGGGTTACTGGAACGGACACGACTCGAACGTGAACCCGAACGTGATCGACGCTTTTGCGGCGGCTGCCTTCCGTTTCGGCCACTCTTTGCTGCCGACAGCAATCGAACGATGGAGCAAAGCTCACAAATTCATAGGTAAATACCTCTTACTTATTTATTTATTTATTTAGGTACGTTTGCTTAAGTGAATTTCAGATCAATTTATGATCGAAAGTTGACCCTGTAAGGATGACAGGCTTGATTTATTTAAGTATTTATAGAGAAAAGGTCGTTCAAGATACAGATGTGGAATTCAACAAGAATGTTATTAATTAACGAAATAGAGTAAAAGTATGTCTGGATATGAGTTTTCGTTGCAATTCAAATAAGAATAAAACGAATCTAATGAAAATTATTAATATTATTATTAAATAATTTTTAAGGATTTAGGTGTCGGTTCTAGGTGAAACATTATAAGTAACTTATGAGGAAAATTTTCTAGGTTAGGTTTCACAAAAACCTAACCTAGAAAATTCTCCTCATAAGTTACTTATTATTAAATATTTTAACAGAACAAACACACTTTTCAAAAAGAGCTCGTAATCTTTTTTAAATAAGAACGAACAAAGAACCACGTTTTAATTTTAGACAACTAAGGACTACAAATTTATGGAGAATCCGATCTAGCTATTACTAAGTTAAAAATATTTTTCGCCTGCATTTATATTTAATGTTAATTATATTAATAAAGTTGTTGTAGGGATATAATGACAATAGCTTATGCAAATAATTTTTATTTTTTGACAACGTTTCGTCAACTTTGTTGACTTCTCGAACTAAAATTAATTAACTCCTTGCATATTTGTAATTTTATCAATATTCCTTCTTAGCAAACATATCAGCCCAGTCTTCAAACTGATTTTTTTTAATCTGTTTGATTACTGGCTTGATATGTTTGCTAAGAATGAATATTGATAAAATTACTAATATGCAAGGAAGTTAATTAATTTTAGCTTGAGGAAGTCAACAAAGTTGACGAAATGTTGGCAAAAAATAAAAATTATTTGCATAACCAATTGTCCTTATTTCCCTACAACAACTTTTATTAATTTAATCGATGGACATAAATATTCAAAATAGTTGATAATATTGACATCAAATGCAAAAATATATTATAACTTTTTTGCTTTTTTATGAATTTATTTTATATTTTGTAATTATTGATTTTAATTTTCTCTTTTTATTAATTTTTCCATTCTTCCCTGTTTGCTCTTTTATGATAATAAGATTGGAGGAAAAAGTGAAACTCGGTACGCTGAGTAAAGTTTCGTTGAATTAATAATTTTAAAAGATAAATATCTAAATTTGATTTTCATTTTGATTAAATATTTTCATATCTAGAGTCAAAAGATCGTTCCTAGAATAATATAAATTAGTGTGAAACAGGTCTGGACTTGTATTTGCCATCTTTGCTATGTCATATAGCTCTAAAGGAAAAGAGATAATTATAAGCGCGCCCTTTCTAGTCATTTTCCCCGATTAGATTCTAATGAAGAATCGCTCACCAGCACATTTATTAAATAACAAAAAAGTGAAAAATTCCTATAGAAACCCTTATAAATAATTAATAATAAACTTAAATATAAAATTGTTCATTTATGCCTTCGCCTTAAATAGAATCATTCGAAAATTGAAGTTTACTAATTTTAAATCAGAAGTTCTAAAACTTGAAAGCCTAAAATCTACTCAGTTCCCCGCATTGAAAATATCAACATTTTAGCACAAGAACAAACTTTCTACGACTTCTTAATTAAATTATCGTGGGTACCTGATTCCAGACACACAAACAGACACACAGGGAGAGAAAAATCATGGTTGGAAATGATTTTTCTCCACGTTCCAGACATTTTTAAACAGAATGAGTAAAAAAATTAAATTAAACACTAGGCTCAACCAGGAGGCAGGATTTGTTTGCCTGCCTTCTGGGCGTGTACCGAGTAATAAAGATTTTTGAAGAAATTGAGTCTGACGAGAAGGAAGAAAATTGAAAATATTTCATTATCAAAAAAGAAATTTGATTTCTTTTGATCGGTTCAAAGAAAGAGCAAATACAGGTTGAATTGAGAGCGTTCGATTGAAATTCTGCGTGTGGGTGTATCTGTTCTCATCCACGAATTTTATTAAATCTGCAAAAAAGCGACTTGCAAAAGCAATGTCGGATGCGTAGTGAAGATTTAAGGCCATGAATTAGGAACCTCACGGGAAAATTACCATCGACTCGATAAGAGCGGATTTCCCATTAAACAAAACGCTTCCTTTTGATTTTCTTCTCACTTCTATTATTAATTGTTTTGTTTGTTTTGTGAACAGAGATTTAAAAGTGAAAATGAGTAAAAAAATTTTATCATATAACAATGGGATACATTTAAAATTGACCATAAATATTCGAGGTTTTTTTAAATATAGGATTTCAAATTTTTCAAATCCCTACTTGATTACAAGGAAACAGTTTCATGGATTGTCTGATTCAGATCTTTTTAATTGGGCTCAGATAAATAATCATATCTGCAAATATTGGAAAAGCTTAAACTGTTAATTTATATATTTTTATTTTCCAAGCTTTCTTCCGAGAAAAATAGTATTTTAGGAAAAAATAAATCCTGGGGGAGGGGAATAAAATACTTTTAATCTGCCACTAGATACATGCCATGTTAATACACCACAGAAAAGGGAAAAAGCGGAAGCGTTTCTACTTCATAATCAAGAAATCCAAGAGTGTAGAGCTCCTGCTCTCTACGGCAGTGACTTGACTACACCTACTTTCCACTTTATTTACATATTTACTCGAGTGTAATCTAAATTCACACAAACTCACATACACAGACCCAAACTACATTGGTATTGGTTCAAATAAACACGTATTCGTATAAAAAACTTGAAGGGTAAATTACATTTATTGATTACAATTTAGATATAATTTATATTTATAAGATATATAAAGCATTTATGGTCGTGATCGTACACATATAGCTGCCAGCAAGGGGGTCCAAGTGCACCTGTGGGTCCCGAATGTGACATGTTTTTAAGGGGTATGTTTGAAAAAAAAATGTGTAGGGTGACCATCTGACCATTTTTTTCCACTTCATAAAAAAGACATACTTATTCTATAATAAGGGGCCCGGTTCAGATTTTGAGCCCCGGTCCCTAAATTTGATGCGGGAGTCATGCATACACAGCCAGGGGGCCGAACACCAGCGAGAATGCCAAAGACACTTTGACAAGCTCCCTACAGAGGACAGTTGGTATTACTATAAAACATTTAATTTTAAAGTTAGATTGCTACTAAAAAAAAGTAAGTAAAAGTTACCCCTGGAATAAAACAAGTCTGTATATTATTTATTTAATTTACTAGAGATGAATCTCAATTAAAATAGACAATAATTGATAAGTAAAATAGTGCGCTCCTCTAGAAAACGTCTTCCCCGAAAACTTTTTATCTCTTATCTTAATGTTAAAATAATGTTTATTTATTGTTACCATATTTTTCCAATTGAAATACTCTCTTTCCATTTGTTCCAATTGATTTGTGGAATGACAATAAGTGAAACGAAAAGGTCGCTGCGATCTTTTATTTTTATTGGCCCAATTAAATTGCACTTTGACCTAGAACTTGTGTAGCCAAGGGCTTTACGCTTTATAGTTTTACAAGCACTTTCACCTTTTTCGATAAATTATAGTCATGTTTCACCGATAAGAAAATTTCGAAAACTGTTCAATAAAATTTCTTAAATCTTTTTTCAGCCTCAAAACGACTTTCTGACTTGATTCGTCAGCCTTACGATCTTTATCGCGCTGGAGTATTAGATGAATATTTTATGGGCTTGATGAATCAGGTAGCCCAAGCCATGGACGATTCCGTTACTCAGGAGGTGACCAAATCAAATCTTCTACTAAATATTCTTAATCAATTTTTTTGTAACCGTGCAAAATAATGTTGTTTTTGTTTATTTTTTTTAACTATCTCAGAAAATGTTAAAACTATTTTTAAATAAATAATTAAGCAAAAATATTTTAAAATATTTCAATAGAGTCGTTTCTCCGTGAAGTCAGAATATAATTAAAATATAATTAAATAGTAATCTTTTATAAAAAATCTAGAAACGTTTATTAAAAATCCAGACTCTTCAGAAGAAATTCTCTCTTTATCAATGGAATCTGAAAAATTCGAAAAATTTGTTGCTTTAAAAAGGAATGAATGATAAAGCACCTATAATATCTGACCTTAAAATTTCCAATTTCCTTCATTTCTAAATTCAGGTCTTTATCTTTTTAGAAAAAGATTAATTTTAGAAATTTTAGACAACAAAAATTCAATTAACGAAAGGTCACAAATGGACTATTTTTCTGACATTTATCAAAAAATTTTAGGAGAAAAAAATCATTCATAAATATTTTATATATTTTATTCAATGTAATTTCATTTTCAAGACAATCTATATCATGTCTATTTTTAAAATATTATTTATATTTGTTTGTTAAAGCAATTATTTATTCAAATTTTTCCAAATTCCAATGATAAAGGAAGAATTTCTTCTGAAACATCTGTATTTTTAATAAACGTTTCTAGATTGTTTATAAAAGATTTGTATTTATTGATATACACAAAACAATCAATACTTTTTTTCAATAATAATGATAATACTAAAAGTAAATTTAATATTTAGTATTTTATATTCAAATTGATTTTGGATGAAATCGGAACACGCATTCTTGACGTTTCTTTAAAAATAATTAATATCTATTTAATTATATGTTCACTATATTTTTTGTAGACTATAACACCACGATTTTGCTTAATTTTTTTTTAATAACAAAAATACCGATTTTTCTGCACGATAACAATTATAAATATCTATTTGATGTATAATAGAAATAAAATTATATAAATAAACGATTATATGAGGCGCTGGTAGAACAGAGGCATAGTCACTTGACTTTGGCTCGAATTTACTCAGGATCGAATCTCGCATTAGTCAGAATAATTTTCAAAAAAAATAATTTTTAAGAAAAAAATAAAAACCGACTTCAAAAAATTAAATGCAACAAATAAAATACACTAAAAGGTATAAAATAATTATTATCTTATTTAGTTACAACTAAACGACGAAGTATTAACATGAAATTACTTTTTGAAGTCGGTACCAAACAAACTATACCTATAAGCGAACGTACCCGCTAAACGTACTAAGTAAGATCCGTCGAGTGCGATTCATAAAAGGTATATGTTTGGCACCGACTTCAAAAAAGTAATTTCATGTTAATACTTCGTCGTTTAGTTGTAACTAAATAAGATAATAATTATTTATACCTTTTAGTGTATTTTATTTGTTGCATTTAATTTTTTGAAGTCGGTTTTTATTTTTCTTAAAAATTATTTTTATTTTTATCTTTTTAGTGATGTTATTAATAGTGATCATATCATCAGAACTTGACCAAATTAATATGACACCATCCCTAAGACACCACCTTTCGGATAAAAAAAGAACCATCAGAAATCGGTTCATAAACAAAGAGGTTAGGTCTAAACAAACCTAATAAAAAAGGTCTAATACCTATGAAAAAAACGAAAAAAAATGGGACCAATCGGAAGGTAGACTGGACCCAATGCAAAAAAAATTTTCAAAATCGGTTGACAATTGGCGGAGATATGAGGTAACATAGGCACAAAAAAAAAAAATTCAGTCGAATAGAGAACCTTCTCCTTTTTTGAAGTCGGTTAAAAATATAAGGCGCCTCACTGAATCCAGGAGGAAGGCAATGGTCTGAAAAGTTTCCCCAGGAAAATAACAATAGAGAGGATACCCTCCATTGTAATCGTCGATGTTTGGAATCGGCTATAGGACTTGAATTAAAAGATATATACGAAAAGAAGTAGTAGGCGTTATGTAGTGAGTTTGAATCACGATAGTTTATATTATTTTTTTTTAATATTTTTTTTAAATCTCTCAATTTATCAAACATATTTGGAACAATTAATACTCTCTCGGACCTATCTAATATTTGCATAATATACTGGTATACGGGTATGAGAAAGTAATACAGGAAATTGTCTCAAAAAAATTAAAACTACAAGTGAAATTTCCGAAATGTTTTCTAAAAAAATAAATAACAAGACAGCCGAGTAAATATAAAATGTTTTTATATAACTAGTGACGTTTCGATAATTTACTCTTATGTTTGCATGACAAACAAATGTTTTAATTGACCCTTTGAGAGAATATAAAAGCAAACATCAATTATTTATTTGTCCAAATGAAAATAAGAGTAAATTATCTAAGCGCCTTACATACACATATGTTTTTTACCCCACTTGCGCTGTCTTTGATGTTTTTTTTTACTCTAATGATATTGATTCAGAGAAAGGTGAAACCTCTATGAGGCTGGGAGGGGAGGCCTGCATTGTGAAAAAAAATAAGAAGATGAAATTCATGTTTATGTATTGTTTATTTGCATCAACAACTCTGCAACTCTTGGTAAAACAAAATCTATCAAATTAAATGATTTGTTTACGCATGATAAATAATTTTTTTTGTACGAGACAATAACAAGAGTGTATCTTCTTCGGGAAAATAAATTTATAAATTTATTTATAACAAGACTATAGTTTCGAGGGATTTTCCTCTTCATCCAGTCTATTTGTCTATTACAATTAGATTTACAAGAATTTGATGTGTGAATCAATTGTAATGGGAATGATGAAGAGGGCAAAGTCCTCCGAAACTATAGTCTTGTTATAAATAAATTTAAAAAATTATTTTTCTCAGCAGAAGACACTATTTTATTGTCTCCTTTAATTTATCAAAATTCTAAGCTTACTCTCTGGCTTAAAAATAAACTTTCAATTCAAATTTATTTTACCTCTGTATAGATTATATTTTCATACACTAATAAAACTTTAGCAACTCTCAAAACCGTTCTCTCTGGGCAAAAAGTTTGATAAACGCTTATCCGAAAAGTAAACTCTCCAAATAAAGATGTAATCCGTTTCATTAAATATTCTTTTATTAAGAAAGTTCAAGATCGAAGGCTATATAAATGATTTTTTGTTCCTATCAAGGTGACCAATCATCTCTTTAAAAAACCTGGAGCTCGTTTTGGGCTGGATCTTGCTGCTTTCAATATGCAACGAGGCCGTGAGTTCGGTCTTCCCGGATACATGGACTTCAGGTAAATATCATCACTTTGCGTTGGTTTCCTCTTGCACACTTTTCTCACCACCATGTAATTGAAAACAATCCCTATTTTTTCCCTCATTGACTAAACTACATTTTAGACTTTAATTGTTTAATTTTTGTTAAGAGTGAATGGTGTAGGTTCTTGGTGAAACATATTTAAATAAAATAAAAGAAAATTTTAAAAATTAAAAAAAACTTTTAATAAATTTTAACAATATAAAATTATAGATGTTTCACAAAAATAAAAGACAAAGATGCTTGTTAGCATGACTTTATATATATTTCGTGGTATGAGATCAGGAGTTCACAGAGAAAACTGTTTTCCTAGTGTCTTTTATTTTTTTGTAAAACCTACCTAGAATTTTTGTATTTTTAAAATTTTTTTAAAAGTTTTTTTTAATTATTATTATCATTTCCATCCATAATATGTATTAATTTGAAAGTTTATAATGAGAAATAAGGACAGGTTTTTTGTGTGATTTTTTTTTATTTATCAACCAACATTTCGTCGATTTTGACGACTTTTTTCAGGGCTTCCGAAGTCGACAAAGTCGACGAAAAGTTTTTTTTTTAATTCTTTAAATGTTCTTTACTTTATTTAATGTATTGAATATATAATCAGATTGTAAATCAAATAAACAGCTCAATTAGTTTATAACTGTTTAAAACGTTTAATCTTACATCTTTAAAAATTTGTTTTAGTCATAAAATTTAAAATGGCACCTGATTATGTCATTGTAAATCACACACCTCACAGCTACTCAAGCGTAAATACACATACCTAGAGATCAGTTTCTGTCTATAAGGGCCCTTTAAAGGAATATAATAATAACCGTTA
>JALMQS010000117.1:2673964-2735867 GCA_024734495.1 Forficula auricularia
ATCATAAAAGAATATGGCCTTTTTGATTTTAAGTCGATTCTTCCACGTTTTCAGTAGAGGTTTCCATTAATAGTCAAAACATTAAAACTGGAATGCAATAAGGTTATTCCTCTCAGTAATAGATAAGAATCGATCGTTATTTTTGATTTTAAGACGATTCCTCCATGTCTTCAGCAATGGTTACCAATAATAAGCGAAACGTTAAAAATCCATTGTAGAATTGTTATTCCTCAAGTATTAAATGAGAATTGATCATTATTTTTTAATTAAAATCAACATGAACTGCAAATTGCAAGTGATATCTGATTAATAATAATGGAATAAACATATTAATATTTCAAATGAATTTGGATAAAGTTTGGCAACGATCCGTAGCAGTTTATTAGACATGTTATTGTAATAAATTAGTATGTAGATTCTTAGGGAACTGTAGAAAATGTTGAAATAATGCAAGTTTTTCAGAAAGTAATTTAATTTTTTTTTTTTTTACGTTTTTGTCTTTGAAATTTGCATTTGACGTTAGATGAGAAACTGCATAGATTATTAGAGAAAATAATTTTTGATTTATATAATATCTTCTAAACCGTGGGATTCTTGTTAATGTATACATTTTATATTTTAAATCTTAAATTTCATTTTTCCCTATTAATATAGATTTCTGTAATTAATGATATAATGTATTATCATTGCAAATTCATAATTGTGCGAAATTAGTAGAAGTAGGTGGAAATTTTATTATATGATTCTACTCAAACAAACAAACAAACAGACACACAGTTCACTAGACAGAGAAACAAAGTTGGATAAAAGCAGCTAAAAAACAGTTTCATCTTTGTTCTTATATACGAGAAATGGGCTTTGTAACCATTGAGATAGATTACAAATTTTCTCGTCTAAATCCTGGGTTCTAAGTATATTTTCGGAATCTTAGTATAGGGCATCTTGACCTGGAGATGCACAAAGATAGAACGACCTTTTCTTGTTCTCCGATCGATTGGTTAGGGTGGGATTTGACAGACATTGAAATGCGCAAGAGTGTCAAGCACTCAGGAAAAGTTTGCTTCCAAAGTTAAATACTAACTTGTTCGCTCTTGTTTGCATGAACAAGTGAAGATAAAATCTTGGTAATTAATTAGTTTTACAGAGGGTATAAAAGACAAGTTTTATTTTACTTCATTCGTATTCTTAGTATATTTATAACAGGAATAGTAGTGAATTGGATAAAACATAGAGATAGTTTTAAATGGGCCAGACGTTTCGTCAATGTATTTTAACTTCCTTAGTGGCTCATTTTATCACTCATTTGTCAAAAAATAATTTTACTATTAGACAAAACATCATTAATCTTTCTTTAACATATTCTTGACCCACAGTAATCAACAATCTTGGAAACGACTTTTCTTTAACAATTAAAATTTGACTTCGTTTTTATGCAGATATAACATGTTTTTATGCAAATATAACATTTTATATCTGAATAAAAACGTCGACAAATTTTAATTGTTAAAGAAAAGTCGCTTCCAAGATTGTTGATTACTGTGCGTCAAGAATATGTTAAAGAAAGATTAATGATGTTTTGTCTAATAGTAAAATTATTTTTTGACAAATGAGTGATAAAATGAGCCACTGAGAAAGTCAAAATAAATTGAGAAACGTCTGGCCCATTTAAAAAAATTTCTATCTTTTTAATTTTATCCAATTTCCTACTATTCCCGTTACAAGTTTTATTTTTTATGATTGCAAAGAACATAGATTCCCAAATTTATTTGGTCTAACGCCCACTTTTCAGATAAAGATTATTCAACGCCCCCCCCCCCCCGCCTGAAAATCTACTCTCTTCAACTAAACAAACAGAAAGATGTAAAAACAATTTAGCGTTATTTTTATGTATCTATATTTCTACGTACGTTTTACGGTAACCTTTTTCGAAGTTGTAGAAAACTTTTGAATTTAAGAAATCTTAAATAACCTTGTTTTTCATATCTGTGACATTTTATTTATTTATTATTTATTAAATAATTCTCTGAAGCAGAGATTCCTCATAGAGCAGATATAACAAGTCATTTGATACAATATACTGAGAAATAATTTAAGTATAGCAGCAGATACAAAAATAATATGATAAAATAGACTAAGCTACATAGGCACAGACAGACTAACATGATATGACATATTAACACTTCCTATCTCGAAGGGGAACCCCGAGTCAGCATGGGCAGGCGAATCGACATTATTACACTTTTTAAATAACAAATAATTTTAAATATGGTAAATTCCAACATTCTATAAATTCTAGTTAACAAGTACCTAGTTAGATAACCCAAGTATAGTTTTTATGTGATCAAGGAAAACAGTTTAAAATTATTCTGTTTACCATATAGAATCTTTTAATTAATAAATTAATATTCCCGATGACATTGGAATTAGGAAAATTAACATTTTCAAAAATATAGGATTCAAAAATATAAACTGAATAATATGAAGTAGACAATACTTTACTTAAACAACAAACATATTTTTCCTTTTTAAAGATATCAATTTTGATTACACCCAATATTTTTTTTTATTATTTTTTTAATGCAATCAAATGCAAGAAGGGGTGCACCAGTAAAGATGCAACCCTTATGGATCTCGAAAGCCCCTTGCATTACCGAAGAGAAGGGAAAGTTGATTAAGTGAGAGGGTGTAGACGTAGGTGTCTATGCACTCGGGTTTTGAAGGTTTGAAGATTATAAGAGCTGGGAAAGATGGAGGCTGGGAGAGAGTTCCAGTTCCTTGAAGTCATGGGGATTTATTTATTCATCTACTATTTTATTTACTTACTTTTAGTCAATTTAATCTCGTTTTGGAGACGTTTGTCAAAAGTGTATGTTTCTTTATTTTGGAAAAATGCTACAATTTATTCTTAAGTTGTGAAGTTCGAGCGAACACCTTTTGAGTAGGAAAAAGCTGGGCGTTCTCTATCTAGAGATTTATTTCAAGGAAGTATAATTGTGCAAATTATCGTTCAGAAATGACAAAGAGGATAAAATTAAAATTTTCATTTAATTTATTTTTAAAATTTAAAATTAAAATTCCATTGATAAAGAGAGACATTCTCCCGAAACGATTGGATTTTAATAAAAGTTTAAAGATTCATCTTTAAAAGATTTGTATTTATTTATATTATAAAACAATCAGAAAATTTTTCTATATCTATATGTTTATTTGCATCAACCAGAGATAACCTCATTGTTTTCTTTTAATGGATTATTTTTAATTATATGTCAGAAGGGTTGATTTTACACGTACCCGTAATCAAAATTAGCAATCAAGGCCAATTTTGCTACCATATGAGGCGAACCCATCTGATATGTCTAAACGCAAGTAAATATTTCACTTAATGATTTAAATCTTCATTTGTGAAATTTCGCGGTCTGATTCTAAACAAACACATAGCTTTAGTTTAAATAAAGGTATGGTTGAGTGTTTCGAATTTTGAATAATATATTCCAAATTTAAAATCAAATTTTATCGGCAACTTGAACTTTTATATTCAATTTCGAAAAACGAAGATTTAAATCTTTGAGTGAAATATTTAAGGTATAAAATGTAAATATTAAAGAGTAATGGTCGTTAAAGGGAAAGATGCGAAGGACACGATCGATATTCACGTTTTGCCCTGACACGAAGATGAATGAGCCTCCCATTGGTGAAAATAGATGTGATTTTGTGAGGGTTTGCACTATTTATTGAAATAATCCTTTTTAAATCAAGCCCAGATCTAATTCTTTGAATTTTATCACGTACCAGGATCTGCACATAAATTATATCCATTAAACAGGACGGATTAGCTCTTAATTCGCAGTGTGTTTGCTTTATTACTTGAATTAAAGCACGATTCAAATAAACGAGATTATCTATCTAACTATAAATGAATACATAAAATGATCAGGGAATATACTCAGCATTAGAATTTAATTTATGAAACGAAATAAAAAATTATAATAGAAATGCATAACAAATATCTTTACATTAAAAATCTCCTAAAAATAAATAAATATTTACAAAAAATTAAAATTTTAAAATTCTTAAATTAAAATTCCATTGATAAAGGGAGAAATTCTTCCGAAACCTTTGATATTCCAATAAACATTTGAAGAATGTTTTTATAAATGTTTTGTATTAAATTAACAATCTCCTTATTTATTTCTCTTATACTCTTATTGGATAAAAAATACTTGGTAGGTTTTACATTAAGATATATATTCTTTTTTTTTATATCTTAATGTGAAACCTACCAAGTATTTTATATCCAATAATTTTAAAAAATGTTTCACCAAGTACCAACACCAAATTCCTTAAAAACTCTCTTATACTCTTTCCCAAGCAACCTTCAATTTTCAAAACCAACCCCCCCCCCCCCCTCCCCCACCACCATGAATGTCCTAGTTGACACTAAATGTAAAAGTGAAAAAAAAGTAAAAATATTTTTAAGACTTGGAAAGCTGTTCGCAAATTTTAGTGATTTGGCAATCTTTCTTCAGCAAACGATTTGAGCTAGAAAGCTGAAAATTAGTAGATCATTGCAATTTATTAATAAAAAATTTTCAAAAAATGTTGTCTCTTAGTTGAATTCATTTGACAGTTCGATTTTTTTCTGATTTTCTGCATTTTTTGGAACTGGGAGTTTTGGAGCTAGAAAGCCAGAAATTTAATCTATTGTTCGTTTTGGAATTACACACATTTTATTTAGAACCAGAATGAACTTTATAAGGAGTTATTGTATGTTATAAAGTCCAAGTGCGCAAACATGCTTGAACATGATTTATCTTAACGTTTTAGACATTTGTCAGCTATTGAATCATATGTAGGTATATTGGAGATAAAATATCAAACCCAAAGGTTCCGTCCATTGTTGGTAAAATTTCTGTATCACTATTTCAACGGCTTACGGGTTCTCCCATTGGGAGTATTCTCAACTGAACATAATTTTTTTTACGAAACTGAAATAATTCTTATATAGGCAAATATTTAAATCTTCTTAGAATTCACAGCGAGGTAAATTCACTAATTCCACCCCAATAGCGATCTTGCGTTAAACAGAGGCTGTACTACTGCCGAAGGTAGCGCTTTCTTGTGTTTATTTATTCAAATAATTTGTGAGAATTGGGGAAAATATTGTATTATAGTATATATCATAGATAAAAGAGGTCACGGAGCATAGGGGGCCGTGAGAGAGTCTCATTGTCTTGGATGTTTAATAAATCATCCCCAAAGCTTACATTTTCGTCCCCAGTTGGCGCTAAAGTCGTGACGCAAGGTCCCTATACTCCTCAACGCAGAGCATAAAGAAGTCTAAAGGAATGGATGTGAATAACTGAGGATGCCATAATAAAATTTAGTCCAAAACGTTTTATTCTGGGAGTTTTATTGAATCCAGTGCACCCCACTTTGGCTGATATCTCATCAATCCACTGCAATTATTTCAAAAGTCAGGATCAGTCACTTGAAAATCAAATATCTGTTATTAATTTCCACCATAGAGCTTTCTTAAAAATAAAATATATAAAATACATAAAGATATATAATTTAAATAAATACTAAAGTTATCAAGGCATATCGTTATGAACATATATTTTATTGCTAAGATTACAAATAAAAGAGGAATGTAAAATATTTAGGTGGAATGATGTAGGTAAAGTGTCATGATAATGATTATCATTATAGGTACTAATTCTTTTTAGATACGGATTTAAGAATTGATATCAATAGTAGATTTGGATATTTCGAGTTGTGAACAGAGTTTTCTATCTCTTGAGCATTTTTACTTTTCATGTTCATATTGTTGTAGTACATTTTTTTTTCTAATTCTTAGCTACTCACTGATACGTTTGCGTGCCTCCAAATACGCCTGGTTGACGGCGTCAAATGTGATGCAGGTGTGTTGCCCAGAGTAGCCACTGAAATATTCCAAATAAATAAACAACTATTCATTCGTAATTTTGAGAAAAGATTATTAATACTCACAATCCGCCACGAAGTGTGTTCAAGTTGTAGTCGAAGGCGCTGGTGCGTCCAGGTCCTTCCAAAAGAAGCGCACATTCTCCAGTCTGGTCAGGAAGTGGACTATACAACTGACCCAAAACTGTCCCGAGGGAGAAAAGGGAGAGCACAATCGCTCTCCAGCAACTCCTGGAAAAACGAAAGCGCCAAATCAATTAGAGATTGGATACAAAGTTTTAAAGGAAAAAAATAAATATAATAAAAAAATAGAAAAATTGCAAAAAAATAGTAAATTAATAAGAAAAATGAAGAGGTAGAAAAGAGCTAAAAAATATGCGAGTAGAAACTTTTTTCAGATTTTTTTTTTGAAAATTATAATTAAAAAGATAAACTGTCTTATCAACTATATAAAGCAAGTTTGGATTCGGGTATTTTTAGTATAAGGAAAATTAGGGCGCCTCATGATACTGTTCCCAACTTTTTAATAGATACCCCCGGGAGGCAGGCGATACTATAGTATTGAATTCAATCAGAGATTTTCATTTTTTTTTTTTTTTTTTTACTCATTATGGTGAAAAAAGTCTGAAACGTGGAGAAAAATCATTTTCAACCATGATTTTTTTGTCTGTGTTTTTGGATTCAGATAACTTAAGAACGAATAGTCATAGAAACTTCGTTCTTGTACTAAGATGTTTGTATTTCCGATGCGAAAAAAGGATTAGATTTCGAGCTTTATTGGTTGAAGAATACAAAACTATGCAGAAATATTATTTTTTGAATAATTTTTTTGAAATTTTAATTCGTTTCTTTAGTAAACAATAATAATCAATCAGACAGGTGTGTTTTGAATTAACATTTAATAAATCAACTATTTATTTATTCATCGAAACTGTAAACAGCGTACCGAGTCTTGAAAATGTTTCACTTTTTTATTAATTTGAACCACCAAAACCTAATTCAAAAACTTAAGTTTCATCGAAAAAATAACTCTATTCCTTATAAATTGTCTTTCATTTTGAAAATATTACTTAATCCAAAATTTATAAAAATTTTGACCAAGGAAGAAAAATATGAAATTAAAAATACATCCCCTTTCCTCTTTCTCGATAGACCACTGATTTCACGCATTCTTAAAAGATGACTCCGGTTCACTTTGCATGTTATTTTATCTCAATGTAAGAAAAATAATTCTAAATTTGTTCTAAGATCCTAGAATTGATTAATAATAAATTATTATTAAAAATTATTAATTAAAAAACCCAGCTAGCCAATTTCATATCTGACTAGGTGAAGAAATATTTGTCTACGTCATCTGGATACCCATTTAATCTATAAATCCAGAATTTCATTTATATAAGAGTATAAAAAGAATTGCAACAACAGCTTGATAATTAACTGGGAACGGGATCTTGATGTTCTTTCAAATTAGAGAACGAGAGGTGAAAGATTTCATATTTATATAATGTTCTATATCGACCAAGAAGGTGGTTCAGTTGGCTTTTGAATTCACCGATTATATCCTGTTATATTTCTTATTATATTAAAAAAAAAATTTATATAATTTATCTTGAAATTGCGAATTCGATGTATCTATATGCAAAATTATATTTCAACATAACGTACTTGATTGACCAGAACTACTTTTATTTCTCTAAATGATGAAGAAGTCATGAGTTTGTTTCTTGGTTAATAATTTCATAATCGGCGTTCAGAGAGGAAAAAAAAATAAACTCGAAATATAAATCAATATTCAGAAATTCGATTTATGAAAAATAAGAGAAATGAAATAATCTATGAATCTGAATATATATATATATAATTCAATTGAAGGTAATGGAAGGCAGCCCAGGCGTAGTGAGGAAAGAAAAAATTAACACATATCAAATAAGTTGTAATTTATTGGAATCCTTCCTCCTTTCTTTTCAAACCGACGTTTCGGAGGATTCTTCCCTCCTTCTTCAGGGTTTCAAAGGGTCAATGAATGAAACAAATAAAATGTTTCCTTCTTCTCTCCACAGTAGTGTTCAAAACTTTCTTCTTTTTTAGCAAAGGCATAGAAAAACAATTTTTTTTTCTCCTTTTCTTAATTAGATTTTATTTGTTTCATTCATAGACCCTTTGAAACCCTGAAGAAGGAGTGAAGAATCCTCCGAAACGTCGGTTTGAAAGGAAAGGAGGAAGGATTCCAATAAATTACACCTTATTTGATATGTGTTAATTTTTTCTTTCCTCACTACCCCTGGGCTGCCTTCCATTACGTTCAATTAAAATTTCTACCAGTCCGTCTCTCTCCGGAGAAAATATCGTTGCAATAGAATTCAATGTTTGTAAGTATGTATGTAAGGTATTCTTTATACACTTTTGAACGCCTGAAACAATTACAATCAAATTTGATACACATATTATTTACTATCTTGAGAAAAACAATGGGGGGGGGGGGGGGGGGTTTAAGCCAATGCCTTTCTATTTATCTATATAATATTGCAGTAAAATTAATCTTCAATTATACATATCTATTTAAGACTTTATTTAAGAAAAATAAAACAATCTTATTTATTCTCTGCTAGCTAATATAACATCAATAAACAAACCGAAGGCGGGCCATGTAGCTAGTCTTTTTCTAAAGCCACGATTCAAAGTGACATTATCTATTGAATCTAATCTGTATGAAGGATATACCATAGTTAATTAATCATCATCCACTGACATACAATAGAAATTAAATTTTTTCAGAATATTTTTTTTTCTTTAATTTTTAAAAATAATCCAATTTCGTTGTTGTTCAAACCTTTCAGTATAAATTTAACTTCAGCTAAACATGTAAGAAAATATGCATACATTTTACAATTTAACATATTTTATCGAATTGGAGGCATACAATTGCATCAAACCACTCTTAGAATTGACTACTCTAATGATGTTGACTTCATTTGAATTTTTTTTTTTTTGCCAAAAATTGCGATTCTTCTTTTTTTAGTTTAAGAATTATTACAATTTTTTGACTCCCCTATAAAGTTCCATTTTTCGAAGATTGCCTTCTATGTTAGTGTATATATTTATAATTTATTTACATAAAGCAGAATACATTCTTTGATTAATTAATTAAATAAATCTGCTACTCTCGGATAAAAAATCAACATTTTAAGTATATTAGAACTTAAAATGAAGTTCTCAAATCTAAATTTGGTTTAATTTAATTTAATGAGATTATAAAAAAAAGAACTAAAATCATTTCAAAATGCGTTATATAATGGAAATTCGCCACTTGTTAGGGAATCACCTACTTTTTCTTCTATATTTCATTTGAGAAACTATTTTAAATTGTTATATTATATAAATCGATTGGAATGAACTATGCATGTCTATCAGAATAAATTATGTTTCGGACCATGATCCAGAGACTTTAACGGTGGACGTCGAGTTTTACATAACCTCAAAGGTAGGTCAAAACCCTTTGATGTGGAGCTCATTATTTTTCCCCGGGAAAATAATCTCGAATCTTATTTCCTGGAATGTTTGAAGAATATTAAAAAATCGTATCTGAATCTAATTGGCCCTGTCGTTGGACTGCTCGTTATTTCTCCTCCTCGTACTCGACAGAGTGTGTTCTTCTTGAAATTCCTCAAGCCCGGACGACTCGTTGTCCACGGTGACCTTACTTTCTTTTGGCGAGGAAGCGGATGGACCAAGGACGCTTTCTTGATCCTCCTGGTCGCTCATCTCCACCAGTTTCACTCCGAGCTTTCTAAATCGTCTTCCCTTTTTGGTTTCTCATTAAACCTTCATTCATTAGAAGTTCGTTCCTTGATCGTCGGAATAGACAAACCACTAAAGCAAAGCAAAGAGAGAGAGAGAGGCCTTTCAATTTTCTCGTTATCCTATTGATCAATGGAAATTAATATTCCCCAATGAAATTCCGAAAAATTATACACTGGTATATTCTTTCATTTGTTAATGAAAGTGTGAAATAGACGAAACAAATAGAGAACTGATGGATGATGTTTAATTATGTAATTAAATAAATTAAGATTTTATTTTACTGAGACTTGCTGCAGGGCTGACGCGAGCTTTTATTAGAATGTACTATTCATTTTAGTAAAATGTACTGTAATGGGTTAAAAAATCGAGCTACTTTATTATTTATGTATATTAACGTATATAAAATATAAAAAGGAAAATATAATGGTTACTCAAAATAATAAGAAATTTGTACATAATAAATAATTTGTATTTTAAAAAATAAACACATATAATGAAGTCGCAGCAAGGGATTTACACTGAACTCCTGAAGATGAGCTTATACCCCAAAATATATATAGAGTCGTGCTTAACATCTGATCTTTTATTCATGTGAAACCTACCTAGTATTTTATATTTTAAATTTTAAAAAGTTACAAAATTTTCTTTACTTTATTTAAAATGTTTCACCAAGAACCCCCACCATTCTCCCTTAACAAGATTTACATTTTATTCAGATTCTAACGCATTACTGCTACATATTGACGAATTTATCAAATGTGAATCTCTGCAATCTGTTATAGGGGGGAATGCTTTGAATAAGAATAAGAGAATATTTCGAACTAACTTAGAGTAGCGTCATCTATCAGTACTTTATATTGATATTTTGAAGCTTATATTTGTTAGGACTGTAATGTATCATAAATATACTACCTTTGAGAAATTATATGGAATTATATAAAACTAAATTATTTTAATGTTACTATTGTACTTTTCAAACAAAAATGTACTGTAAATAATACATTTGTACTGTAATGGTAGCACTGACTAGCTGAAAAATACATTTAACATCATAAAAATATAAGAGGGGTGGAGGGAAAGGGTCTCTAGGCCCCGTATTATCAAGGACCAAAACCGGGCATATTTTTTATTCAAATGGTATATATTTTACGTATAATTTGTGAAATTACCTATTTCTGGAAAAAGGCAATCTATGAATTAAGCTTTCGAAATTAAGAATCGCCATTGACAATTTCAATCTAGTTTTAGCTAAGGAAATTAAACTATTTGTATTTATTATTTTTTTTATATAAAGCCTAAATTAAGCACAAGTGCATATCTAAATTATATGTGTTTTTTATTTATAAAATAAAACATTTGTTTTAAAATTATATCGATAGTATTGTATGTTTACTAAAAATAACATTTTTTTGGCAATTAAACTTAACATATATTTAGAAGAATAAATACATTTTGCATATTACTCGAAATCGTCGATCATATTTCTTAATTTCGGAAATCGGCAAGCGATTTGCTTAATTCATGAATTCGGCAAAAATTAGACAACAATTTATATTTATTATTTTCACGTGAATTTTTTTATTTCACATCTATAAATGGGGAGGGAGGGGGGTCATAAGAAATTATGACCTGAGCCCCGGGCCACGGGCCCCGGTCTGCCTCTCTGATTTTATTCTCTTTTATTAAGACTTTCAGTTTTAACATCACCATCGATATCTTATGAGACATTGTTCCTTGTTTGTAAATAGATTTAAATTCACTCCATAGCTTTCAGGGTCCATTGCCCATGTTTTAACTTTCCTTTAGTTAGTTTAGAAAAACTCATTTGCAATATCTCTCACGTATAATGTCTTCCAGACAAAGATACTATTAAAGTTCCTGCTCATCAATTTACTTCTCTTCTATAATTTTTTTCAATTTACTTATTTAATGAAATTATACAATTGACAATTTTGTGGACAAATTTAGGGAAATGAAGAAATTAAATTTTAGGACATATACTTAGGTATGTGATATTTATTGATGAACGATATTTTAAAGTGTACATTACCTATTGCTATTTTATATTGAAGGAAATTAGAATTTAAATAAATAATTGGCTTACGGTTAGAATCAAATGTGAGCTAGCAAAACATTCTTCAGATTCTGATGAGATAATAAGAGAACGAAAAGTTTTTTCATTAAGAAAATGAATTTAATTGAAAAAATTGTGTTTTATCCAAAGTATCAGAGTTGTTGATTCATAAAGAGATATCAATGAGATTGTCCTCTACTTAATGCAAATACATATAGATATACATATATATGTAACGAGTATAACATATATATATATATATATATATGAATATGTTTATTTGAATCAAGCAGAGGACAACAACCTCGGTGATTTTTCTTTAAGAAAATGAACTTTAGCGAAATCAATTTTAATAAACAAATAAATAATTGATATTTCTAAATCTTATTCCTTTTCATTAGACATTCGAAAAGTAAATTAGAATATTTTCGAATAAATTATCTATACTTTAATTTATTAATGTTTTTATTTTGATTTAAATTATTCGGATTTATGCTAATTTCGAGTACCATAACTATGTTTCAATAACTTGTCGCTTTTCGCTCATAATCAGACATAAATTGAATTTCAAATTAAAGTCATATTGAATGATTTACGATAAATCAAATCTGAAGAGTCAACTAATTGATTAAATTGGCAATGTTGAGACAATCAGGGGGGAAAGAAACAATAAATCAAAAATTAAATTTACTTATCAAATAATTCCTTTATATGTAATTTATTTTTTATTTTTAAGTCACTAAAAGTTGAACTAACTAGCTACAAAAAGTGAGGTCTTAGGTTGTCGGGGTTTAGTAACATGGTGGTTACTCACGAACGCGCTAACCAAACCCAAATTTAAGCTGGCAAGTATAACCTGAATTTTTTAAATATATTAAAAGCTAAGATTTCTCAAAAATTTATAATATATTGATATATGTATTTTAAATTCTATTAGATACTGAAATCTCTACTATACGGTTTCCAAACTTTTTTTAATGGTCCGAAGATTTTAGATTGAAAACATTAGAGAATAGAATAATTTTTAATTCATAAAGAGAAATCCTTTGCTTGATGCAAATAAACATATACAATATATGTATAACGAATATAAATATAAATATGTATAATTTATTTATTAGAGACTATAATATAATTTATTTTTTTTTCATAAAAAAATCAAATCTTTTTGATCATATGTATGGATTAGATGGAAGAATGAAAAAATGTGTTACATATAAATATTTTTATCATAAAGAGAAACAAAGAGGTTGTCCTCTGCTTGATGCAAATAAACATACACACATATATATCAAATATGTCAAGCAGAGGACAACCTCTTTGCTTCTCTTTATGATTCAACAACTCTGCTACTCTCGCCAAAATAAAAACTTTTCAATTAAATATTTATATATTTAAAAAATTAAATCTTTCGTCCAAAATAAGAATGTTTGAGTTTTTTAAGTCAAGGGTTAAAACCCAAAACTTAGAGAAGAAAATATAAATACTCCCCCCCTCCTCACCCACAAAGAAAATAAATTGACACGTTTTGATGTGGCCATCCACTTGACTATAGCATACATTTCTGGTTGAGTTTGGTCCAAGGGCCTAGATTTTCATTTTTTGACGCCCTTCCCCCACCCCCACCCCATTTTGGGCGGTTTGTTTTTGAATTTTTAGTGTTCTAGGGGCCCACTGATTATGTATACAAAATTTGGTTTAGTTTGCTCAAATGGGCTAGATTTTTATTTTTTGACCCCGCCCCCCCTTACCTAATTTCCCTCCAACCCCCCTAATTTTGGTGGCAGAAAAAAAATATTTTCTTTAATATAGGTTCATTTTTCCTGTTTTTTTAGTTTGAAAATATTATAATTTTAATTTTTAACCCCACCTCCACCACTTAATTTTGGGTCGATATCCACCAAAATCTATTCAGCTCTTAATCTCAATGCACCAAAACTACATGTGAAATTTGGTTTTGATATTCATACTAGTTTTTGAGCTAGCTCGTCCACAAAAATTTGGTAATGCACAGACGAACAATTATCAGACATTTTGACAAAACAGTTATTATCTCGAAAAATATAATTTTTTCGATGTTCACCTGTTGGAGGTTTTTTGTAGACCGAAATGCCATGCTTTCGACTAATTTTTTTAATCAAAATAGTTTCAGCCATTTTTGAGATATTTCGAAAAAAAGAAGCAAAAAAAAACACACTTTTTTCATGCACGATTACAATACTTGACCATACCCTGTATGGTAAAGTAAAAAGTAATTTAAGCCTGTCGAGCATTCATAAGTAGTATCTATTTATATTTATAGAAATGATTTAAATACACATTTTAGTAAAAGTTAAAATAAAAAGTTGAAATAAGAATAAAATGTCAATATTTGCCTTGAGTGGAGGGTTTTGAATTTTAATCAACTCTCTGACCTGATTAGCCCATTGGTTGCAGATTGCACGTTGGACGCCTAGAATAGCCAAGCGAAAATACCAACACCTTGATATTTTCCAATATCTTTCAAAGAATGAGATATTCTTTCGACACCAAGGTCATTAATTGATCGTCTAATTATGTCATCATTTAATTTCGAATGTGATTGATCTAATTCCGATTAGTATGCATATTATTTGTAATACTAGTTTAGAATCCATCCTTCGCAACAACCTTCGAGGACATTAATGAAAAGAAAAAATCATTAGAAATAGAAGTCCTTCATACACCTAGCGAATGGTAAAAGTCATAAACGTTAAATTAGATCGTTTTTTTTTGTCCCGGATGTGAATAATTTAATGTAATCTTGTTAACATTGATAATTCCATTCATATCTTACCTAATAAGAATGCAATAGATTTAGAAATTAAAAAAACCAAAATGTATAAATAACTAGAATAGCAGTTTTTTCAATTTAAATTTTAAGAAAAAGTGAAAACTTTTTCAAAACTCTACAATAGCTTTTTATTTTGATAATATGCCAATTTGTTGTGTTTGAGCTAGAACAGTGATTCTCAACCTGGGTTTCGCGGAACCCCAGGGGTCCACAAAGGGAGGTTTGGGGTTCCTCACGCCTATAGATCAATAAGAGAAAAAATAGAAAAAGAAAAATAGTAGTAGTAGTATCACCCCTCAAAAAATTTGTCATGTAATGAAAAAATACTAAATTTAAAAGTCTAAGTATTACCTTAAATAAAACCTCAAATAAAACCATTGATACTTAAGAATGCGATGAACATCACTATTATTGTCTCAGTGATACCATTTTTGTTGCTTTATTTTGTTATTAATGACGTTTGAAATAATATTGCTTTTCTAATAGATGAGAATATTAAGTTGAATATCTAAAAATATGTCTGATCCAAAAGGGGAATATGGGTATCCAAATGACATTACCAAAAAATTTAATAATCATTTTATTCATGAAAATAAAAATGTTAGGTATTGTAATTTAAAATGCATGTTTTTTAGACAATCTCCCCAAAATCTAGCAAATTCGTCATCGGCGGCGGTATTTTGTTTGGAAGCTATAAAAGCAGCATGATGTTGATATTTTGACGAAAAATTAAATATCTCATATTTTAGTGCTAGGGGGTTCCTCAGAAAATAAATATAAGTTGTCTAGTCAAAAGGTTGAGAAACACTGAGTTAGAAAACTAAAACTTGACATGAAGTTGAACTTTCTTAAAAACTTTTGTTCAGAATTTTATTCATTAGCAACAACATTTTAAAGATCTTATAGGGATTTGATTTGTTTCTGATTCAGGACCATCCATTAATTACGCCACGTGAATTTCGTTGTTTATTTGACCCCTCCCTTTCCTATGTCATAGGTTGTCATATTCTTGAGAGCCCTCCTCTCCTGTTGTGATGACACATTTTTGAAAGTTTTAATTTAGAGCTAATTTTGATAAAAACAACATTATTGTTTTTGTAACATCTTCTTTTTTTGTTAAATTTAAGGTAACATTTTTTCTAACAAACTTTTGCAAATTAAATATATATATATATCAGTGGCGTGCGGTTCATGGATGCTGTGGATCCGGAGCATCCCTACAATTGAAAACATTTAGAGTATTTTCATAAATATCGACTTCAAAATTTCCGGAGGATCTTTAAATTTTCAAATTATTATCCCTTATTTCAAATATTTCTGTAAAAAACATTTTTTGTTTTGAAAAGTATATTGGTTCTCGGAATGAAATAAAATTGTTGCATAGTTCAAGGGGCAATTAAAATGAATGATTTTTTCGAAAAGAGTGCGGATAGAAGGTTTATAGTCCCTGTCCGGTATATCTTTCAGTTCAAGCATGTCAAAGACAAGTCCAGACGAATTTTAGTCGAATAAAAATTGTTCTCTCTGAGGAACTATTAATAATATAAAAAAGGAACAAATAAAGATGATTCGAGAATCTTTGGATCATTTCTAAGAACTCTCAATATACATATCAGATCGGAAATAACTAAGAATGCTATAGACAAGTCATAGTTTACTTATAGCAATAGAACTAAGAAAAATTTAAGTCTTTTACCACGTTCATCCATGAAACTGTTTCCCAAAGCCTCAAAACAAAAAAATATTCTAGAAAGAATTTAAAGAACCAACTATCCATCATATTAATAGTTATTTTTAAAAAATTTTCAAATGTGTACAAATTAAAATGAAAGTAAAAAAACAATCAATTTTTTCTTATTTTACTGGATACAAGTAGTGCCAACTTGTCACTATTTTCTTAATTTAAACTTAACTGTCCCTCTGTGACACGTTGTCATACTTTGTAAACCCCGCCCCTCTTAAAGTGTGACGTAATTTATCGATGGCTTCTTTACTGAATGTTTCATCTAAAAGTTTTGAAACTAAAAAGCCAAAAATCTTCGTTTTGAAATTAGTAACATTTCGGTCTCGTAACGAACTTCATGCGAGATTCCGATCTTGAGTACTTAATCCAAATACACAAAAAAATAGATAGACAAAATCAAATAAAAGTTCAAATTTCCGATAGTAGCAGAGTTTGGATTCAGTAGCTGAAAATTTCATGGGCTTCCCTCCACCTTTTAGACATTTCTAAACACAAATAATCAAAAAAATCTTCTTATTTAGCCGAGCGTATCGAGTGTGTTATTTGTTGATTTTGTGTTTAATAGAAGAATTTCACTTTTAAGCATGATTTTTTTCTGTCTGACTAGATTGCAGAATGGAAGCTCGTAGAAAGCTCGTTTTGTTGACAAATCACTAAAATTTGCAGGGTGCATTTCGTTTTCACTTTTTTTCCCAATTTCCTTGATCAATTACTTGGTATTTTTAATTTACAAGATAAAAATTGCTTTATAAATCAGGTGAAATAGAACAATATGTAATTGTTCATTAGAAAATATTTTTCGGCTCACCAGAATGCACTACGTTTCGACCACTATATGGTATCTAGATCTAGAGTCATGTTAGTCATGTCTATCTTAAAACTTCAATCTACATTTGAAAACGACTCCAGAAATAGTGGCCGAAACGTAGTGAGTTTATCTCATTAAAATGTGTAATCTAAGTGGTTTCAGCCAAAACATATTTTCTAGTAGAGAGCTCAACCACCGAAGCATCAAATCTTCAATCAGTGATTGTCAATTTTCTTGTTTTTTTATCAAATCTATTCTCAAGTTTTTTCTTCTAAAAATATATTTATTATATAGCACACTTTTTCCAAGTTTTACTTTCCTAGCAACGAAATGGTTTACGATATATTTCGCTATAAAATGGGAGGCGAGACAGACAGACGGACGACAAAGTGAGATCAATAGGGTTCTGGTCCAAGTCCCACGCAAATCTAATAAAAATCCGTTATCCGAATCCATAAAGTGGCAAATTCCCTTCAATAAAATTTGAATTAGTTGGTACGTTCGGCGGGCTATTGCTAGGAGGGCGGCCGAATTATTCCATTCACTCAATAATTTTCGAACCTATTTGAATATATGGACAGTTTTCGAATGGTTGATGAAAATGAACTAAAATTTGGTAAAATAATTGGTGTTAATCAGTTGCACAATTCTGACTAGATCAGCTTTCTAGCTTAAGCCAATCGCTGATAAAAAATTTTGAAAGCGCCAAAATTCATCTAACGTTTAGGCGAGGTGTTTTTATAAGCATTCTCTTTGCACACTGGAAGTAATTAAGAAACGGCCTATGAAAGTGCTAAGAAATTTAGCTTTTTTTTTTAAATTCTTTGATCTCTTGACCTAGACTAGTGAGGTTTTTGCTTTTTCTCTATTTTATAGAAAATACTATTTCATGTAAAGATACAATAAGTGGTTCTGTCGATTTAAAGTCAATAATCCCTCCTGGAGTTTTATTTGTAAGAAACTGTCTTTTTTTCGAACTAGTATAACCTTTAGGTGCTCAAGACCCGCATCCAGAGGTACCTTCGAGCCCAACCCAGCCAATGAAATCTCTTTCTAATTTTCTTCTTTTCATGATTCATGGGCTAATAGAGAAGCTGCACCTTCTTGGTGTAACTCTTTCTCGCATCAATAGCATTAAAATTAAAAAAAAAATTCATTTTACTTCTGAAGGGGACCCGAGGAAACAAAAATTTTTAGGGTTCATTAAAAAAAAGAAGAAAAAAAAACAGGACTCTATTAGTGTCGCTACAATGTCTGCCCGTCTGTCAGACCATTGTAGCTCGCAAACCAGATCGGATAGAAATTTGAAATTCAGATATATATATTCATTTTGATTAAAATTTCAATCGAATGATTATTTTGGGGAAGGTCGAATTGTATGTAGGGTTAAAAATAAAAAATATTTTTTTATCGTAGAGTGTGGGATATCCCTCAAAAGATCTCTTTGCATAGAATAAGGTTTAATTTTCTAAAATTTATTTTTTTCATTTAAAATGACGCTTTGGTCGTTTTTAGGTGATTTTTGTACAGACAACCTCATGATTTATTTTTACATTATCTACTATATAAAAAATCACTTATTATGAAAAATAATAAATTGTAAGACTACCATAATATTTATGGTAAAGTAAAAAAAAAAATGAGATAGGAAATGTTTTTTCTTTCTTTTCTTCAAAGTTTAGTTTAATTGAATTACGAAGTGTGTTTATTTGATTATTCCATTCAAAATAGGATAATTTCATGGAACTGGAATGCTAGAGAGTTCATCTCGGCTGCCAACTGGGCTTGTAGGTAGCTTCATGTCCGGAATATACTAATAGTAAATTTTCGTGAAATACTAAATGTTGAAACGGCACACCTAATTAAAGTCTAGGTACGAAGAAAGTAAAAGGATATTTATTTATAAAAAAAAAAATTAAAAAAAAAAAAAAATAATGCAAACTTTTCCACTCGGTTTGGAATTGGAAATTGAAACCTCGTTGGAGAAACCGAGATGTTGCCCTCCTCAGTTAACATGGCTACTTTCTTCTCAGGTATCTACCAAACGTCTTGTTAAAATATAAATGCCTATAGGTAAAGGTTCAAATGAAGAGATAGGATTTAAAAATAAACGATTGGATGACAAAGAAAGAAAGTTCATCCGATTAAAATTGACTAAAGAGATATTTATTTATTCCTCTTGAATGAAGGAAGCCTTTGAGAAAGTTTTGATAGTGTCCAAATTTATTTAAAAAAAGATAAGCAAATCCGGAGGAGTTTTTTTATTTTTATTGACCATTAATCTGAAAGCTATTCGCAAAGGTTTTATTTATTGATCTGAATCACATTTAAAAGGCACATTAAACTAACTAAAGGAAATTAATTTTGTGATAATTTTGGTGTCTATTCTATTAATTATTGATTCAAAAGAATAAATTAAAGATAAATGTCTTTTGCTTGATATAAATATTTGAAACTAATACTTCGAGATGCTTGCTTTAATCCTCCTCCTAATATAAATGGCTAATTCTCAAAAAAATCGAAATTGATATCCTTGTTGATTCCTGTGAAATGGGATCCTACGTTTTCGTAACAAATAATTTTTTATGAAACAAAATCCCTAGGCGTACCAAATTATAAAACATATTTATCTTTTTTATATTAAATTAAAAATATATGTTCAAGTAAATACCCTAAAAATAATTCCTTACTGTGTCCAAATTCACATAGATTCAAAGACGTAATTCGAAAAGTTTCTTATAACTGTCTACTATCTTACTATTTATTCATATATAATAGTATTGGCTGTACATAAATGTGTATTTAGTTTAAACACGACAAAAAGTCCTAAAATATATTTTTAAATTCGTCCTTAAAAAACGAATCATTCCCTCACCGTAGTGTAAAAATAGGATTAATACATAATTTCAATTTATATAGTGAACGCCTCTTTATTGTTTTTAGAAGTTGGCAATATTGATATTCTAAAAATATGCCAGACTGGGCTATGAATTATGAGATTTAGTGTTAAAACTATTAAAAATATTTTTTTTCCAAGTTTACATTTTGGACCGTCATTCCCTCACCCCGTGTTTTAAAAAGTTAAGCGCTTATTTATGTATCATTTATCATATATTTGTGGGTGTTTCTAGTATTAATAAAGTATCGTACATTCACAAGGGAAATTATAAGGTTATCTTTTCTACTTTTGTGCAATAATGTTTCGTTTCTCCCTCATGCAAATTATTGGTGTTGGTGTTCTAAGCGACCCTCCAGTAAACCAGTACAAGAACAAGTTTATATTCCATGTTATCTCTCACCATTTATCAAATTTTTTTCCGGGTATCGCATATTTTTTTGTAATTATTCTGAACCCAAAAACTATATGGACCTCCTTACCCCCCTTTAAGCTCCAAAAAGTTGGGGACCACTATAAGGTTTTAGAAAATTAGCCCATGTACTATCAAATTAACAAAAGAAATTCCGTAATAATTAAAAAATATTTCCATTAAATTATCAAAGTCAGTTTTTTTGAGAATCAGCCAATTATTTAAATAAGTGTTTATTAAAATTTTAATCGCACTTGAATTTAAGTATATAAATAATCAAGATTTCATTTTAAATTTCAGAGCCGGGTCTAGGTATTTTGTCAGGGAAGGGGGCAAGCTTGAATTTGCCGCTATTCCCCCCCCCCCCCCAAATTCTATTATAAAACAAGTAAAGTATGATAACAAATAATAAATGGGTTATAATAAATAACCATATGATTTTATAGCGTCAAGAATAAATCATTTAAATTTTAACACCATTTTATTTTAAAATTACATTACAAAAAATTTCCCGATCCCCAAAAATGTTCCGCTTTTTAAAATGTATCACCGGGGGCACGTGTGTCACCTGAACCCTCCTAGATCCAGTCCTGTTAAATATAAATATAAATGTCAATATTTTGTTAATTTGAATTATTTGAAAAAATGTTATTGATTGTTTGTATTATATAAATAAATACAAAAAAAATACAGGCCCTCGACCTACATAAAAGGAAGAAGAAGAAGATAAATACAAATCCTTTATATCTTCAAACGTTTATTAAAATCCCAAACGTTTCGAGAGAATTTCTCCCATTATCAATAGAATTTGAAAAAAAAATTCAGAGAAATTTTCCCGAAATGTTTAGGATTTTATTAAACGTTTGAAGATTGATTTTTATAAAAGATTTGAATTTATTTGAAATTCTAGTTACTTCATATAACTATCTATATCTATCTATACTTATTATAATCGGCTTGCGCGAAGATGCCTACGTGATTTTTTTTAATTTAAAAACCCACTAATAGTTCATGACAAATTAAATTTATTAAAATTAGGAAATTATAAATGAGTACCGTAACCCCCTGGCCAGTCACATGCCCGTAGAAGGCGGGCTTCGCAGCTGGTGTAAATATAAGCAACTAATCTTTTAATAGGCATTTGTTTGTATTTGTTTTCTAAAATTTTCTCTTCTATTTATTTTCCTAAAATATTTAGACAAATTATTCTAATTATTATTAATTATTATTTAGGGCAGTCAGCTCTGGAGCTGAAAATAATCTTTCGGAAGCCGCGAGGCGTGCGTGTCTTAGCTCCTTAGCCTTGCTTATGCTTGCAGCTACCTGTCACGAATCACGAATTGTTTGTTACAGACTGCACAATGTGTAAACGAGGAGACAGACATAAATTACCGAATCAAATGGAAGTTAATCAAACGGATTACAAAATCCTACCTAGGTCAGGCAGCCGTCAACAGATGCTTCTTCTTCAGTTTTTTCTTTTTCTTTTTTTAACTTTGATTTAATGAGGATGAGAAAGGCATTGAAATCTATTCTTAAGGTCACGATGGAGGGGCGATGAAATTTGAAAAATTAAAAGAATAGTGAAAGTATTTTCAAAATTGCTATGGGATGTTCATATCAGAAAATAATACTAGAGTAACAGGAATAGTAGAGAATTGGATAAAATTAAAAACACAGAGTTTTTATTAAATGGACCAGACGTTTCGTCAATTTATTTTGACTTCCTCAGTGGCCCATTCTTTGTCAAAAAATAATTTCACTATAAAACAAAACATCATTAATCTTTCTTTAACATATTCTTGGCTCAAATTAATCAACAATCTTGGAAGCGACTTTTTCAACAATTGAAATTATCATGATATTTAATTTGTAATTTACACATTTTATCGCTGTATGAAAACGTTGACATAAAAATTTAATTGTTAAAGAAAAATTGCTTCCAAGATAGTTGATTAATTTGAATATGTTAAAGAAAGATTAATGATGCTTTGTATTATAGTGAAATTGTTTTTTGACAAAGAGTGATACAATGGGCCACTGAGGAAGTCAAAAATAAATGACGAAACGTCTGCCCCATTTAATAAAAAACTCTATGTTTTTAATGTTATTCAATTCCCTACTATTCCTGTTACAAATTTACTATGGATACGAATGATACAACATTATAATATTAGAGTTTTTCATTTCCAATACTTACAAACAGAGGTTTCTATTTAAAGCAGTGGAAAATATTTTTTCTAATAGAGGTTTTCGATCTACCATTGATTTCAAATATTTGTGGGTGTGTGGGTGTATGGACTCGTAGATGAAGCTTGCCTCTCGGATGAACCTAGTATTGAATTCACGGAAAAATTTTCAATTTTTGTTTTTGCTCAATGTATTGAAAAATATCCCGAACTTGGCTAAAAATCATTTCCAATTATGATTTTTTTCTGTCTGTGTGCCTGGATTCAGATGCTCACGATAAATTAAGAAAGAAAATTCGTAAAAAATTTATTCTTGTGCTAAAATGTTTGTATTTCTACTGCCGAGAACTGATTAGATTTAGGGATTTCCAGGTTTAGAACTTCTAATTAAAAAATGTAGAAAACTTATTTTTTTCAATGAATTTGAAATTTGAAATTCGAAGAAAGCTGATATTTACCCTAGACAAGTCTCATATTTTAATATATTATATTTCTCATATTTTTATATGATTAATTGTTTATGAGTCCAAAATTATGAGGGGGGAGGGTTTTTTCGTAAATGATTATAAATTATTTTATTAAATATAAGAGAGGGGGAGAATTATTATATTTTTAATTGTTTTTATAACATCTTATTCTCTCAGAAATGAATTTTTTGAAGATATTATCAAATCTTATTTTGTTTTACAATAAACTATCTAATCACCCCTTAAAATCTTAAACACTCAATTAGAATTCCCTGTATTTATTAGAAGATGGAGGTTCACTGGGTTGAAATTTGAATGGTCCATTTCGTTCTTGAAATTAAACATGTAAACATATAGTAATAATAACCCTAAAAGCTAAAGAAAAATATGAATTGCTAAAAAGGCTTGAAGCGTGGATTAATTATTCTATTAATTAAAATTGTTTTTTAAGATTTTTTTTGGTCCGATTCTTATGTAATAATAATTTGTTAAAAAATTGATATCTGAAAGTTCATGTTTAATTTATTTTCATTTATCTTTTACTGAAAATTTTCCTTTTTTTTTTTTTTTTTAATAAAAATATTCTTTTATATTTTCTGTTTTAGAGAAACGAGTCCACCTAGAGAAATGCATTCAAGATAATCGGAATGAAAAACGGCATTTTATTCAGTTGAGTGACCGAAATCGACCATTGCAGACAAGAGGCAGCCATTCATCCAAGGTAAGAGCAAATCGATCAAATTCTAATTAATTATGATACATCATTAATACATTAATTAGTATAAGTCATATTAATATTTAGACCTCATATTATACTCAAAACAGCCAACTCTCAGCACTAAAACTTTATCTTTTATCGAAAATAGTTAAGGTGCAAGTTTATGGTATAGTCATGTGGATGGCCACATTACTTCAATTTTACAAAGCTTATTCTTTATTGTATGACACACATGCACACACACTTGTAGTTTAACACAAGTAGAAAGATATTTTTATCAATCGAGATATTTTTTTTTGACATTTATACCCGTGAAAAATGCAATTTTTGTAAATACAGATATTGATATCGGTATAATCAAAAGTTTCGGTATTAAATACCAGTATTCGAAAATTCAATATCTTTACTTTTAAGTGATTTTAATTGGAAAAACTAAAGTCTGTTCACTTTCATTAGAAACAATAGAAAACATTTTTTTTTCTACATATACTCTACAATTTGCTGAATCTATTAAAATGTTGTAATATTCATGGCCAATTTAACGTTTTAATCGGCTAAGTTGTAACTAGATGGGAATAAATATAAATATATTTTTTATATTAATTATACCCGACGATTCCGCTTCACCGCCTTTATTAAGTGTTGATTTATAGTTTAAATTAATTAAACCAGAACATTTCGACAAGTTTAATTAATTATCACTACAATTAACCACTTAATTCAGCAGTATTAATTAAATTCCAAACAAAGTGACGGCCTCTACACTAAGTTCAAGGATTTCTCTGGCATTCGTGGTATATGCTTATTTGTTGCTATATAACACAAAATTTTTACCTGGTAAAAGGTCAAGTTTACCAATCTTTTTTTTCATCCTATGCTATTAATTAAGTAGCTTAGGTAACTATACCTATCTAATCACTAAAATAAATAAAAGAAAATTATCATTTTAAACGAATAAAAACTAACCATTAATTAAATATATTGATTCATTAATAAACAAACTATTTTAAAATATGCCTAATATTAAAGTTGCCGATTTTTTTCAAATTATATTGATGGTTTTAGAATTACGAATTGAAATAGAAAACTAATAAAAATCTATCCAAGATTTTATTCTTAAAAAGCAAAAGGTTCAAGTAAGTAAAGTGGACTTAAAGGAGATTTTAAATTTTTCTATTTGAAAAATACCTTGGACCGAGGAAGTTAGAAAGAAATCAATTATAAAATTAATCTAAAATTAGAATATAATCAGAAACAAATTTAATTATTATTTTTCTCATTAAATTAATTTAGAAATTAAGAAGATATTGCTGAAGACTTGGGTGTGGTGCATCACGCTTTATGAATGAATGATAGAATCAGCAGAGAGGAATCGATTAAGAGGCCTTCAAAATGCGGCACCATAAGAGAATTAGGAAAATTAAATCAATAGATAAATGATTTCTAGTCAAGAATTTCTCTCTACAATTTATCCTATGACAGAACACTTAATAAATTTTAACGGAACACATTGTTTATTTTGTAGGAAAAATATTTAAATATTGGCAAAATCAGCAAGCGTTAGAATCACTCGCACTGTAGCAAACATATTCTTGTAGAAAAGAAAAGTTGTTGTTCACCGATAGTGTCTTACCATACTGTAAAAATGGTGAATAAGCGTGTAATTCGAATTTTGGGCAAAATTGACTAAGTATATATGTTGCCCTTGGCGTCAGAAGCTTAATGAATAAATGCCTAAGTGATAGGGCATATAAAAATTTAATTTTTTAATGTATTTACTCAAAATTTGGATTTTGCAAAGCAGTTTAAACTTTGAAATCGCTGTCCTTAAAAGTTACTGAATTTGACTGAGACAGTTATTCAGGATTCTTACATGTCAGGGGGTGAATTCGTATTGAATTCGTTCTGAAGTGATTAAAATAGGAAATATATTTTTTCATATTCTTTAAATTTGATAACGTTCAAAAGCTTTGTAAATTTTAAATTTTATAATTTTAAATGATTTAGTTGTAGAGAATTTATACATTGAAAGTGTTGTTAAAATTTTACAAATTTTCAAATATAACACGGATGAAAATACCCTTGAAATTTTGGAATTTGCAGGATGCGCCGCATCCACTGCATCCTTGGACCGCACGTCACTGATATATACATATCTATATTTGATATATATATATATATATAAAATTCTTTGCCCGATACACTCACTCAATCACTCATCATCAAAACAGCCAAAACCACTGGACATAGAAACATGAAATTTGGACAGGATATTACATCTATGACATAGGGGCTCACTAAGAAAATATTTTTCGAAATTCGTCCCTTAAGGGGGTCAAAGGGGGCAAAGTGTGTTTTCACTGATTATGCGATATCTCTTAAGGACGATAAAATATCAACTTGCTATTTACTTATAAAAATACTAAATTAAAATATCTAAAAAGTGATTTCATGATTTTTTGAAATTCGACCCCTAAAGGGGTCAAAAGGGGCAAAATGTCTTTGCAATGTGTTTACACAAATTATGCATTTTCAATTAAGAACAATCAGATATCTACTTGATTTTTACTTAATAAAATTCTAAATACAAATATCTAAAAAGTAATTTCAAGATTTTTTGAAATTCGACTCCCAACTATCCAAAATGTGAGTGGGGGCAAAAATTAAAACTCTCTCCTATCTTGATCAAATTTTGTAGAGTTATTCTTTATTACTTTAAGAAACTATTCATGTAAAAATCAACTATCAAAATTGAGTGTATGGGGGCGAAGGGGGGGGGGGCAAATTATAGAAATTTTTAGCTTTTTAGTACATTTACTCTTTAGAAAACTGTGGATTATTTATTTGCAAATATCTAAAAAATAATTTCAAGATTTTTTGTAATCCGACCCCCCCACCCCCCCTCAACTATCCCAAATGTGAGTGGGGGCAAAAATTAAAACTCACTCCGATCTTGACCAAATTTTGTAGAGTTATTCTTTATTACTTTAAGAAACTATTCCTGTAAAAATCAACTCTCAAAATTGACTGTATAGGGGCGAAAGGGGGGGAGGGGCAAAATTTAGAATTTTTTAGCTTTTTTGTACATTTACTCTTTAGAAAACTGAGAGTTATTTATTTGCAAATATCTAAAAAAAATTTCAACCTCCCAAAATGTGAGTGGGGGCAAAAAATTAATACTCTCTCCGATATAGATCAAATTTCGTAATGTTAGTTTTTAACACTATATAAAATGTATGCTGTAAAAATCAATAGCCAAAATGAGTGCGTGGGGGCGAAAGAGGGGGCAAAATAATACAAATGTATATTACAGACCTAATGATCACATGCCGAGAGGCCGCCCTCCAGGCCCACCTGCCCGGAGGGCCGAGCTGTAGAGGGCGTGCCGAAGGCACGCCTGGAGCAGCTCGTATATATATATATATGTATATGAAAATGTTTATATGTTTGTATCAAGTAGAAGACAACCTCATTGATTTCTCTTTATAAAATAAAATCATCCATTTATGTGTTATCAGAACATAAAAATTGAATTGAAAAAATTCATACCATAATATAATCTATGACTACTCAAAATAATATAAACAAAAGCTTCAAGTGACCAGTGAATAGTCTCACATAAATAGATAGTTTCGATGGTCACGAAAGCTCACAACTCGATATTCTTAGCCCACATTGGGAATTAATTAAAAAGATGTCTTATTGGTTTGTCTGATTGCTTTATTCATCGATTAATTGTCTGGTCATACTCTCTGAATCGGCGAGAGGTCTTTGCGCGATCATCTCAACAAGTACCATATAGAGTTCGCGGTCATAGGCTTCTCCTCCGTGAGTCCAGGTATATTGCGCAGCCATGACAGGTTCTTTCAGCCTAGTCACCTCTTGCCCTCAACCTTGCCCTAAATGATGGTTTGCAATAACTTGGGAACTCTCATCATATGTCCGAAGAACTCTAATTTTCTCTGTTTCACTTTTGTTAGGAGTTTTCTCTATCTCTGTGCATTTTGTGTTAAACACTTTTATTAAGGGCGTGTTCAATCAATAAAATTCGACATTTCCCAGTTAGATAAATTGAAAATATATGCGATAATGAAATTACCATGTCGGATTCGTAATCTGGGTGAAATACTACATTTATTGCTTATATGCATTGTCTCATAATATAACTAGGATCAGCAACGGTCAAAAATACTTTCTAAATTTAAGGTCCAAGATCATAAAAACTCAACCCATCCAAACTAAATTACTTAAGCGTCGAATCCAATTAATTTTAACCTTCTTGTACTCTTCTCTCGGTCAGAGACTTAACTTTCACTTTATATGCTCACGAAACAAACTGATTCTTTCTTTGAGATACAGGACGTCTCGACTTCCATTCCTAGAACCCTTCAAAGATTTTTTAAGAGATCTTTAAGTTTAATCAATCATTATTACATCAATGTACATATTTAAATATTTAGGGGAATAATTTTTATTTCAAGTTTTTTATATTTCAAGTTTGTTTAAAAATATATCGTATATACATTATGGATTCTTTAGTTTGACCAAGTTATGGTCAAGTCCTTTTGATGTCGCTTATTTATGGGATAAATCAATATACTTTATTAATAAACTTGTCTATGCAGTCCACGACAATTCACCCCCCTTAATTAATTATAAATGATCATTTGATTTCAGAATTGTATGGAATCATAAATTCAATATATTCGGATATTAAAATGTACAATATAATAAGTAGGTTATAATGAAAGGCAGTCCAAATTATTTAAATTTTTTTATTCAAATACCGACTTTTCGGAGACCTTTTCTCTCCTTGACTAGGTACACTTGTGATATAATGGTGAAAAGTATTGCAATATTGTTGTTATCACTGAAAGGAGAGACAAACGGAAGCCGAGTTATACTCACCCATCAATAACTATTCATTACCCTGAAGAAGGAGAGAAAAGGTCTCCGAAACGTCGGTATTTGAAGAAATAAATTTAATAATTTGGACTGCCTTTCATTAAATCCTACTTATTTTGCTTACCAGTCCGTCTTTCTAAGAAAATAAATAAAATTAAGAACAATATAATGTTTTTTCGACATTTTTGGGGGATTCTTTCTGACATGAAATCAAACCACTCTAATAAAACCATTGATTCGGTATTTAATTTCTTAATTTTTAAAGAGTTAGGTGTCAATTCAAGGTGAAAATTTTTAATAATAAAAAGTATATAAAATTTCAAGGTAGGTTTCACAAAAATAAAACAAATACATATATTTGTTTTATTTTTGTGAAAACTTACCTTGAAATTTTACTTACTTTTTATTGTTTAATTTATTCTTGATGTAAAGATAAATTTTTGGATGGTTGTTCATTAAGGAAAATGATAATAGAGCTATAAACTTTTCAAGTTGCTATACTTTTTAAAGAAACTTAAATAACTCACTCTACATAATTTCGGTGATACCCACTGCTGGTAGATACCTACCTATATATACCATATGTATAAAATAATATATACGTATATATCATTTATTCCAAGTTTTTCCTTTTAAATTTTTAAATTAGAAATAACACTCTCAGTACTGAATTAAAAGTTGCTGGTACACATAATATGTACCGGGAGTCTCGGTCGTATCTATACGAAAAACCTTTATCATATAATGATTTTTAAGTTATAATCAAGTGTCACATATATATACTACCTATAATGTAATAACTAAAGATGTTACGTGTTAATTAATACGCGGATGGTTGAGTTTGTTTAAAACTTAAAACGTTTCTATACGTCGAACGAGATTAGGAACGCACATAAGTAAATTATTTTAAAGTGAAAATAGACGATTTCTACATATAGTTTTTAAAGCCACCATATAAGTCTTTTCGCACAAGTAAGAAGTGGAAAATATATCTAGTCTTTTGAAACACAGCGTAAGTTTCAAGGTCTGCTGAAAAAAAAAAACCCTATCGAAAATGCATAAGCGAACCCTACTATACCTCTGACAAGGAATCCTCTGTCGTCACATCCACCTTAACCCCCTCATAGTAATTTAGCCAATTTACCACCAAAAACACAACCAAAATTAAACCATACAACGTTAACCACCATAGAGGGGCTATTTGAGGCACAGAGAAATACCACTGAATTGGTAAATTCAACTTGACAAGCTAATATTATTATTGATTAATTAATTTCGCTTTTCAACCGTATCAGCCGACTAGGATTATATGGCTTTTGTAATTATCTTTCTACAAATATTGAAATAACACACAAACACACACACACACACTTTTTTGTAAGATTCATCGATAAACGCAGAATATTGTGTTATTTTTCAAATTTAAAATTAGATTTTTTGTAACACGGCATGAAAATATTATTGACGTTTTGAAATTTTAGGGATGCATACATGAACCACACGCCACTGATATACAATAGCCTGGATCACCGAGCGATGCTCGGTAACTTTTTGCCCCTAAATAGCTTAAGTTTAAAATTTTAAGACTCTGCGACTTACCGGAGATGAGATATGAACGATTAAAATATTTATTTTGCGACTTGACTAATTTACACGCCCTTCCTTTATTTCAATCGGATTAAAATTTATACACGACTAATAACTCATGACCATGAGACTTGATAAGTTCACCAATTTTTAGCGAAATCGTTAGAGCCGTTTTTAAGAAACCGATTCTATATATACAATAATTTCTCATTTAATAATATAAAATAAGATATGTAATAGAGAAAAAAATTGACAAATATTATTTCGAATCCCCTCTCTCTGAAAAAAATCCTGGCACAGCCCTAGAAGTAAGTGAAAGTAAAATTTAATAGCATATCTGATCAATTTGAAATTTACACGTTTCACCTAAATAAAATTATTGTTTGCTCATTTATTTAAGATTATTTATTCTACACCAACTTTTAAAAGCTCCGATCTTTTCATATTTAATCTGATTTGGAGGTAGATAATTATTAAGCTAAAATTTAAAGAAAAGATTAGTTTCCCTTAATGAAGGTTGTATTAAATCGTTCGAATCCCTGAGTGTATTATTATCTCTTGCAATTGAGAAATCCCAATGCTCTACTCTCCGTGTTGCTGAAAGAAAGCGATTACAATTACATACGGGTGGGTAGCAAAGGTTTGGAAACAAATCAATTCAAAACTTTCTAGATGAGTAGTATTTAAAATCGTTTCATAATTGTGAAATATGTTGATTAACAAAATACTTTTTAATAAAATTATTGTTTAATATATATTTTTTTGTTTATTTAGTATTAAAGTAATAAATATATTTATATGTAAGCCATTTCCGCATTAAGTAGAATTTTAATAAAAGTAGAGCATAACGAATCAACCCTTCAAAATAGGATTATACAGAAATTCGATACATCAATGTGGAAATATTTATAATGTCACAATTGATTATTATTATTATGAAAATAATAAAAGTAATAATTCTGACGAAGATTGAGCGGCTGTTTTTTTTTTAAATTTTAATTAACTAAAAGGACTATCAATATATCTAAATAAATTAAAAAGCCAAAGAAAATAAACTTAAATTGAATCAAACCAACAATTGGAGGAAAAAGTGAAACTTTTCAAGACTCGGTACGATGTTTGCCGTTTTGGTGAATAATGCAAAACACATCTGTTCGAAGGTTTATTATTTTTTTACTAAAGAAAGGCATTAAAGTCTCAAAAAGTTAATAATAATTTTGAATTTCTTGACAAGAATATCTCGAGCTAGAGTCCAAAATATAATCAGTTATCTGCATTGGAAATACAAACAGTTTGGCACACGAAGAAACTTTATACTAGCATTGGTTCTCAAGTTATCGTGGGTATCTTAATACAGACACACGGACAAAAAATACTTATTTAAAATGCCTTTTCTCCAAGTTCCAGACATTTTTCAACACAATGAGCAAAAAAAATGAAAAGTTTTAAATAAATTCAATACTAGTAGGTTTTTCGTCTGCCTCCCTGGCGTACAAAGTAAAATAGGCCTGCCAAGTGTACCGAGTGGACTCAATTCATTATATCTTTCAAAATACTTAAGATATCAAATCGTTTTAAAATGACCCTTTTGGGGCCCTCCTACACCGTAATTTTAATGAGAATTAAATTAAAAAAAATAGCCTTATTCTAATTATTGAGATCTTTCGAGAGATGCCTCACACCTAATGGTAAAAAGCGAAGCCAGGCATGGCAGCTGGATTATAGCAAGCATTCAAAAATATCCGCATTTTTGTTGGAACTTGGATAAATATAAATTTATAGTCAACTGTTTTCTTCTCATTGTTTATTTTTTGGTTTTTGTAATATTGTGTACCATTAATTTTTACCACAATGTGCTACAGTTAATAAAGAATAGGTATATTTGAGCTTGTTGCGTCGCCTATGTGAAGCAATTCGTAGAAAACGGCCAGATTTATGGAAAGACAATTCAGAAATTTTTTCGGGTGTAGCAGGTTTGTTGATTAATTAAAGAAGAATCAATGAGGTTGTTCTCTGCTTGATGGAAATAAATATATACATTTATATATATCAAAAATGTATATATTTGAATCAAGGAGAGGTCAATCTCCGTGATTTCTCTTTTAGAATCAACAAACCTCTTACTCCCGGAAAAAAATCTTTTCAATTAAAGGAAAGATAATTCTTGGAAATTGTACCATGATAACACACCAGCTTCGGGAATTTCTGGCCAAAAATAACGTATAGTGTTTTAAAGACTGGAATAAACAGTGGCATATGAGTGTATTAATTATATTTGATGGGGCTATTTTGAAGGGCACATTATAAAAATAAATGAATATATAAAAATATTGTTTTGTAAATTAAAATATTTGATCATACCTCGTACATTAATCAATATTTTGACTATATTGTAAATTAAGACAAAAAATGATTCTATTTCCATTAAATGTTGGAGAAGTGAGACTGTTTCTTTAGATCGATTTTGTCTAGAGTAACTATTTGTTCTGAGACTGGAGTTTTTAATAAATCGATTGATAATACTAAAGTTAAAATCCATTAATAAAAGTGTTTCTCTCCATCCATTTGAAATCTAATATTAAATTAAATTATTTAATTATGAAATTGTCAAAACAAAATTTTTGGCATTTTACGAACATGTTTATATATATATATATGTATATATGTGTGTGAGTGTGTGTGTGTATGTGGGTGGGTGGGTGGGTGGGTGTTAGTCCCCTCGGGGACAAAATTCTGGTTGCGCCACTGCCTGCACGCTAGCGATAAAGCCAGACTTGCCTTATTAAAGAATAAAAATTATCAAAACATGTATTTCTCCGGTAAAAATTCAAATTCTAATTTTTGGGATATCACATGAAAGAAACAAATAGAAGTCAAAGTTATTTGATTGAAGGAGACAATAAAAGAGTGTGTCTTCTGCTGGAATTATAGAAATTTTATTTATTATTTATAATTCCAGCAGAAGACACACTCTTTTATTGTCTCCTTCAATATATAAAAATTCTGCTACTCTCGGCACAAAAACTTTCAGTTATTTAGATTAATAATTAAGAGATGATTTGATTTGAAAAAACGCATATGGGTCCGGTAGTCTGGGTGTTCTAATGGCAGCCGTAAATAATATTCTATTATTTATTGTTGGATTACATAAAGGGTTTCTAATTAATTATGGGAAAAGTTTTTGACATCTATGATTGATAATGTCTACACTGCAGTATTGTTAAATAGTAGTTCAAACATGATTGCATCAGAATTTTCATCGGCTTACTTTGATTTAGTTATTAAGTAATTATTAAACATAGAATGAGGACGTTTTTAATGTAAGGCCAAAGGATCCAGGGAGCTTGCAAACGGTTTAATTATTAATTAAGTATTTTTCTAAACAGTCGATTTCCTGGTCCTGTATCTGGTTTTTAATTAGTAGATTAAGCAAGCTTTTTAGCTCGAAGTTTTATTCAAATTAAAGGGTAATGTCTATGACTATTGTATCATTGTATCCTTAAAATAAAAAGAATATGAGAGAACTTACTAAATATTTAGGGTTTGATTGAATTCGTAGATGTTTGTAAGCATTTTTGAAATCCATGAAAATTTGAAGGGTGTAGTAGCTCAGGCCATCTTATCTTATCTTATCTTATATTATATTATTAGATGATTAAATTATTGAAACATAAGCTATCTAGAGGCTATGAAGTAGCAAAAGATTTTGGTTAAAATAGAAGTACCGGAAGTTGATGTTTAAATACGTAAGAATGAACCCCCCCCTGCGTTTCGTAACCATAAACCTCAGAGATACGAAATTCGAAACTTAACCTCGATATAGGCTAGAACGAGGGGTGAGCCGGGATTGGAATTAGGTCTACACCGTCTTTGGAATTATTTGGAATTATTTTGCAATTCATTAGATAATCTATTGTCTTCTACATGGAAATGAAAGTGGAAGTGGAAGTAGGTGTGCACGATTTTAGGTCGAGATTCACCCCTCGGGCTAGAAGGAGTATAGGAAGTTTTTGGTTGAAATCGGAACACCGTAAGCGGATATTTTTTTTCTCAAAAACGGTACTAACGATTTTTTTAAATTGGTGTAGGTATTTATCAAGTGTCAAGAGTTATTAGTCGTGTATAGATTTTAATCCGATTGAAATAAAGGAAGGGGGTGTAAATTAGTCATGTCGCAAAATAAATATTTTAATCGTTCATATCTCGCATTCGGTAAGTTGCAGACTTGAAATTTGAAACTTAAGCTAATTAGAGGTAAAAAGTTATCGAGCATCGCTCGGGGCTCCAGGCACTAATATAATATGTTAGCATGAGGTAGCTGAGTCTTGTAGAAAGATTCAGCTAATAGAAAAAACCTGTTCTGCTGAATTTAGCTCATTAGCTACAGCAGTTAAAGAGCTTACAATTAAACAATAAGATCCTGATTTTTTGCATTATACATCCGAAAGTTGAAGCTAGAAAACTCAAAATCTATTTTGTTTTTGGTTTAGAAAATACAAATCGATTTTTTCGACCTTTTATTATAGAGTTATCCTGGGTATTGGAATCCAGATAGACATACACATTTTTTAATACACCATAATATATTTTATTTTATTTTCTGAAAAGATATTTTTGCAAGAAAATAATAAAATTTAATTTCTAATTTCAAATAAGTCGAGAAACTTGAATGCAAAACGTCATATTTATTAAAATACAATTAAATACACTGTGTGGAATTAAAATATTAATCTTTATCAAAATTTACTTTGAATTTTAATTTTAAAGTAAAATATTAGCTAATTTCTTCTTTTGGCGTCAGTTTGGCTCTCTACCCTTAAGGGGTTACTTGTTACGATTCGAGTGGACGTAGTTAAGCTAGAACCGAGTGATTTATCTTCGTCTTTAAGTAGATAAGAAGGTAAAAAACCACGCCTGGTCTTTTTATGAATTTTTTATTCTAATGTTTGAAATGAATGACGATTTAATGACATATTTTTATTCATTTGATTATAAATCAATTAATAAAATTAATTGATTTAAAAACTACTTCCTTCTCGAGGGTGAAGTGTTTTTTTAAACGGTGACTTCAAGGTGAATTGGAGATCTGGATATTATTTCCCAACGAGAGCTCGGATTAAATTTCATCCACTTCTTTCGGTCATTGAAATCGAATCTAAAACGTATTGTCTTGTTAAATGACCGATTGAATCATGTTCCTTCTGGATTATAGCAAACCGTAACAAAATATGCCTTTCAATTGCTAATCAAACTATTACGCCTTTAGATTGTAGTGAATATTAGGATCAAATTCCCTTGTTTGTTTACTATTCTATTTATTTATTTATATTTATTTTGTCTCTACAAAAAACAATAATAAAAACAATTTCTTATACATCTTTTGGTTATCTTTTTATCATTTTTTTCTTTAATATACTTATACAAACTATATAAGAATATGAATGAACATATATCGCCGCCTTAGAATGTAAGCCTGCTAAATCCATTTTTTATCATATATGACATATTAATACCGTTCGAAAGAAAAAGAGATACCTACTTAAAATTACGATCGTAAGTTGTAGAAAAACCATTTGAAAAATAGTTTCTTTCCATAACAACAATATTAAATTTTATTTGTTTTTTCTCTGCCCGGTAAAATTACCTTGTTGTTAATTAGCCGGTTTACACTCAAGGCGACGATATGTATGTTATCTTTTATTAACATTTAAATTCAAAACCTTTATCAAATTTATATTAAAGAACCTGTGAAATATGGAAAATTTTATAATATTAGTCATACTGTCTTTTTATAGGTAAATTATTTTACTATTTAATTTTTGAATACATAGAATCCTTATAATTATAGGACGCAGATTTTTTTTTAAATTTTATAAAATTTTCTTTATTAGGTACACGTTCCGCTAATTTTGTCCATTTTGGGTTTTTCAAATTCTCTTAGATATAAATAACTGGGTAAATATAAATATAACGTAAAAATAAGCGAACCTCATGCAGCATTAGTTCAAAACAAGTAGACATTAAATACTTATATATAATTTTTTAGGAAAATTTAATATCTATGTGATTAATTAAACTTCATATAATATATACCGTATGAAAACATCTAGAGAAAAAATTCCATAGTATTGATATAAAGATAAATCAAATTGAAAAAAAAAATGAATTTCACTATTATACATAACTAAGTGATCGTAACATTGGGCCATTCAAGATTATATCTTGAATATGGGTTGCATAATATTTGCATGTCAACAGTGAACATTTTGAAACAAACCTGTTTCATGATAATTTTGAGGCGCGGCTTTTGAAATGAGACCATCCCGTGAAAGAAAAATTGCTTTTTTGTTTTCCTTTTAATTGGGGGTGCAGCCTCCCCAATCGCCCACGGGCACACTCTTTATTAATATTGTAAGATTATGGCTCAAGATGCCCTCATTATCTTAGACTTTCGAAACATCCGAAATTACGTAAAACTCTTATTGTACGACATTTTTCATCTCTATTTTTCCTGTCCATCTCAATATTCAGTATTTATTCTGAATATTATTATCAATACATTTAAATAAATCTTTAGGGATGATATTTTTGTTCAGTCGTTTTATTAAAATCAATTTTTATTTTTATTACAACTATAAAAAATATACAATTTACAAACAACATTTTTGGTGTTAATTGAAAAGTTTTTACTTTGCCGAGAGTAGCAGAGTTGTTGAATCATAAAGAGAAACAAAGAGATTGTTCTCTGCTTGGTGCAAATAAACATACACATACACACATATATATCAAATATATATGTATATATATTATTTATTTGTTTGAGACTATAATTTCGAAGGCTTGGCCTACATCATCAGTCTTTTTTTAATTATAAAGATTATCATTCATGGGGTCAGTATCTCGTGAATATTTAACTAGCTTGTCTGGTAAGAACAAAAATTTTCAATATCCACGCGATATTTACCCCATGAAAAGTAATTTTTATAACTAAAAAAAAGACTGATGACGAAGACCAAGCCTTCGAAACTATAGTTTCAAAGAAATAAATAATAAATATACATATATTTATATAAATTTGATATATATATGTGTGTATGTTTATTTGCATCAAGCAGAAGACAATTTCTGTTTTTCTTTATTTTTGGTGTTGATTATGAGTGTCATTCTATGTTCTACTTTTTAGGATTGCGTTCAAAATAGTAAAAAAATCGAACACATTTAAAAGTGTTGATAAAAAATAATTAATGTAACACAGTAATTAGTTCAATTAAGATAATATTAAACATGATTTGTTGTAATTTTTATTTTGACTCTCAAGCGAGTACTATAGGGCCACAAAGTCGTTCTCCGAACTTTCCAACCTTGGATTTAAAAACAAGTAAAAATTTACGAAAGTAAACTTGGTGTAAGTATATAGTTTCGACGAAAATGATTATTTGTTATTTTCTTAAGTGTTTCACGTAGTATAGTTATATTTAATAAGTTTTTATAGTATTTTATTTTTTAAAATTATATTATAAAAAAAAAAAAATATTTAGGTCCAGAACAACACCGACTTTTGAAACAGATAAAACTTGTTCACTTGGTTTCCTTTCAATTCTTGGCTTAGGTTGTCCATATAAAGTGTAATCAAACTTTTTATTAATGAATTTCTGATGCAAGGACCCCGGAACTATTAATCTATTTAGCAATGTTTTCATTGCATTATTATACTCGAATTATACACTTCCTTAATCGCGAAGCTATTTCAAACTATCCCCTGTCTAGAGCAATTATTTCCAAGCGAATTCTTCTATTATCAGCCAATCTGAAGGATCGTTTCATTTCAGTCTCGGCATTTCAAGGAAAAGACCGAGGACCAAATGTCAAATTCCGTTCAAACGCTTCGAGCAAGGTTAGGACCTTACTAATTGCCCAGGTCACTTTTTGCACTTGGCCTAAACTGACATTATCACGTTCGAGTACTTTTCAAAAATAGATAATTTATATTGAAATAATTTTTAACAATCAAATACTCTGTAATTTCTGTTTATTTGCTTTTCAATATCGTTAACGTTTATTCTTTCAAACATAATAAGCAAAAAAATAAATACAGAACTCATTTAGGAAGCACTTATTATTACATGCATTTTTTTACCTTTCTAATAAAAAAAATAGAATGAAAATCAAGACAAGAGAAGAGTAATGGATTCTATACTTGAAACACAATCACTTGATTAAAAGAGAAGCCCATTAGAAAGTGTAATGTTTTCAAAAAAAATACAAAAAAATGATTTATACGAAAATTATTGATGGTAAAAACATAAATGTGAAATGCCATATAATCTCTGACTCAGCACCTCTTTCATTTCCTGATACTGTAGGGTACTTTAAATTACTAGGCTACCTGGAACAAAAGGTAAAAGATGAATTTAACACAATTGACAAGATAATTCTGATGTCCTCTGCCGACTTTTTAAAGTAAGTCATGGCTGTTTGTGAGATGGATTTATTGACCCGATTAGAAATGTTCTTTTGAATCTTTACTGGACCCAATCAGAAATGCTTAGTCGGGATCATAATTAACTTGTAACAGATAATATTTCAGGACTCAATCAGGATAGCCTTATATAGGGACTTGTTTAGGCCTAACTTAACCAGAAACATGTGCAAATTAGATTAGAAGAAACATCTGAGAGACCTAGCAAACATTTTTTTTTTTGTATTTTGAGGATTCTTATCATTTTTAGTCGGATTAATAAGTAATCAAAGATAAATTTCGAAGATTGAAATTTTGTTTAAATCACACATAATTAATTATAACTAGTGAACACAAGCAACAAAGAATACAATATAACTAAGGCGTTTCGATCGGATTATTCTGCGTTCGTTCTCAAGTATGAGCAGATGACCACTCCGATTTTAGGTTAACTAATTTGGCCACGTCATTGTCATAGGCTGCGAGAACAGTTCACTCCAAAACTCAGGACACTAACCTGCCTATCTATGTTAAAATTTATTGATTTAATAATAATAGAAACGCGTGGTCTTATAAACCACACTAAAGTAATTGAAATCAGAAATATCGTGTTTCATAGATCATTTATCTTTTGAAAAACTACACTCGCTAAACGCGAAGGATCAAGGCTAAAATGGATCCAGTGCTATTAAATAATGTAATATAAGTTATACGGAAGCACTGTATTCTAGAGTAAAAGACGCCAAAGGCCAAAACACGGAATATTTAAATTTTGTGTATGAATTCACATGAACACTTGTTTCAGGTTTAAAGTTAAGTTAAGTATAATCGAGATATTATTACAGATCCCAATCAGGTATTTCCGACTGTAAGGTTTGATCAGGTTAGCTTTAAAATGCATTTTTAACTTTTAGCATGGCGGGAATTTGGAACTCTAGGAAAGTAGAAACAGCGATGCGAAATTAAAGTTTCCACATGGTTTCTGGTTCACTTCTATAATTTATTCATTTATCATTTATTATTTATGATAAACTCTGTTATTCTCGAGGGAAAAGTCTTTAATTTCGTTTTTATATAGGTGAAACTGTTTTGCTTCACCAAATTCATCTCACTATCTATTTAATAAAAATATACTTAAACAAGGTGGTTTCAGTGGAAATATTTGAATTTAAAAAAATGCCATTTTTGAAGGATCGATTGTTTTTTGAGATTGGATTAGGCTAGTCTGGCCATAGGGCTATCAGTTCTTTAGAACGATACAAAAAAAATGAAAAATTTCAAACGTTAATTATACAAATTATTGAATAAAATTGGAATTTTTAGTGAAATCACACATAATTAATTATAATTATTTGTTCTAGTTCAATAAATACTTATAATTAATTATGTGTGATTTCACTAAAAATTCAAATTTTAAGGATAAAAGTAAATAAATATTATATGAAATATTCATTTACTATGAGTTAAGATTTCTAGGTCACTTTTAATGTGCAACAAGTGACCTAGAAATCTTAACTCATAGTAAATGAATATTTCATATAATATTTATTTACTTTTATCTTTATTGAAGATGTTTCACCTTGCACCAACACCACAATCTCTATTAATTAATTCAAATTTTAATGAAATTAATCACAAAAATTAAAGTTTCAAGTTATTCACTACTAATTTCTTAAATTATTATTCAATAGAGAAGAGTCCATTTATTGAAATCTGTGCATGGGGGGGGGGGGGGGGGGGGGCACTGGGGTACGGAATTTGGGCATCTACTACGGCTAACTTTTAGCTTACTTATGCGAACTAAATAGTCGGAGTCATTTTTAAAACACCATCTCTTCACCACAAATTCAGATTAAAGAACATATAATACTTGGTAAGCACAGTGAATTAAAAAAAAATAATACTTAGGATATTTTTTGAGAAAGTGATAATAAACCTAAAAAAAAGCTTGAGATAAAGTGGTACTCCTGATCTATTTAATCCTTGATGAACTCCTTCTAGACAATACCTTTCGATTTCGTTATTCATATATTAATGTTAAAAATGATGATATTTCGAACCATGGGATCTCAAAACGTTTATTTTCAGTGAAAAATCCAATTTGAATATTTGCCAATGGCGGCTCTGGTCTCATTGAATAGGTTAATCGACGATTCATAAACACTTATAAATAAATCATTTAGCTAAAGTCATAAATAATTAAATAACATTTCTAATCTTCAATAAAGTTATTTGAATCTTATTATTTGGTATGTAATATGGAGAACTGATTAGATTTTGGGCTTTCTAGCTTCAGATTTTCTGGTTCAATAATGCAGAAAACATCATTTTTTGAATGCTTTTATTGAGATTTTAGGGCGATGTATTTATAATATAAGCATAAATGAATAATTTATATTTAAGTTTAATATGAATTACTTATAAGATAAGTTTTCTCTTTTTTAGTTATTTAATACCTACATGTGCGGGTGAGCGATTCTTTTAATCAAGGAAAATGACTAAAAAGGTCTCGGATAGAATAATCACTCTTCCTTTAGAGCTAAAGCATTGTAAGAATACCAAATATAAATCCAAGCTTGTTTCAGACTAGTAGAGATTAATTTCTTAATTTAACTTATTCTAGAAACGGCCTTTTGACTGTAGGTAACAAAATTAGTATTAAATCAAAATGAATCACCAGACCGATAATTAGATATTTATCATTTAAAATTATTAATTCACCGAAATTGCAAACAGCGTACCGAGTCTTGAAAAAAATTCACTTTTTCTATCACTTATTTTCTAGAATGTATATGGTAGACGAAGTCTACTTTACTTTTCTTGCATAATCTCTAGGTAGGTACTGTGTGATTTTCGATTAAATAATATCATATTCTAATTTACTTTATACTCGTATAAGTGAAAGTAATAATTTAATTTAATTTTCTTGCTCAGTCTTAACCGATAGACTCATCAAAATATCATTTATTTATAATTTGATAAACATTATTCAAAAAGAGTCTCTAAATGGAACATTCCTCTAAAAAGTGGTAGGAATTATTAAGTCAAGATGGTTCTTTTGTTCTAGAAGAGTGGAAATAAATCATGCGAGTTGTGACGGATTTCTCCTCTTAAAATAGTTAAGCACCCATAAAGAACATCCAACAATTTCAGTTAGTATTGAAATTAAATGGAGATTTATTTATTTATTCTAATAAAATTCAGGTGTCTCTTTGATTGAGCCGAGAATATTGGTTATAATTAATAAAAAAATGAAAATAAAAATAAATATAGGCCAAGGTTGGAAGGAAAGGAGGGGGGGGGGGGGGCAGAGCTACAATTATCAATTATCAATTATCATGGGGAATCGAAATGGAAAATTGTTTTCAGGTAAAAAAACAAAAAAAAAAAAAACATTAAAAATTTTTTTTTTCCTAGAGTAGCAGAAATGTTGATTCATAAAGAGGGATCAATGAGGTTGTCCTCTGCCTGATGAAAAAAAATTGATATAGATATGTATACAATATACTAGTATTTATAATTTATTTGTTTGAGGCTATATTTCCAAAGATCTAATCTTCATCATCAGTCTTTTTAATTACAAATATTTTATCTGATATTTCTCAAAGGTTCAAATACCCAATTCGTTTATTCAGGACCTCCTTACAATTACGACAAAATGAATTTACCTAAATCCAATCGGGTAATTGAACCCATGAGAAATAACAGATAAAAAATTTTTAATGAAAAAAAAACTGATGATCAAGGCCAAACTTTCGGAACTATAGTCTCAGACAAATAAATAATATATAATATACATATTTATATACATAAATATAATTGTAGTTTGTGTGAAATTTGAGGTGTTTCGGAAATATTTATAACAGATGTTAGGTTAGAAGAAAACTATTTGGTGTAGTTTTTTTATGTATTTTATTTGGTTGACGTTTGCTCCGCAAATAAATATAAATCGTTAAAAAAACAACGCTTCTCTAGAATTTCTCCCTTTATTTCGAATTATGAATCATAAAAAAATGAAAAAAAGTTGATTTATCTAATGAAAATTTTGCTTTATTCGTTAGAAAAAGCGACTTTTTTCTTTTTTTACTATTCATAATGAAAAATTTCATTAATAAAGGAAGAAATTCTCCTGAAAAGTTCTTCTCTTTAATAAATATTTGAGCATTTTAAAAAAAATGTGTATTTATTTATATTATACTATAAAACAATTAATAATACATTTTTTCAATATATACTAGTATTTATATTTGATATACTCTATATATGTTTATTTGGACCAAGCAGAGGACAACCTCATTGATTTCTCTTTACAAAACCCCCTAATTCTCTCCCCATGGATGGGAATTGAGCCATGTGGAGCAAGAAAGGGAGGAGATACAGACATACAGGCTAGTCGCCGCAGGCATATCACTTGTTCGATCTACAAAACGAATATCTTAATTAAAAAATATTTCAACAAACTCGTTAATTGGCAATAGTAGTTGTCGGAGTTATCTAATTCGCAGATTTATTGAATTATTTTTTGTTAATTTAATTATATATTTAATTAAAAGACGAAAAATAATAATCACTTAAACTTAAACTATTTTAAATTGAATGACAAGCCTGGTAAAATACTAATCTCTAGAAATTGTTTCAAAATCTGAAATGACAATTAATATATATATATATATATATTACTTACGTCGTAAATTATTTTAATTAAATTTTGAAATATGGAATAAAATTCCACAATTTATGGCCGAAATAAAAAAATATGATTTATTTTAATAATATATTTTTTAATTGAAAACATTTTGTTTTCCCGAGAGTAGCAGAATGCAGAGTTGTTGATTCATGAAGAGAAATCAATGAAAATGTCCTCTACTTTGATGGCTCAAATGACCATAGTAGTTGACGCGCCGATAAACAAATAATAATAATAATAATAGAGAGAGAATTTAATTTTTAGGACAAATTCTAAGATTTTCTCTTCCTGGGGAGATGAATCCCCTTTGATATCGCAATTTAATTATATTTCTACTAAAATCTTAGAATTTGTCCTAAAAATTAAATTCTCTCTCTTTTAAAATAGATTTGTTAATCTGAACCCGATCTGATTTTTTGAAAAACATTCCAACTATTTTCAAAAAGTAGATGCTCAAATCTTTAATAATAATAATAATGTCCTCTACTTGATGCAAATAAACATATATATAATTTATTTGTTAGAGACTATGGTTTCTAAGGTTTGACTTTCATCATCAGTCTTTTTAATTAAAAATATTTTATCTGTTATTTCTCATGGGTTCAAATACTCGATTGGATATAAATAAATTTGTTTTGTTGTAATAGCAAGAAGGCCATACAACAAACGATCGTTGTTTTTTGCCGAGAGTAGCAGGATTATTGTTTCGTGGTTGATGTGGTCTCAAAGTGGCATTCTTTTGTAAGTGAACATCTCGCTATTACAGCAAAACGAATTTACCTACATCCAATCAGATATTTCGACCCATGAAAAATAATTGTTTTGTCTCTTGAAGGATTCAAGATTGTAAAATAAGTCTCGTCTTGTGCGAAGCCCTAGATGAGTCTGAACAGAAAGTTATAATGTTTGTGCTCTTCAGACATCTTAAAGGCTGGGAAATATGTAGAAGATTTCTAAAAGCGCCACCTGATATTATACAACATTGAATATTATAGTACTTGTATTATAATTAAGTAGAAATCTTGAACCCTTTTTTTACATAAGTTACCATAGATCTAAATTGTTCAAAGAAGCAATATTCTTACAAGGAAGAAGCAATATATAGTTAATAAATAATTTGTGGTATAAGAAAGAAATGGATTATATGGACTAATCATGAGGTTATTGATGAAAATTGGAAAAAACACATAGCGAACGATAAAACCATGAGAATCTTCAAACTGATATTCATTCCACCAGTTAAAACTGTAAAATCAAAGTTTCAAAGAAAATATTTAAAAGTTTTGAAATCAGTTTTTGATACGTTGAAATTATAGCATGTTGTATCTATAAGATTATGGGAATACATTGATATTTAGAAAATTCTTTGTCTTTTCTGGATACACCTGATTACATGCTCGTAGTGTCTTTGGCCATATCATGCTTGATAAGGTTTTACTGGATCACCAATAAGACAAACTATAAATATTCTTGCCTTATTCCAAGTGTGGTTTTCAAGAGTGAAATATTTTGTAGAAGATCTAGCAATTACATTTGTGAATGTTTTATAGCTTATGCGAGAATAAGATGCCTACAGAACTGATCATAGTAGTTCAATAAGTATGTTTAAAATATTAATTAGTCACTACTGGCAAAAATAAACGGTGAAAGCTCGTGAGATAAAGGACGAATGCTTATAAAAACTGTTTATTTGCTAACATTTTGCTTGATTCTTGAGGCTCGAATAATAATAATAGTCTTGCTTAATTGAATTCTTCCCATCAATCATTATCATTAATACTTCATTTTATGAGAGTTTTAATTATACAATATTATTAGTTTAAACATTCTATACAATGACTTAAATTATATTATTTGAGTCTGTATCATTGTGTATAGAATGTTTAGACTAATAAAATTGTATAAATAAATTTCACACAAATTAAACTGTTAAATTATGATTACTATTTTTGACACGTTTTCAAAGAGAAACGTGAATGATTCTCGACTTGAGGCAAGATGTTGCAAAACAAACTATTCTATTAGCATTCAAATATTTTAATCTTAATCCCACGGATTGACATCAAATGATTAAACATGAACAAATTGAATAGTTAAATTAAATAGACAAATATTTAGGAAACGTATAAACAGGTATTTCCGGACAGAACCTATTTCTGAACAAATCAGTCTTTAATTAATTCCCCCTTAATTCATTAACAAGTTAGGTATCATGATTAAGAGATGTCAGAAAAATAACGAAAATGATGCCGCATTCGATGAAATTTTACAAAAAAAAAAGCGAAGATTAAAATAAAAAAAAATTAATCATAATCATTGAGGTATGTTGCATGTAAATTCATTAGTTGATTTGGTCAGAAAAGAAAGAAAAGACGAAAAAAAATGATGTTACTTTTGTAATTTCCCTGAAACTCTGTTTTTTGTCTTTCTTTAGACGCCTGATGAAGCCAAATTAAAATTGGCGCAACATCGCGTAAATCAATGAAATTTTTTTGATTTGCTACTTTCCTGTCCAAATACCTGCCAATGTACTTGATTAATTAAAATAAAATTTCAAAAAATGAATAGTACCTTTTTAGACAGCATCCTCTGGTTGAAAAGTCACCATCCGCCACTTATACATATATATTAAGCTATTTGAGCCTTGAAAAGTATAAGAATTTAAATTTCATCAAGATTGACCTAATTTTCTGGGCATATAAAATTTACAATTAGAGTAAATTAACACAGTCTAATAAGTTATAATATAGCATATATTTTTTTATAATTTGTTTGAGAATGTTAATTACCAATCATAAGACACTGTGTTAGTTTATTCGAAATTTATAATATTATATCTTAAGAAAAGTCAGGTCAAGTGTGTTGAAATTTAAATCTGTTTATTATCTACTAATTGGATATCTTATGCATTTTTTTGAAACCCTAAAAGTAAGAAATTCTAGCATGATCTGACTGGATATAGTCCTAGACTTTTTGCCGCCATATTTTTCTGCCCTAGTAAATCTTGAAGTGTGTGGGGGGGGGGGGGGTGGTCAGGTTAGCCTAGTGGGTAGATTCTTTATGGTCAGCAGAAAATATTGAGCAGAAAACTATTTGGACCGCTGAAGATGGGCTCGTATCCCGAAATATATATAGAGTCGTGCTAATAAGCATTTTGTTTTTTTATTTGTGAATCCTACCTAGCAATTTATATTTTAAAATTTTTATTTAATTTTAAAATATATGGTCACTTTGTATTCAATATATTCGAAATGGAAGTATATATATCAAATAAATAATACCTCCACACTCATGCAAAAACAAAAACAAGTTAATCATTTATCCAAAGAGTAAACATAATATGATTTAATTAAAATATTAAGACCGCGCGGGCCGTCCCCTAAATCTGCCACCCGCATGCCATGCATATTAGGGCTGGCATTTTGAAACATGTCCAAGGAAAATACTTGTCAAGGGATGCCCAGCACATGCTAAAAATTAGTACTTCGTTAGTAAATAACTATAATGTTATTTAATTGGAATTGCTTAATTGAATTGTTTATTCTTAGATTATTCTTCATTTAATTTTTTTTTATCAATGACCTCGGCTTCTCGCTAGATTAATATCATTACCTACACACTATAATTGCATTCCAGCTTGGGATTTTGTTTTTATAAAATAAAACCACTATGGCAGCCTTTGAGTTGTTTTTTAAGTTGGACGCCTCAGTTGGTCGCTTGATCCACAGCCCTGATCAGATCACCTTAAAATATTTTTGATTTTTTTTTTAAATTAATTTTATAAAGCCATTTGGCCAGTAATTTCATTGATTTTTAGAAATAGAGTAGCCAGATACATAGTCTTAAGGAAATTAACAATTTCATTGTCTTTTTATGCAATTCATATGAATATATGAATAAGTGATTTAATAGTGTTTTCGCATTAATTGGTAATGCAACAATATGGTGAATTTGTGAATAAAATGTATCTATCCTATCTTTATTTTTTTGCATCCAATATTAAATGATCATAACTGACCCCAATTTGTCCACGTTGGTAGAACGGATCTTCTTTCATTTTTACTCAACCAAGTGACTGCCCAATTCTTAACCTGATCAATAATATAATATTATGAAATTTAATTGAAAAGATTTTGTTTTGCAGAGAGTACCAGAGTTTTTGAATCATAAAAAGAAATCAACGAGGGTGTCCTCTACTTGTTGTAAATAAACATATTTATATGTACATGGTCTTTCAGAGAAAATACGAGGCCCGGGGTAATATTTTTGAGGGCAAGAAAATAAAAAGATTTTTTTTTATATTTATTAAATTATAACATTTAGTTATTTCACAGAAACTTTCCGCGTTTTAACATGAACAAATTCAGCTATTATGAGGCTCGGGGCTGCCCCTCTTGTCCCCACACATTCTGGTAGGGCCTGTATATGTTCAATTAGGCGATTGGATATAAAAAATTTAGTTTTGTTGTTATAGCAAACGATCCTTTCTGAGACTCGTTTGCTATGACAACAAAAATATTTTTCCTATATCCAATCGGGTAATTGAACACATGAGAAATAACGGATAAAATATTTATAATAAAAAGACCAATGATGAAGGTCAAACCTGCTAAACTATACACTCAAATAAATAAATTATTTGGTATATAGTAAATAGTATATATATATATATATAAGTATATGTATATTTGTATCAAGCAGAGGATAATCTCATTGATTTCTCTTTATAATAATATTATAATTTTTCTGTATAAACAAACATCGTTGAACCAAGAATTAGCCCTAATTTTGGGTATAAGACTATACAGCATATTTCCTTTAATCTTGCTAGAATTTGATCATTCTTGATGAGCTATTTTTATTAAGTATATCTTGTTTCTTGTGTTTATCAGCTCATTCTTTTGGATTTCAATATAAGCCTCGTCTGTATTATTAATAATATCTTGAGCCAATTGATCCACCATATCGTTGCCATTTGAGCCAACTTGACTATACATCCATATGAATCTAATGTTTTTATTTAATTAAACTAATAAATAAATCAATAATTTGGAAATTAATATTTTTCACGAAATAACAAAAAAAAAATCCCCTAAAAATACCTTATATACCTAAATGAGTTACGTACGACGTGTAATTTCGGTACAAAAAAAATCAAAATTTCAGTCCCAATCCACCACTTCTAACTATATATAGATATAGGTGAGTGAAAGTAAAAAGCGATTTAATCTGAGAAAGACTTTTCAAAAGAGAATTTATATTTCTCAGGATGAAGTCGACTGAGGTGTCATTTTCAATTTTTTAAGCAGAAGATTCGAAAGTTTTTCCTTTCATCGTCACATACCTACTTCTGTATTAAAGGAATTATTATAATCAAGTGCAGTTAATTTCCCTGTCATCCATCCGTTCATAGGCTTAAAAAAAATTAATATGTCCTAAGATAAATAATTATATATTCAAAATAGTAATCCTTTGGCTTTATAATTGTAATAATAATCATTCTTCTTTGTGAGTTGTCTTGAAATGAAAGCAACGAAAGTAGTGACTCATTTAATAATAGTAATATTAAAAAAAATACTCAGTGACTACTTTCATTTAGTATAACACTAAATTACAGGGTCAGCGGAATCATAAATTTGAATGTGGCCACTTGACGTTAATGGTAGAAAAAAATGACAGGACTTAATAATCAAATTAGATGAGAGAAAAAAAAAGAGAAAGATGAGATGAAATTTTGGAAATTGTAAAATGGTGTCAAAAACAATTAGTTCAAGTTATAGAAAGAGGATGGAGGAGAATTTTAATATCATGTTAATTGAGACAATTGGATTGCATATATAGGTGAGAATTTATTTTAAAGAAAACTGTTTTATATTAGGTTAAGTTAGATTACGTGGCCGGGGGATCCCGGAAGTTGACCAGGAAAACAACTGGAAGATGTAATAATGTGAGAACTCAACGGAGATTCCAACCAACGATGTTTTATTAACTATTCTCTTATTTCTCATTGCTATGCACGTGGATTTAATAAATAGATTACACACTTGAATTGCATTTTTTCTATATATTTACTTTCACTTAAGACGACGGTATATATTCAGGGACGCGCTAGTCCCTTTTGCGCCGTCGGCGTCGTGCGAAATACTGATTTTGGCGCCTTTATATGCACTTAGTCAAAATTACTGCGGCCACAACATTTTTCCACGTTTCAAGATTTTTGACCAAAAGAACTAATAAGGCGAATAATAAATAGTTTCAGCCATTTTTTAGATATTTCTAAAATACAAAGCAAAAAAAAACTTTAAATGCTCAATTACAACATTCATTCATGCCTCATATATTATGTAGTAATGTAATAAGAGCGAATTTAAAAGAGGTTATAAATGTGAATCTTTTAAAATAAGAGACGGTTTGTAGGTGAATTCAAATTTTCTTCCTTATTTCTTTTAGTTTAAAATTTTTATGGTTCTTAAGAAAAATTATATTAAAATTTTTTTCCCATATCGCTTTTCAATAAAAATGAATTGGTTGTAAAACTCAATGATCTCCGGACATTAATATTGTGATACTGCGGACGATTGCTACTGACAAACTGAGCGACACACAGGCTTGTAGAGAGCAGAGGATGGGGAAAGCATCACCAGACACAATCAAATTCAAACTTGTGGCGACACATCGCTGTTTACCAGTAGCATCAGTCCTTTAATGGCCACACTTCGTATAATGGAAGCCCCTGCTATATAGACAACTATTTTGACACATTAGTTAAGGGCATGACTAGTTTGCGAAAAAAGGCGCAAGCTATTTATTTAATGCGAAGCAGATAAATATTTTGATGAGTCTCGCCAGTGCGATTTCAAAGGATCCTCAGGTAAAGACTACGGAAACCATGGTCTCAATCAATCATTTAGGTTGAATTTTAGCACGTGAAGTATTGACAAAAATTACATGGGGTCTGGACCAGAAGGCAAAAAGTGCAATTTTTTCGTTTAGTGCGTGTGGATGGATGGATGGATGGTAATGTTGGTCTATTAAAAAGAGGAGTTAGTGAAAGTCTTATGATGTGGCCATCGAGTTTATTTATTAATGAATCTAATATGAAATTAAAAAGCCATATTAGTTCTTCGAGTTTCACTTATCCGATTAATAAATCGGTTCTCTTTGAAAAGAATTCAAGCAATCCTATTATTAAGGTATTCAATTAGGATGGAATATACTCTATTAATTAATAGTTAATTAATAAATAATTATGTTCTCTTAAATTATTTTCATTCTATTAAATTCACTTTTTGTAATTAAAATGCAATTTGCAATTAACTCCAAAGAATTAATCAAAAATATTGTTAAATAGAGCAATAGTAGATAATAAAAATAATTATTTTAAAAATGCTAAAAAAAAAAATATTTTCTTAACATATAATTATTTTTCTTGCGAATGTGAAAGAAAAATATTTCAAGAATATGGTGATCAAATTTTTTATATAAATATGATAATTCTCGTTATGATTATTGATCATACGACTATAAATTTTGGCCATAAAGAGAAACAAAGAAGTTACCCTCTGCTTGATGCAAATAAACATAAACACATATATATATTATTTATTTGTTTCAGACTATAGATTCAAAACCTTGGCCTTAATCATCAGTATTTTTTTTAATTATAAATATTATTTTTCATGGAGTCAGTATCGAGTGGATATTGAAAACGAAATTTCACATGTAGTTTTGGTGCATTAAGATTAAGGGCTGATTAGATTTTGGTTGAAATCGAACCAAAAATTAAGGGGGCCCCCGGGTTAAAAAATTAAAATTATATAATTTTCAAACTAATAAATAGCAAAAAAAATGAAATATACTATAAAATAAACCTATAATAAAAATTAGAGAAATTGGGGAAGGGGTTAAAAAAATCGAACTCTAATAATAAAACAAATCTCAATATAAGTTCTAGACCATTTAATCTATTTGTACGAAAATCGCATATACACCCTATACAACCTTTTGAAAATGACTCAAAATGTGAAATTGATACTGAAAAAAAAGAGGGGGAGGGGGATTAAAAAATAATTTAAAATAATAAAATTTTCAAACAAAAACCAAAGAAAGTTGATATTTTCAATATAATAGTCTCATAATTAGTTAAAAGAAAATGTTATTAATTCCTAATGGGCCCAAAATTAAGAAGGGTGAGTTTTTTCGTAAATAATTGTAATTTATTTTTTAAATATTAAATATAAGTGAGGGGGGAATTATTCTATTTTTGAATTATTTTTATAACATCTTATTCTCTCAGAAATGAATTTTTTGAAGAAATGATCAAATCGTATTTTCTTTTACAATAAACCATATACCATAATTACCCCTTAAAATCTTAAACACTCAATTAGAATTTCCTGTATTTATTAGAAGATGGAGGTTCTGTGGGTTGAAGTAATTTGAATGGTCCATTTCATTCTTGAGATGAAACATGTAAAATTATAATAATAAATAATAACTCCAAAACCAAAAAAGAAAAATATCAATTGAAAAAAGGCTTAAAGCTTGAAATTTGGTCCAAGGGCCTAGATTTTCATTTTTTGACCCTCCCACCGTAAATGATTATAAATGATTTTATTAAAAATTAAATATAAGAGAGGGGTCAGGCGTATGGTTAAGTCATTTGGATAGCCACTCAGTTTATTTTCTGAGAAAACAGTTTGAGCTAAATAATTATAACTTGGTAAATATTTATATGTAGCTTATTAACCCAAACATGTGAGCCAAATTTCAGTTAATAAATTACAGGCGATCGATAGCTTTCCAACATTTCCATTTATGATTTTTTCTGTTTGTGTCTTTCTGTATGTTTGGATTCAGATACCCACGATAACTTAAGAACGAAAAGTCATTGAAAGTTCGTTCTTGTGCTAAAATATTTGTATTTCCAATGTGGAGAAGTGAATAGATTTTGGGCTTTTAATTTAAAAACTTCTGGTTAAAAAATGCAGAAAACTAAATTTTTTGAAGGATTATATTGAGAAAATAGTAGTAGTATTTATAATATATGAACAATTTATTTTATATATAAGTTTATTATTAATTACTTATAAAGCGGTGTCTAGCGTAAATAAGTGTTCACTTTTTTTGTTATTTAATAAATGGGTGAGCGAATCTTTCATTAGAATCTAATCGAAGAAAATCACTAAATAGAGCGCAGACAGAATGATCTCTCTTCTTATAGAGCTAAGGCATTGAAGGATACCAAATACAAGTCCAGATCTGTTTCAGACAAGTAGAGATTAATTTCTTAATTTCTATTATTCTATGAACTGCCTTTTGACTCCATATATATAAATTATTAATTCGAAATGAATATCATATTTAGATATATAGCATTTAAAATGATTAATCTAAATAAATTGAAAACAGCGTACCTAGTCTTGAAAAAGTTTCATTTTTCCTCAAATTTAAATGATGTTCACCATGCCACGTTACTTTGATTTCAATACGAATTTCATTATACCATTCAAAATAGCAATTATCAAAAAATTATTTTCTTTCTTGCATATATTAGCTCAACAAAATCAGCTTCACTCTGGTGACAGTAATTAATACTTACGTCTCATATATCACTCTTTCAAGGTTTATTCTTCTTTTTGAGCCATACTTGTTACGAGCGTTTTTTTCAATGATTTTAATCAATTATTTAATTATTGTATTAAATTTTGCCAACGACCTTGGCATGATGAAAGCATCTGTTTCCACATATTATAAAAACAGGTAGTGAGGTTAATTTTCATAGTTCGGAAACCATCTACCCATCACTAGGGATGGGCAAAATATATCGATTTATCAAAATATCGATATTTTCCATAAAACAATCGACATATTTCGATGATATTTCTAATCTCGATATATTGATAATCGATATTTTTTCGAGTATCAATTTTTGTATCAAATTCAATATTTGTAAAACAGAGAGTTCTTCAGACATCTAAACCAGACGAATACTTGTCAGATCTCACAATCTTGTAGTCCGGGAGTGACTTATTGATTTTTAATATGTTCTCTGTTCTATATGGGAGAACATTGGTATTTTTTACTCACTAAGAAGCTTCTTGTATCTTCTCAAGATGACTTCATAATCCGAAATATCTATCGAGAAAAAACTCATAACATAATATAATTGTTTTATCTATGTGAAATCTACCTAGTGGTTTAATCAACTCTTATTTAATATGTTTCACCTAGAAACGACACCAAGTTTCTTAAAAAGAGAGAGAGAGGTGTATCAGAAAAGCAACACCATACCTTTTAAGCTATTGTCATTGCGGACAAATTCTGGACAATAAAATTTTTAAATGGTAATCGTTTTCTTTTTAATTTCATTTAATGTCTATAATGGATGAAATGTTTTATTCAAAACATTGATTTATTTATTCTTGAACGCTTAAAGATGTTTAAGTCATGTATGTAAATGGCTTTGAAATAAATTTGTTGAAGATATATGATAAATAAGGAATATTGAAATAACCTATGAGTTTCGAATTTCATTGCTCTGCGATATACCGTTTTAAGATATCGATAAAACACACACACACACACAGCAATCGAGGAGTGTAAATTGTCTTATAGGAATATGGTAACTTCAAAACGTGTATTACCGGTGAACTTGAATATTTTCAAATGCACTACTTCCACTTACTTAATATTAAGTGTCGGTCAAACCGCTTGATATCTGGGGGCACGAACGGGGGTCAGGGCCCTAGGAAATTTCAATTCGAGCGAGGGGCGTTCACTGCCAGACTACCCTTTTCAGGAATCAACTCGCGCTGTAACTTCGCACTGGAAACCCGTACATGGCTGAATTTTTTTTCCTTAATACTGGTTCATCTTAACTAAATTTCGAAATTTCATATTTCTATTGCTTAGGCATTCCATTCGAGATAGAAGAAGCCAAATATAGGCTTTTTCGTCACTCACTAACTCACTGAATCATAGAAATTCTAGAGTACTTCTCCTGATCCTAGATTGCTGAAATTTGGCATAGTGTAATACCCTGAAAAACTAATAAAGTGAGAAATTGAAAAACAGAACGTTTCCTCATCAGCCCTTAATATAAGTGGTGAAGCTTGCAGGCTAAATACGAATCTAACTTACAAAAAGAAGTGAAATCCCAGCAAAAACACTTCTGTAAAAACAGGCCAAGTTCTATTAATAAAAACTGTTGCCCAAAAAAAGTATTGAAATCTAATGTGCTGCCAAGTTCAACATGATCAATTTATTAAATGAGTCAAGAATAAAGTAACTTCAATTTCATTTTACGTGTTTATCAATATTAGTGGATTTCGTATTTTTAGTTGAAATTCTTTTCCTGAAACTTGGCATTTACGCATTGTTATGTATGTATGTCATGAATTAAGTTACTATATCATGAGATCACAGTGGAAGGATCGAGGGCTAAAAGGGGTAATGTGGAAGCCTTAAATAACAATAACAATAATAACATAATGCGTAAATGCCAAGTTTAAGGAAAATAATTTCAACTAAAAATATGAAATGAATAAATATAAATAGACATGTAAAATGAAAAACATGCGTTTTAATTGAAGTTACTTTATTCTCGAGTCATTTAATAAATTGATCATGTTTAACTTGCCAGCACATTAGATCTCCTACTTTTTTTGGCAAACGGATTTAATTTATCGATCTTGGCTTTAAAGATAAAAGTAAATAAATATTATATGAAATATTCATTTACTATGAGTTAAGATGTCTAGGTCTTGGCTTTTTTTTCTCCATGGCCAAATTGTCCACCCCTGCTTAAGCTCGCTAAAATATAGCGTCTTCTTCTACCATATACCATACATATATGTATATAGTGTCTCTCTACTGACTTTTGACCTTTGGATAATCTTTTCTTTTTAAATAAGATAATTTTTTATTTATGTCAATAAAAGCTCCAGAGCATCATTTGATAAATAAGAAGACCTGAAGGCGAAGCTCACTGACTTGACATACTGGACAAGGAGGCCTTTCCAAAGAAATAGTTGAATTGGTTCACTTGGCTGCCTATTTCTATCTCTCCTTACTACCTACCCTTCACATTTTTCTTCGTCAAATGAAAAAAAAGACAACAACAAAATATCAATAAACGTCAAATGAGTTTAATATGACGACGAATAAATTATACTTTAGAAATGAAAATAAAATATTACTTCTATTTCTTTATTTTTATTTCTTTATTTATTTTAATGAATTCATTAAAATAATTGACATTCAAAAAGAAAATTCAGGTTATCTAGAGAGCGCGACCTTTTTTTTATTAAGAAATCATTGAAATTTTTCTACTTTAGATTGAATACGTAATAATTCAGAAATAAATCCAACGTGATTATTTAAGAAAGCAAGAGCAAAGGGTTAATTAAACTTATAAACTGGTGATTGGTGAAAAGTTGTTTAAATATTAGTGTAAAGAGGAATCCTGAATGATGGAATTAGTAAACAAGCAGCCGGAATGAAGATCACTTGCTCTTTCTTAAATCTTTACAGGTAATCTCACAATCCATGATAAAAATATATTTTATTTTCGACCCCATTAAAACCAGACCATCCCCAAAATAATCAATCATGCGATTAAAATTTTAATAGGTTTTTTGATTGCGGGTAAAATGAAGATAGATATATCTTGTAAATTTTAAGTTTGTATCTTAAGGTCGATGCATATGAGGCTTGTTTGGATAATTTTTTCTGCTTGCTCCCACTCAAAACAATCCCAGGACCAAGAAGGAAAATAGAACATGTCCTATCTTTTAAATCAAGCAAGCTAGTCAGAGCAGTGACGTCATTTTGATCCCGACAGGCCTCCAAATTGCAAACCAGAGCTCCCATCTCAAAAACAGGTAGAGGAAAAAGCCTCGTGTGCAGCGGGCTTTAATTAGAAATTGGAGGGCAGGATGAAACTTTTTCAAGACTCGGTACGCAGTTTCGAAAAAATAATTAATTTATTAAATGGTAACTCAAAATACACCTGTTCGATTGTTTATTATTTTTTACTACTACTAGAAAGGGATTAAAATCTTGAAAAAAATATTTTTTGAATAATTTTGGAATTTTTTTTAACCGAAAGATCTGGAATTAGAAAGTCTAAAATCTAATCACTTATCCTCATTGGAAATACAAACAGTTGAACACAAGAAGGAACTTTATAAGATTATTGGTTCTCAAGTTATCGTGGGTATCTGAATCCAGAGACAGACAGGAAAAAATCATAGTTGAAAATAATTTTTTCTCCACATTCCGGACATTTTTCAAAACAATGAGCAAAAAAAAGTTTGAAAATATTTGAGTGAATCCAATATTAGGCTCGCCCGGGAGACAGGCATTAACGATCCTCTGAGAGACGGATAGACAGACAGACAGACAGAAAGTGTTCAGTCACTAATAGAGTCAAGTTTCACGCTTGAAGGGAACCCTAAAAATATGAAAAATTTGCAAATTTAGGTCATTTGTCAATTTTTATTTTATCAGCAAAGGGTTTTTTTTATAAAAAGCTGAAAATTGCCAAAAAAAAGTGTAGCTTATTGACTCAAACTTGTGTGCCAAATTTCTTCTTATTAGCAGCAACCGTCCAAAAGTTCCACTTAAAAGGATTTAATTTTTTTCTGATTTTCTACAATTTTTATCCTATTTGGATGTTAGAAAGTCTAATATCTAATCAATTTTTCGTATTCAAAATACAAAGATTTTTGCACCTGGAGGATACCATCTACAAGTTTTTGAACAATAGAAACCAGACCGATATACGTTAACTTCTACTGAATCCGTACTGTTATAGATTATTTTTTTACATATCAGAAGAGTTGTATTCACACCTCTGAGAATTGAACACAAGTGCCAGAACTAGCCCAGTCAATGGCCGTCCTTCAAGGCGACACCCATCTAAATTATAACATTTCAGATCAATAAGTTATATGTTTATAAAATAGTTCTGCTACCTTCTGCACAATAACTATTATGTTTCTCATTCACTTTATCACCAGAGACTAAAAAAATTACTATATGCAATCTATTAATACAAGCACAAAATTTAATAATATGACATCTATTACTTATTTATTTATATTAAGCAGAAGACACAATCTTAAATGTATTTCTTGTAAATCTGTCAAATACTATGTTAATGACTTTTCCATCTCTTGTCTGAAGAGAATCCTATTTGCCGGTATTTGAATATTGTTCAGCGTAAATCAATAACCTTGATTTTTGACAAATTTGGCACCGTACCAAAGAAAGTACACTAAACTCGCCATGAGACGGATTATTATAGATGCAGTACCGGTTCTTGACATCGCGGGGTCATGTGCGAAATTAGAGCGCGAGGCCCTTTACCTTAAATCACCGTTTCACAACTTTTTTTTCAGTCCAAGGACCAGTCTAAGTAGATTTTCTAAGCAAGTATGATGGGTTGTTTTAGCTGCCGTTTCATGTCAACGATGTTTATTTATTATTTATATTATTTTTCCGAATTCCAAGCTTTGAAATACAGAATATTTTAAACATTACCTACAAAAAGTAGTATGGGGTAAAAATAGATTTTAAAAAAAATGTTTACCTTATAAATCAAATTTGATATTTTGAATTGAAATTAAGAGTTTATTAAAATTTTTGATTGACATCAGCACAATTGACCTTATTTTTTTTAAATAAATAAAATTACTCTTAAAATACTATAATTTTACTTGTTTACTATTAAGACCTTTTTGTAGGCTTTTATGTGGTTTTATAACAAAAAATTTTCAGCTTTTCTTTGAGAAATTTTGAAAAAAATAAAATAACATGGATGAAATTCTAATAATAAAATATACAATTAAACATCGGTCATAAGCTCTAATCAGAAAATCATTAAAATAGATTTAAAGGCATTAATTTTAAAAACTGTTTTAAAATCAGAAAAAAGTTTAGATCTAAAAAATGTTGTCATTTTACACGATGATTTATATTAATACTTATAGAAATATTTGTTTTGTACTAATAAGAATCAAATTATACAAAAGAGGACGTGGTCTAAGTATTGTAGCCACGTGGCAAGGTTGTTAGAATTAGAGTTGTCAACCGACCCGCGAGAGCAGGGACGTCCTGTTTCTAGGGCCGTAAAGAGTCGTCCCGCGTAAGTTGCTTGCAGAACGCTAATTTGCTCGTTATACTCGTATGAGATAGCAAAATTTTAATGTGGTACTTGAAATTTGATCATTAAATAAAGATTTATGAATATAAACCAAAACAAGTGTTCTTTATTTGACTAGCTACACTACTGTTTCATTGTTTCTGCTAATTTCATGCTCTTCTGTACTTGAGGGAGTAGATACCGTATACTTAATAACAAAAATTTGAGACGTACCTAAACAGTAACTGTGCGAATAGAAACTTTTGTGAGTAGCTGTACGTCAAACCATGCACAAGTAAAAGAAACACTTGACAACGTCGTGATTACAGCGCATGAGCAATGATTCATTTAAATGGACTGCTGCTCTTTTAACAGTATGCGATGTTACCACGTTTTAAAAGTGAATTTAAGGTGTTTTCGAAAGAAATAATTTTTCTTGACTTTATTAATTTTTATCGAGGAAAGCGTACGAATCTCTTTGAATTTTCGTACACAGTTCCGTCAATAATTAAAGAGAGAGTAGGTACTTAAAATTTCAACGGATTTTCATTTTTATTAAATATAATTTTTCTATAATTTGTTCACTATAAGTCGAAATATAATAATGTCCCATAAGGATATGTGTTAATTTATAAATTGATTATATCCGGAGGAGGAGCGCTCCGAATTTTATGAAATTTTGCAAGGATTTTTTTTTCATAAATATTTATCAATTTCTAAAGTTTAAAAAAATCTAATTGTAATCGTTTAGGGGATCAACTCCCTTAAAGCAAAATTTTTCTGGGTCCCTCTTTTTTCAGCCTCTTCCCGTATTTGAATTGTAAATTTCGGGCAAATCTGTGCTCCAAAGTTGGCAACCCTAGCTAGAATACACAGGTCATCTCATAAGAAAATGAAGTCAAGAAGCTACCGTCCAAGACTGCTAATGGGCACTTTATGATCTGTCAATTGAGGAGTTATGAGAACTAGTTTTAAAACATATTTTATTATCTCAAAACATAAGTTCTAAGCGGAAGAGCTCGGATCCTGGATACGGGAAGAGATCAAATACTGTGAGGCCTTCATCCCCCTGTCTGTGACCTCGGTAAGAGCTCAGACTATGTTTATCCCTCTGTTCCTAACCAAGGGGAGGACTACAACTCTGGAAGCTCTTCATCCTCTGCCCCTAACCATATTAACTAGAGATTATCAATTATTTCCATTAAATTAATTTTAATGCATTTCTTGTTGGCAACGTGGATAGATAAATAATAAATAATAGAAAATATGATGGATGGAGGTGGATCACCCTGAACCCTTCAATTGCTTAAAACCTTTAACACAATTTCATTAATTGCCAAAGCCTAGAATTACGTAAAAAAGTACGTGGATTACTACTACTATTTATACGCTAAGACATTCGAAAAAATTATTTATCATTGATTGAAGAAATGTTTAGAAATTATTGCTCTTGCAAATGAAGCCATTTCTTGGATAACCGAGAAAGAGACTTGACAACTTGTTTATTTTAATTTTAGTTCTTTTTTTCATTTTCAAAATTATGTCGAAATTTACAAGAGGGCTGTTACGCGTTTACGCTCCAATCAAACATGTTTCATTTCACAGTTGTTCATTTAATTTAATTGATTTTCTTGTTTGATCTGATTTCCTTTCATAGATATATTTATGGAGAAGTTTTGTTACTAATAAATCAATCGGTTCTTTGATAAAAATAATTCATATTCCATGCGGGTATATCCTACCACTTTCTAAAAGAAGAAAATTTTTCGAATTAAAGTAGATTAATAAATAAAAATTAAAAAAAAACCTGTAGGGATTCGTACACATCATATGACTTTCTTAAACCCCGATTTAATTATAAACCAACTTTAACATTAAGTAATTAAAAAGTAGTATTAAAATTTGCTAACAAAAAGTCTAAGTTATATAATATACATTTTTTTAATAGTTTTGAATAAAATCATGATTAATTGTAAATAGGAGAAAAGTAAGTAATAAATTTAGCGTCACGAAAATAGAAGCAGCGGCACCATTAGGTACCACTGTGCTGCTATTAATCCGGGAGTTAATAGGACTTTGCAATAACAGTTAGGTTCTTAGGTTTTAGCCTACTTTTTTTTTTCTTTTTTTTGACTGGGAAAATTGGCAGCTTTTTTATAGATCTATAGCGATCATGAAATTTTAAGTATTTTGAGACTATTTTATTGTAACATAACTTTTGAAGTGAAAATTTTTTGGTGTTGCGGTAAGAATTTTCTAGCGTTACGAAAATTTGTATCGCATGTCGGCGAGGCGGGTCTCTTGTTAGCCTCCTCTAATCCCAGTCCATCCCACCGTCCCCCTATTCTTACCCCCTAGACCCACCTCCGATGATCATTCATTCCGCCAAACCTATACATGTCCTCTCGACTCTCCTTTTCCCCTTACTCTGATTACACTGAATCCCATGAATCCGGGATGAGGATTAAAATTTCTGGACCTCCAACCATTTTGGTTGGTTGGGTTGACTCTCAGGTTTGGAGAACTGAACATTGAACTCACAGCTCATTATCATTGGTAGAGTCACTCCAGTCCTTTTCCAGTAACAATATTATCGTTATAAGAAATAAGTTAAGACTTCTGTCGTGTGTGAATTTTACGCACAAATATTTTTTATCTTTAAGGGGCTATTTAATAGACTTTTTTACATTTTTTTTTTATTGTAATGATATTGACACAGAATTTTTTTGTGTACCACTTCTTTAACTACTATATTCGTTAAACAATAAGCTCCGAACCAAAGCCAGTAAATAATTTTCAAAAAAGTCTATATTTCAGCTATGTCGCCTGAGTTGAGAGAAATCAATGATGTTGTCATCTGCTTGATGCAAATAAACATTTTCATATATGTTTAATTGCATCATTCCGGGGACAGCCTCATTGATTTCCCTTTATTATAGAAGTTCTTTCTGAAAAAATTCTTAATACATTATCTAATGAAAACTCATCAGCAGGGACCAGTCATCTACTAGTGGGTAAAGAGCTAGGAAATCAATTAACTTATTTAGGAAAGAAAGAGTACAATTATTATCTTCAAACAAATAATGAATATACAAAATATAAATTGAAAGTTTCTTTTTGCCGAGAGTAGCAGAATTTTTTATAAATTAAAGACTGTCTGCTGGAAAAATACATTTTTTAATTTATTTATAACGAGACTATAGTTTCGAGGGCTTTGCCGTCTTCATCAGTCTATTACAATGGATTCACAGGAA
>JALMQS010000117.1:2736267-2770205 GCA_024734495.1 Forficula auricularia
TTAGAATCCATAAATCTAGATTGTCATTCAAAATGGAAAAAATGCATTTTAATTGAATGTACTATTTTTTGAATTTAATTATTTTTGGCGAATTCAACTTGGCTGCACACTATATTTCACTACTTTTTCGAACTTGGCCTGTTTTTTCACATAATGTTTTAGTTGAGATTATCTGTAGGTACATATTTAAATTTAAATTTACCTTACTTATGATTGACGAAAAATCCCAAACCTCATACATTTTTAATGATATTGATGAAAGAAGGTGAACACCCAAATATCAGGATTAACGCTCACATCGCGAAGAGGAAGAAATTTCAGTTGTTGGGTTGGAGTCAAAAGTAATTGTGGACATAATATGTCTTAAAAGATTGACGTTTATAATGTATATGTGCCTAGAAAGACGAAAGCGGGAAGCAATTAGTAGTCTCTCGAAATCAAAGGGATAAACCTGGTTTGTTCAAGAGAGGGATAGGCTAGGGAGGGCTTCTTAAACCTTTTTGATTGGCGACCCCATTTTGACTGAGAAGTCATTGTTGCCCTATGTTTCGATACACCAAAATGGGGTCGCGACCCACAGTTTAAGAAGCCCTGGCCTATGGGAATCGAGTGAGCTAGCCAAGACTGGATCACCCACCCTTAAACGAGCATGTGGCAATGAAATTAAATGTCAACGAACATGGATTATAAATGAAATAGCAATCAATCAAAAAAATTATCTCGATCATTTTTTGAAACCCCGTGAGACTTTGATCTATCGAACTGATTAATTAATCCCATGTAATATGTTATATATACAAAAACGATAAAAATAACTCGCTAATATAAAAAAAATATTTCCGAATAAAATAGGCAATGTCAAAGCTTTCGAAACGTTGCCAAACTCAATTTGCACTTCACCATTAATACCTTTACTCATATAGATAAATTATAGAAGATGACTGTTTATTTAAATTACTTAATTTTGCATCAAAAGAAAATAGAAAGTTTTTTCCAAACTATTCAAAAAATGTTAAGTACTTTCGAAGAGATAAATGTTAATATATAAATAAATATAGGTTTAAAAATTTTGAAGGACACTTTACCTATTATTTTGGAAAAGATAAATTAGACATGGCTTTTCAAAAAAGAAATTAGTCATTTTTTAAAAATACTTTTACTTTTACTTACTGTACATACCTATCTATAAAGGATTTTGAATTATTTTGTTAGGCCTTACCTAACGTCTTGATTTCGCATATTTTTTTATCAAAATTGATTTAGCCGTTTTTTGTATATTTGAAAAATTTAAACAAAAACTCCAGTTGTTTTCACATAGGTCTTACACGACATTGCTACTTTTTTGTAGTCAAAACCTTGTTTTAGATTAATATTTCAGCTTTGTTTGAGAAATTTTCAAAAATGTACGCGATTGAAATAGGTAGTAGTATTAAAAAGTAGAAATTCGTGTCACTTCACACATAAATTTGTTAAAAAACTACAATAAATTCTCCATATTATTAAGGTGTATAGCTTAGCCCTTATACATAATACCTAGTAGATATAGAATCGAAATCCTCTAAATCCTCCTTTAGATCTCCCGAATCAATTCCAGTGGGATTCAAGCAGCATTTGGGTAAACGGATTTGGTATCAAATTGTTAACAACACACGGTGTCTTAGAATTGATTTCTTTTAAAAATAATTCTTAATTTAAAATTTAATGTGAATAAAAATATTTTTAAAATCTTGATAATGTCGCAAAGAAGTTTAAGATTCCCTTTACCTCTGAACCCTTCATTTAATTGTCTGACTTGTGGTATATTCTACTTTATGTAGATACTGGCACGGCTTAACTGAGCATGGGCATTAAAATCTCAAATGCACAATGCACATACTCATTTTACCTATCTTAAGTGCAGCGCCAGTGCATTAAATCGATACGCTATTAGAAACCCTATATTGAAAATTTATTTAAATTTAATTAAAAAAATGTCAATATGTTTTGAAAGTGAACTGAGCATGCTCATATTAAAATTTCTATTGATAAATTCTAAACTGCACATACTCATTTCGTCTGAGTGCAGTGGCAGTGCAATAAGTCGATACGCTATTAAAAACCCTATATTGAAAATTTATTTAAATTTCTTTAACAATATTTCATTATGTTTTGAAAGTGAACTGAGCATGCATATATTGAAATTTCTATTGATTTTAAAATGCACATAATCATTATGCCTGGCTGCAAAGCGAGTACATTAAATCGATACGCTATTAAAAATATCTTTAAAAAAATTTAATTATGTTTTAAAAGTTGAATTGAAATAATTTTGTTTTTATTATTTCTTTTTTTTTAGTTGTTGAATGAAATAAAAAAAAAAAAAAAAATAGATTTTCTAATGCAGTGGACTTTCTTTTCTTTCACGTAAGAACAGGCAAGGGTGGAATTGTGTTGTTTGAACTTGGTTTGCCGTTCCGGTGGAAGTTTCGGTCGTTTTTCGCAGCCTGATTTCGTCAGGCGGTCTGTCCATCAGTCATCTGACTTGACGGCGCACCTCTGATGCTGAAAGTGAATGGGACACGAACCATCTCAGAGGAATCTGTTGGGAAACCTTCAGTTATTCAAGGTTTTATAGAAACTTTATTTGAACGTTGTTCCGAAGAATGTCATTGAATTCATTTCCTTGACTCGTGATTAGCTGAAGCTGACTTGTCAGTGGTTCCCCTCCTCGCTGGTCCAGTGCTTTCACCTAACTTGCCTTAATTGTGTAGCTTAAGAAGATGGACCAGACTTTCTTCAAGGACCAGCCGGATTGACGTCAATTTCGAAGATGTTTACCAGACGTCCTCCAAGGTGAAGAAATCCTTGCATAATATTTACAAGTTTTTATTCATTTTTAATAAAGTCGACCCAAAGAGAAAGTCATTGTATTTTTTCGAGATATTTATTATTATTTTATTTAATTAACATTCATCCCTTAATAAGTAATAATAAGTCGTCCAAACATTCTATTAAATTTTCCATTAATAGAAATCCTCTAAATTTTCCACTAAAATAATAGAGAGAATCTTCACTTATTAGTTTCATTTTAAAACAAAATTTTAAAAAAAGTTTGAAATTTATCAAGGTGGTACAGCGAATGCAAGGTATGTACATTTCTACATACGAGCCCCAGATAAATGAAAAAAGAAGAATTTTTGGAAATGTGAATTTTGGGCTATTTTTATTTATTGGATAAAAATACTTGGTAGGTTTCACATTAAGATATAAAAAAATAAACGAATTTATTTTTGGAGAATCTTTAATCTCGATATATATATTTCGGGTGACTAACCCATCTTCAGGAGAAACAGAAAGTAACCAAGTATTTTTATCCAATAATTTAAAAAATGTTTCACCAAGTACCAACATCAAATTCCTTAAAAACTATTTTTATTTTTTGAAATTAAAATTTTTATTCAATTTTGGTTTTTAAGTAACATAGTTAACGATTTGATTTTTTAGAAATTTTATTAGAGATTAATTATATTCGGAGCCCTTAAATGGGAAAGACGGCTCCTTCGATATAATATACACTTTTCTTATTCATAAAAGATCAATGAGGTTTCCCTCTGCATGATGCATGATTCGAGCCCATAACTGTGTCCTCCCGTAGCACAATGTTGTAATCCCGAAACAAAAAGTAATTCATATTGGTAGATAATAGTTTCGTTTACTTTTTTTTTAAACATAATAAAAGTAATTTACAAGATAAGTAGAATTAACTATAAAAATATTTTTAAAAAATAGAGTGATGGATCCACCTGACATTTTCATCTGCGAGAAACACCCTTTTTTAAAGAAAACTATTAACTTGCTGCAAGTGGCACCACACGACTTTCACATTAATCACGCCCTTATTTGAAATCATCATACAAATTTTCTTCATTCAAATTAATTCAATTTGTGTTTTGAGAAAACTGGAAAAAGACGAAATTGCAAAATACAAAAAATCTTCAAATAAACATGTACTTCCGGTTCTTCGATTTTAGCCAAAATCTTGAGGTACTTCTTCTAGATCGGCCTGGCCAACCCAAATGGCACCACTGGCCGCATTGACGACCTACAAATTTCCAAGGAGCGCACACAAATAAGAATAATTTTAATTTTTTTATATATTTTTTTCGAGATCCGGCTTTACAAGTGATTTCGTATTTAGTAATTTTTATTGTAAGTGTATCCAAAGGTACACTGAAAGTCTTCAAACATTGTAAATGTGAAAAAACCAATACTACAACCAGATATGAAAAGAAAACATGCATTGAAAAATCTAACAACAAAATGTATCTATTTGAATGGTAATAACCATAAAATAAAAATAGTTTAACTATCAAAATTATTAGTCATGCCACATACACCGAACAATATTTCGGGTCTTATTTTAAATATCAAACAAATATCATTGGCTATTTCTTTCGGTGAGATTTTTGCATTTCTTTTTTAAATCAATTTCTCTTGTTGACGTTTATAATTATTATTTTTATATTATTCTCTGTGTAATTATAGGAAACGATATTTCTTTTAATTAATTTAAAATACATTCTGAAATACCCGATATTAAAAAAAACACAATTCGTACATCATAGATGAGCGGGAGCCCCATCAAGGGCGCCGGGGGCCGCGGGTTGGCCCTCCCTGCTCTAGATTGCTCAAGTTTCAAATTTCAAAGCTCTATGACTTACCATAGAAGAGATATGAACAATTAAAATATTTATTTTGCGACACTCCTAATTTAGACCCACTATCTTTATTTCAACCGGATTAAAATTTATTCCCAACTAATAATTTATGACACTTACTAAGTACACCAATTAAAAAAAATCTTTAGATCCGTTTTTGAGAATATGATAAAAAAACGAAAAAAATTTCATGTAAATGCCAACTTCCGGTTTTCCTATTTCAAGCAAAAGCCTGCTGTACTCCTTCTCGTCTCTATCGAGCTTAAGTTTCCAATTTCGTAGCTCTGATTACATACATACGTACAAACGGACTAATGGATTTTTTGCCCCTTTTTCGCATCTGGAGACCACAATATCTAGTTGGATGTTCTAAATACGGTTTCAAACTATTAAGCGCGTCGATTCCTTCCACCTAGAAGTCACAAAGTGAAATTAACATTTTTCACCTTGGAGATAGAAGCTCTCAAAGTGTCAGGATCCTGGCAGGAGATCGCAATACTTCATATTATATCCTAATCATTACATGATTTAGAGAATATGTATGTGAAAGTAAAAAAACAACTTAATTTCCACAAAAGATCCATTTTTGAAATATATGATTCATGGATATTTGTTTGAGATTCAAAATTGTTTATACCTATTAGAAGTTGTAATCTTTATAATAATACATAAAGCTTCGATCACATCGGTGATAGTTATTAAGTCATTTGAGTTGTAAGAAAACGTTGTCTACGTATTATGTCCATTCTTTATTAAGAAAATTACAGAAACTCTAACTTGGAAGATCTAAAAATCATCCATGGTAATATTTTTTATTTTCTCTTAGGAAGCAGTTGCTTAATTTATAAGAAATAAATTAAAGATTGTATTTTTGGTTAATAGAAAATTGTAATTTATTTGAACCTATATACAGCTTTAGTCTAATATAATTTTTCAGAAAATGACCTTGATAAAAACAAATAATTTTTTAATTGTCAAAATTAAACATATTTTATTTGAAAATATTCATTAAAAATTTTGATAATTTTTTCTTCATTTATGTGTGGTTATGGAAATAAAACAGCTACAAAAGCCACCTAGAATTGTCAAAATTGAAGCATTTGAAATAAATTATACTTTAACAAATACAGCCTTATTTACTTTACGATCCATTTAAAATGAAATCATATCCCCCAGTATAAAAATATTTTTGATTTTCGACTTGCCACCCCTCAAAATAATTCTCCTATGAAATTTTAATAAAATTATTTGTTATATATATATATATAAGTGATAAATTTTAAGATTGTATCTTATTTAGTCTATGTGGTACGATGCTGATACAAGCGAGCAGACAAACACTAATCCAGACACACTAATAGATATCTTTTTTGTCCCGGGAGAATGATGTGCAGGTTCAAGGTGAAACATGAGTCACGTCAGGATATTGTGTTATCTATTCCCACGCTGAGAGAGTTACAGACTCAGCATTTATCTAGTATATAAAGACGGATGTCCAGTGGGAACATTAAGGCTTGTCTTAGGCTCGTTTTGATCACATTCGACTTGAGACCTCCAATCTCCAAGTATAACCTGTTGTATTTTAAATTCTACTTAATAAAACCAATTTATTCAAAATTCATATCGTTTTTTTTTGAAATCTACGATACTGAAGAATAAAATTCATGTTTAATAAAATTAAAATTAAAATTAAAAAATATAAATAATTCATATTCTTTTTAATTTTAAATTTTAAATTATATTAATATGGATATCTTTTAAGTTAATAAATCTTAAATCGGGAAAAAATTTCAAGAAGTTTGAAAGTTCAGTAAATATTTCGTATTTCCCTTGATTTTATTTTATAACAAAAATATATTTATTTACAAGCTTTTTAAAAATTAAGCAGTGGCGGACTGGGCCGGCGGGAGACCCGAAGGTTTTCCCGTTGACTGGTCAAACTGGGCCGACAAGCTCCATCCTAACTTATTCTTCAATTAAAAATTAATTTTAATTTTCAATGAAAAAAAAGAGATAAGAAATTTCAAAATTTACCCTGCAGTGTTTATTCCCTAAGAGCGGACACGCTATCTCCACTCGAAAAAATAAATTCATCTGAGGCGTCCATTAAGATTTTTCAGGGCCGGCTAAATGCACCAGTCGCATTTGAAACTAACGCATTAAAGTCTCTCAGCTTAAACTTCATAATTTGTTTATTATTTGATATAATTATTTATAAATAAATACAAATCTTTTATAAAAACGAACAATCTTAAAACGTTTATTTACAATCCGAACGTTTCGGAAAAATTTCTCTCTTTTTCAATGGATTTAAGAAATTTGAAAAAATAGTTGCTTTAAGAAAGGAATATAAAATAAATAAATATAAAGAAAAGATACTTGCTTTATATTCCTTTCTTAAAGGAACTGTTTTGTTTTTTTAAATTTCTTAAAATTTCATTCATAAAAGGAGAAATTCTCCAGAAACGTTTAGATTTTATAAAACGAATTGAGATTTTTTTTTCTTATTATAAAAGATTTGGATTTATTTATATATATATATAATAACAATCTCTAAAAAAATTTCAATATATAAATATATATTTATATACCTAGCCAAATGAGTTTTGAGGGATATTGACGATTTTGTTTTATCCCTATATTTTAACAGAAGATACAATCATTAGTGTTTAACCACATTTATATTATGATGAATTTCTATTGAAGGCTATACAAAATATAGGAATAATAAATTTGAAAGAAGAACGCCCCAAGATTAAAGAATCTCGATCCATAAAATCAATCGATGACTGTTAAAGTCTTCAGGGATGGCGAGGGAGACAGCCGTAGTTATCGTTTTACTGTCCGGTTCTCATTATCCGCCCCACGAGGCTTCCTTCTCTCGATGGAAAGTCATCATCTCACTCACTTCCTCAAGAGGAAAGAGAGAAAAAAAAACTCTTCCTCTGGGTCAATCCGAAGTGGTTTGTGAGAAATGTGTACAACATTGACTAGTTTTTTTTTATTTTATTTTTTAAAAACATTCATCACTTTCTCTGTCTGTCCGATTTCTCGATGATGCAATTCGATATTTATCCATGTCCATCAATGATAATGAAAAATCACCTGCTTAATCGTTAATTATAAAAAGTACAAAAGAAAGAAAAATGACGAAAATATTTTCATATTCATCTATTATTGGAATTAGTTATAAATTCTTTTTGTTTTCTAAATTTATTTTCTAAAAGTGATGATTCCACCCCCGTCCTTTCTAGTTCTTTGAATTTCCTAGAGATTTTATCTTTTCATTTTTTTTTTTTATAAAAAATAATTTTACTCTTTTATTTTTTTGTTTACCTACTTAAAATTTGGATTATTTCAATATACGAATGTCTATTTATAATGCAGTAGAGATACTACTAATCTGGATCAAAAATCAAATAGTAAAATCATAGATTTCTTTCTAATTAGGAAAAAAAATTGAATTTCGCGCCGAATTGCAACACGCGGTGATTGTTGACTTGCCAATGTAAAGATACTGCCGAGTTTAGCCCCATAAATCATCACGAAGCGCCCTGCCAAAAAAAGGAGGTTTTGGGTGAATGGCCAAGACTCGGAATTATAATCTCAAAGCCATTCGGATGGTGACAAAGGGAGGCCGAAGAAGTGGCGAGCTCCCTTTCACCGCTGAAGAAACGTTTCGCTAGCGGGAGAAATTGTCCCAGTTGCTGCGTTTGTTGAATTGCTGTTGTCGTTTGGGTGTCTATTAGTTGGTAAGGCCTACCTTGCCATCACGAGCATCACTATGTCAGCTGGTCTTCCTCCAAAGCAATCACTTCACCAGCAACACGAATTTTCAATCGCGGATTAACTCGCGGGTCTTGCGACTGACTGCAAGAGGCTCCCAGCTGCACTCGCCTTCTGTTAGGACGTCTGCAGGGGCTCCGCCCCCCTTCTAGGTGGGGACCCCTTCATGGGGAAAGGCTTCACAGACATGAACGAACCAATAACAGCTTTCATTTCTTCACTTGTGTTAACCTGAATTTCCAAACTAGTGTTTAAACTTTAACTTAAACCTCTGTCAGGCCCCCAGGTCATGTGATTCCGTTATATCGCAAAATAATCGCAAAAATGGGTTGACGCTTCCAGGAGTCTAGGGGGTGTAGAACCATTCATAAATTTTCCCAAAGCAACGCTCAAAAGAACCGATAATGCAATCATTATATTTGAAAATTCTTTAGATTCCTTTGAAAAAGTAACGCATTAAAGTCTCCAGCTTTTAATATTTAATAACTAAATGATTATTTATTTATTACCTATACTAACCAGAAACCTCGCAATATGCCTAGAGCTTATATATATTAGAAATATTTAAAAAAATTACGTAAAATATATAAGATTTGTGATAAAATAGATAATTTCATGATTCATCGATATTTTATAAAGAATCATGGGATGGCGAATCATGGTTTCAATTAATTGAGTTTATGATGATGACTTAACAAATGAAAATACTTTTAATTTATCAGTTTAACTAAAATCTTTGAAAGGAGTATGATTTTTTTTAACTTACTATATGAAAATACAAACCATATTGATGCTGTGGGTCCTGTTTGTTTTGATAGGATTCCGGAGAAGATAGTTTGTAAGAATTCTCTCGACAAGTCTGTTCATAGAATATATGAATGGACTTATGAAAGGAAATAAATAAATAAAATAAATAAATATATGAAAAGACTAAATTGAACTCTAGTTGCTAGATCAGATATGCTGTGAAGTCATGGAACTTATTTCAGGATTTAAATAGATTTTTAATATTAATAAGTTTTTTAAATCGAAATCAATTTTGAACAACATTAATCCAAAATTTAAATAGTTCTCCGCATTAGGAATACGAATATTCTACCACAAGAACGAACTTTCTACGAGTTTTTGTCCTTCTGTTTTCGTGGATATTTAAATCAAAACACATATACAGACAGACGGAAAAAATCATAGTTGAAAATTATTTTCCTCCACATTCCAGATAGTTTTTAACACAATGGTAAAAAGAAATTTGGAATTTTTGCGTGAATTCAATACTAGGCTCGGGCGGCAGGCAGGCGATGTCTGGCTCCCTGGTGTGCCATGTAATAATTAAAAATCAATTGAAAGAGTCTCATCTAGTCAGCTGTAACAAGTGCAGAGACCCAATAGGAAATATTACTAAGAAAAAATTAATTGTCAGATAACGTAAAAGTAGGCATTCCTGTATAGAACTTATTTCTGATCAAAACAGTTTTTTTATCAAGCAGTTCTAAACCTTTTTATTAAATATTCAACTTCCCACTCTTTTAGACATCTTCGGAGACTATATAAATAGAGATGGAAACTTAATAATACAAAAAAAAAAATTGCTTAGAGCTAGTTAATAAAAAACTGTTTTGTTCAGAAATAGCTGTTGTCCTGAAATACTTGTTTTTAAGTTATAATATTTTTTAAAATAATCGTTCAAGAGAAAAATCTGAAGATTTACAATAATATTAAATTTTAATTGAAAAGGTTTTGTTTTGCCGAGAGTAGAAGAGTTGTTGATTTATAAAAAGAAATCAATGAGGTTGTCCTCTGGTGGATGAAAATAAAATATATTATATACAATTTATTTATAGTTTCGAAGGTTTGATCTTCATCATCAGTCTTTTTAATTAAAAATATTTTTTATCTATCATTTCTCATGGGTTCAATTATCCGATTGGATATAGGTAAATTTCCTTTGTCGTAGTAATAAGAAGGTCATTCAACAAAATAATCGTTGATTTTGTCTTGCTTCATTTGTTGAGTGACTAGATTACCTACTATAACAACAAAACGAATTCACCTAAATTCAATCGGGTATTTGAACCCATGAATAATAACAGATAAAAAATATTTCTAATTTAAAAGACTGATGATGAAGGTCAAACTGTCGAAAATCTGGTCTTTAACAAACAAATTATATATAAATGTTTATTTGTATTAAGCAGAGGGCTTGGATTTCTCTTTTTTAGAAAAATTAATCTAATATGGGAACAGTATAAAAAATAAAAACAAGCTTATATTATTATGGGACTGATTCCGGTCATTCGCTACTTGTTCTACATATTATATTTCTGTCTGTCATTGAAATAAAAGAAGAATTCAAGAAGTTTAGTGAAAAGCTAAGTATTTATTTAGCACTAATTACCTTAAATTACCATATTATCTAATATAACTTTTTTCGCCGAGTTTAATTAACCGAAGAACTAGTGTGAAAAAAAATTAGAAATACAAGTCCGGTTTGAGTATTTTCACTATTGGATTACCGCCAAAACTTTCAAGTTCAAGTTATTCATAAAATGAATCGAATGAAATGCACATGTGCGGCGTTTGTTTCTCTTATCAGCGCATCAGATGAAGAATATTTGAATAACAAACGAGTACAAATTTATTATCAGGAAATGAATATTATCAAGATTAAAAATGCAACAAAAAGTACCTAGTAGAATAAATTCATCCGAGGAATTTTTAAATTAAAAACTTTTATTAGTGAGGGAAAGTATCAAGAAAGAAATTAAAGTCTTTGTAATAAAATTCTCAACCAGCGACGCGAGAGTTTATTATGATTGCAAAAAGAAATATTACTGCAATGAACTGAAGATCAAATTGTTTTATTCATTAAAATAGTTAACGTCTTGGAATAGTGTGTTAAAGTAGGGAATCTGGTTTTTATATAATACGGTTGCCTATCTTTCTACTTAGGCCTCGAACCGTGTATTTTTTAATAGAATTTCTTCTCTGTTGTTTATATATTTTCCGGGGAATTAATTTAAAGTTTCTTGTTGGAACTCTTGATATAAAATTCGAAAAGGGAAAAAGAAGAAGATTTTTTGGGTTTTATAAAATTTACTTGAAATCTTATACTATTATTGTAACATGGGCGAAGTTCGGTGGGGTCCAAGGGTGGCAGTGCCCTTCTACAAAACGCATTAAATGAGCAATTTTTGTATATGTATATTTTTTAATAGAATTATATATATACCTACATATGCAAGGCGCCGACAGGAGACCATTGACCATGAGATATATTACACCGATCGAATGAATAAATTTTAAAGAATTTTAAAAAAATACTAATTTACTCTAGAGTAAAGTAGTTTAAAATATAATTTTACTAAAAACTTTATATAATCTTTTTCGTGATCCTCAATGTATTTACTTAGAATATTAAACTTATCAAAATTGATTAAGTCATTTTCAAGATATTTAGAAAAAATTAAAAAAGCACTGGAATAAAGTACTAATATTTGCGGGCCGATATGTAGCAAAAACCGAGGGGAGAACCGCGACCTAATATCGTGTACACCTACTTCCACTTTCATTTCCAAGTAGAAGACAATAAATGACAATAGATTATCTAATGAATTCCAAAATAATTCCACACAATTCCAAAGACGATGTACACCTAATTCCAATCGCGGATCACCCATCGGCATAAACTAATCAGCTCTTCATTTTGTTAAAGTAATGGCGGGTTTCAATTTCATTTTAATCGGTTGAACGGTGTGGAAAAAATTGTGGACGAAAAAAAAGGAATCCATACATCCATACAACCATCCGCACAGACTACTAAAAATGGCACTTTTGGCCTCTGGGCGAGAGCCCATGTAATTTTTGGCAAAACCGTCACATGTTAAAATTCAACCTAAAAGAATACTACAATTTGACTTTGAATGAGACCATGGGTTCCGTAGTTTTACCTGAGGACTCTTTGAAGTTGCGCTTTACGCGAGACCGATCTAATACTTTATCTACTTCACACTGGATAAAATAAAAATGGGGAAATGCATTGGGGCTTTTTTACTTTCACATATATATTCTCTATATCATATAATTATATAGAATATAATGTAAAGTATTGCGATCACCTGCCTGGTTCACAGGCTAGTCATACCCTTTACTGATGTGTAAATATAGTTGTCTATCTAGCAGGGGCTCCCATTATAGGAGGTCTAGCCATTGAATGAACGTATTGATGCTTCTACTGGCAAACAGCGAGCGTGCTGCTACAGGTTTGAACATGATTGTGTCTGGTGATGCTTCCCCCATCCTCTGATCGCCACTTTTAAATTCACCATTATTTCGTTACTACATAACACACGAGGTATGATGAAATGTTGTAATCGAGCATTAAAAAGTTTTTTTTTCTTTCTATTTTCGAAATATCTAAAAAACGGCAGAAACTACATATTTATTGTTCGTCCTATTAGTTCTTTTTGTAAAAAACTTTGAAACGTGAAATAATGTTGTGGCCACAGTACTATGGGCTACGTGCATATAAAGGCGCCAATCAGTATTTCGTACGACGGCGCAAAAGGTACTTGGCACGTCACTATATATAGAATCGATTTCTCGAAAACAACTCTAGCCGGTTCGAGGAAAATCATGGATTAGGGTTTTTATGGATCGTTTAATTGTTTTTTTGTTTTGTTTTTTTTTAATTTTAAACACCACTAAGGTCGTAGCCAGAAATTTTTTTCTGTGGGGGTTAGTTATCCACAGAGTTGTTAATGGAGTTGGATATACTCCTAGGAGTAAGAGACATGACCTCCCTGATCACCGGAGCATTATTTGTAAAAATCCGACTGTCCCGTCTAAAACTGGATGAATGAAAGCTGTACCCAATATAGGCCTTAAAATTATTTACATATAAAATATTGCATTCTTGAAAAATATTGATTGATGTTAGTTCTCTTCTCTTAAATTCAAAAAAGTAATTGTATTAATGATTTTCTAGCTATGCTGTAAGGTCAATGAAATCTTGAATATAGAATAATTGGTTATTTTTTAACAAAAGTACCTCATCCTTTTTTGAGGAATTTCGAAAAAAGTTTTTTTTTTTTTTTTTTTATTTTTCCATCAGCAATCAGAACTTACAAATCAAATTACAAAGCAGTAACAAATTCTATGAGCCAATTTTATTACATTTGATGAACAAGAAGGGAACAGGTAAATTTTACAGAATTCCTCCAATGAGGCATAACTGTATACCATCTATACTGAGTCTATAAGGAGACTTGAAGGTCTTGAGGCCACTTTTTTTTCAATCTTCTATCTTCGAGTATCTGGTTGAGAGAGTGCAGCGAATCATTTGGGTGGGACTCCAGTTTTTGTAGGTAACCCAGAGATCTTTTGTGAATGACATCCTTTATGTAGGGAATGTTTAATTCGTTATGAAGTGTCCTGTTAGAGACGTACCAAGGGGCGTTTGTTATTATTCTCAAAAATTTGGACTGAAATCTCTGGATTATATTTAAATTGGATTCAGAGGAACAACCCCATATCTCTATTCCGTAGGTCCAGATTGGTATGATAATAGCTTTGTAAATCAGGATCTTATTTTCCAATGATGTTAAGGACTTTCTGCCTATGAGCCAGTACATTTTTCTTGTTTTTAAGTCCATTTCTTTCCTTTTTTTAACAATGTGGTCCTTCCACGTAAGTTTTGAATCTAGGTGTATTCCTAGGTATTTCACGCAGGAACTCTGAGGTATAGCTCTATTGTTTATGAAAATCGGAGGACTTGGTTGGTGTTTAAGCGTGAATGTTATGTGACTGGATTTGCTGTTATTTACTTTCATTCTCCACTTTCCTAGTCATTTCTCTACCAAGTTTAGATGTTCTTGAAGATGATTACAGGCCTGTGAGGGATCTTCACTGGATGCCAAAATTGCTGTGTCGTCTGCAAAGGTTGCTACTTGGCTAACAGGGGTAGTTGGAAAATCTGAAGTATAAAGTAGGTATAATAAGGGTCCAAGAATACTTCCTTGGGGGACACCAGACTCAATGGAATGAATTTCGGAAAGTTCCTCATTGTGTTTAATTTGGAAAAATCTATTTTCCAAGTAAGATTTCAGTAGTTGGAAGTAGTGGTGAGGAAGATTATTTTTAATTTTGAAAAGCAGACCTTTGTGCCACACCTTGTCGAAAGCTTGACTAATATCCAGAAAAACTGCGGGGCAATACTTTTTTTCTTCAAAGGATTTTCTTATTGTCTCTACCAATCGGTGACATTGCTGGGTAGTAGAGTGTTGTTGCCTGAAGCCAAATTGATGTTTGGGAATCCATTCCATTAAATTGTTTTCTTTTATCCTGTTAAGTAGAAGTTTTTCTAGAACTTTTGATATAATCGGGAGAAGGCTGATAGGGCGATATGAAGTCACTTCGGTAGGTGGCTTGATGCCTGGTTTTAGGATCAGAATGATATGGGCTAATTTAAGTTGCTCTGGCCAGTAAGTCAGTCTTAGAATTGAATTGAACAAAGTAGTTAAAAATATCAGTCCTGTTTTGGGAAGATTTTTCAGGGCTACAGCGTTTATTTGATCATGTCCTGGAGATTTCTTTGACTTTAAGTGCTTAATTTCTTTAATTAATTCAGTGATTTTGAAGTCTTTTATAGGTAGAGAAAGTTGGAAAGGGGATTTCAAGAAATTTTCAACCTCATCATCTGCCTCATTAGAAAAGGGTTGAAAAGCGTGAGAGAGATGGTCCGCGAACAAGTCGGCCTTCTGTCGATCAGTTCTCGCCCAGCTAACCGAGTCGTTTGACTGTATAGGTGGAATAGGTGTTTGAGGTCTTTTAAAGCCTTTAGTTGCTCTCCAGATCGAATGGTCTTTAATTGAAAGATTCTCGACAAAGTTCTTAAAAGAATCATTTTTTACTTTTTTCATTTCTGATCTCAATTTGTTGTTAATATTGTTGTATATATTTTTATCATAAGGGTTATGGGACCTTTGCCATATGGCTCTTGCTCTACGTTTATGGCTAATTAATTTCATTAATTCAAATGGAACATTTAGGGACCCGCGAACTTTTTTATCTACGTTGGGTGTTGAGTTCTTAGCTGCTGCCTTAATAGTTTTGATAAAGTAGCTGGTAGCTTCTTCGAGTTCATCAGGGGTTTTCATTCGTTTATTCAAATCTAGGTTTTGCTCGATTTGTTCTCGGAAATTTTTCCAGTTTGTGTTATTGTTGGTAAGCCTAGGCTTTGGAGATTTCAAGATTATAGAGGTACTTATAGTGGCAATAACGGGTGAGTGGTCGGAAGAGAGATCGAGACTTGATTCGACCTCGACGTAATTTGAGGAGATGCCTTTAGCTATGAAGAAATCCAAAAGATCGGGGATTCTCTTTAAATCTGTGGGCCAGTAAGTTGGACTTCCGCTGGACAAATGGGTTAGGTTTGCTTTGTTTATTAGTTTATATAACTCTCTACCTTTGGGTGTTGTCATTCGTGAGCCCCAGTTTGTATGTTTGGCATTAAAGTCACCTCCTGCAATAAAAGTATTACCAAAGGAATCGAAAATTGGTTTCAATAAATCCTTGGAAATGCGGTGTTTGGGTGGACAATAAATAGCAGCTATGTTTATTGGTTTTGCTACTTTATAGACTTGAACGGAAGTAGCCTGTAGAAAATCGAACTTATGTTGGGGCATTTCACAGTGTTTGAGAGTACTTTTAATTATTATGGCTGTTCCTCCATGGGCTGTACCATCTGGGTGGTTTGTATTATAGATGTTATATTCAGGGATTTTCAGATAATTTTTGATAGTGAAATGTGTTTCGGATATTAATAGAATATCTATCTTGTTTATTTTGAGGAACAAAATTACCTCGTCCTTTTTTGCTTGGAGGTCGAAAAAAGTAAGAAAAAACACCAATAAATCTTCACGACTCCAATACCATGATACATGGGTAAAAGAAAAATTTGAAAAATTTAAAACGTGAAAAGTATTATAATTTTTCTTTTTTTATTGAAAATTACAAATTTTTAAGATTATTTATAATAGCTTGCTTGAGTTATCGACATTAAATTTTTTTTTTATTAGATTTTATTAAAATCGTTATGCGAAATATAATCTAAGCTGCGCTTCATGATTAACGATTTCCAATGTTATTTTTCCTTTAATTCAATTTATTAATTAATTATCAGTTTTCTAAAAACAGATCTTTTCTTTCCGAGGTCCTAATAAAATAAATTTTATTTTAGCCACGCTCAATTTAAAAATAAACCTAAATATTGTTATTTCTTTTCGATACCTAGTGTTTTCAAATAAGTTCAAAAGAAAGGGATTAATTGGATAATTGTATCAACGAAAGGAAAAATATGCATTTGTTGATTTGTCTCAACCTCGGAAGCATTAACAAATGGATAAGTTCGAGGACAGAGTGATCTTCAAATCGAGAACATTTTCACGAGGTGTGCTCTAAGCCTGTTTAGTCGAGTGGAGCTTACACTTGGATTATTGGAATTAACAACATCTCAACCAGTGCGTGCGGTCCATGGATGCTGTGGATGCGGAGCATCCCTAAAATTTCAAACAGAGTATTTTCATAAATTCAGGAGAATCTTTAATTTTTCAAATTATTATCCGTTATTTCAAATATATCTATAAAAAAGATTTTTTGTTTTGAAAATTATATTGGTTCTCGAAATTAAATGAAATTGTTGAATAGTTTCAATGGGTAATTAAAATGAATGATTTTCCCTATAGGGTGTAAAACACAAATAGTTCATCATATATTAAAATTTAATTAACTAGAAGTATTTTCTATTGAGGACAGAGTGGTAGAACTCATTGCTGAATTGATGCAAAAGCAAATCAAGGATAATAAAAACCACAAATAAAATAAAAGAATTGATTAGAATCTCATTTTTATCATCTTAAACAACCTGACGATTCGGAGGATCGTCCCTCCTTCTTCAGTGTATAAAAGGGTCAAAGAAGGAACATCCATTTGAACGAGTCAAAACGTTAGCAAAAAAATAAATTAAATTTTATTTAATTCTGGCTACAAATTAAAATTTTACCTGAATTTAAAATTAATAATAATATGAATATATTAACTAAAGAAAAAATTAACAAGCAACACTAGGTCTTCCAGGTACTGAATTTAAATAAATAAAATATTTTTTTCTCAATACTATAAAAGAGAAGGTGATTTGGTAACTTAATCTATATTTAAGTGATAAAAATATACTGTATTTACTCGAATATCAAAAGGGGCTTTTATCCACGGAATATCACTTTGTTTTTTTAGAAGAGGGTGTACTGCAGGAGTTTGGAAATCTTGAGTCAGTATATTTTTAGAAGTTTAATTTGATGTTTTACTTTAAATTATGTCTTAATTGTTTTGTTGTAAACCTGAAGGCCGAAACAAATGTTGAGAATATTTTCAGGTCTATGTCAATGTCTATGTCTAGTCGAGCTTATAGTTGGATTAACAAAATTAACAACATCTCATGGTATCTCGTTTCTTTAAAGTGCAATAGGAAACCTAATATTGTAAGTGTTGGAATCTTTCCTCACCTTAACAAGAGATGAGCTGTCAAATAAGATTTCCAAATATCCATTTCATGTTCAAACGATAGTAATAAGCTAAAAAATTGAGAAAATTCTTTATATAATAACTCTTACTAATGTTAAAATTTGATAGTCAGGAATGTTATTTGAAATAGAATAAATAAACTTGTCTCTGAGTCACTGGAATTTCACTTACCTCACCACTTTGATAATTAGAAATCCACATTTTATTAACTTTTTAAATGAGAAATCGGAAATTCAATATTCTATACCAGGGATCGGTAAACTTTTTTAGCTATTATCCCAAAATATATTTGATTTCACAGATATTAAAGATCTTTTAAATTTAAAATTGTTTAATGAATCAATTTATATGGTGAATACACTCATAAATATTAAAAATATAATTATATAGGTATGAAAAAAATGAATATACTGGCTATTTGAAAAGTTCTCCTCTAAGCTCAATATATTTTTCCAGCGACTTTCCAATGCATTTATCCCATTCCTGAAGTGATCTTCCGGAAGACCTTCAAAATACCTTTCTATGGCTGCTATCACTACTTTATTGGTTGAAAAACAAATCCCCAGTAGACATTTTTTTGAAATTTTGGAACAGATGGAAGTCAGAGAGAGCCAGATCTGGTGAATGAGGTAGATGTTCAAGCAATTCGTACTGAAACTAGTTCAATTTGGCCATTGCCACAAAATCTTTGTGAACCGGTGCATTATTGATTTTTTTTTTTTTAATTATATTGATGTGAAAAAGAGATACACCAGAAGGTGCATCCCCTAAAGGCCTGTATCGGATGGCCCCTCCATCGTGAAAAGAACAGAGTAGAAGGAAAGAAGCCAGAATCACGAGCCAAATCTCAGAAAGTTAGATACAATCCAATATCCAATTTACTAAGTTTTTAGGGGCTTCGAGCAGTGGTAAATTCTCCGTTCGATAAATTAGGTTTAAATTTATCTCCCACTTAAATCCTTGATGAAAGATGATTTTTTTCTTCTGAAAACCTGGTCTTTTCTTACGGATTTTCTCATCAATCTGATCCAAAAGGTTGCAATGTCATTGTTTTACAGGTTTGAAGATAATCAATTAACAAAATGTCTTTTTCATCCCAATAAACTGATGCCAAAACATTTTAGGGGATTTTGACCACTTTGGCTGCTTCGGAGCTGAACAACTAGCTTCACTCAACTGTGTGGTTAGTTTTCGTAGTTTATGTTTAGGATCATAGTTGTAAACACAAGTCTTATGCATAGTTACAAAACGACACCTAAAATCTTTATGCTTTTAATGTTTTATGCTTTTAAAAACGGTCCGAATGTTGTTGAGGATCTACTCGTAGTAGCTTCCTTGATTTCACCTACCCTTAAATTACTCGGTAGAGAGAATGATTTCCTGTCCCAGTATTATTTCCTCATGGTGTATATAAAAAGCATGTCTAGCGAAGTTATGAAGATTTCTAAGAATCAATTTATCTTCTGTCAATTTTGGAAATGACACAAAGAAAGACAGACGGACAACACGTTTAAAACATTTCTAAACTAGAATAAGCTGGCCGAGCGTAACGAGTATAAATTTAGAGCGCGAATATTTTTGTATTAAATCTTGCAATTTCATAATTGTATGAAAAGCGGAAATCATTTCACAACTTTATTCTACCATCTTCTTTAAATAAAATTTGTCATTTTCAAGAAGAGCAAAAAAGAGAAAAAAGAAAAGCATCTATTCTAGGTTCATATTATCTGCTGAGCGTAGCTCTTTCATAAGAATTTATCCACCAAGTTAATTAATTCTGCAAGATCGAAATCTTGTCCTATTCCCAAACCGTTTCATCAGAGCTTTTGGGCCTCTCAGCTGTTTGTTTACGTGTCGAATACAATTCTGTTCTCACGTAACATTGCTGGCCCACTTTGTCATACATAAGCGGTTGGTTGGTTACTCGCTAAATTATACACTTATACAAACTAATCATCCTCATTAAATGATATGTGTAACATGAGGGATTTTTGGAATCGTTTTTTTCCAAAAGAAAAATAAATATTTCGATGAAAACGAAAAATGAAATAAATATAGGCTTGTTTCGTGAATGAAAGTGAAATTAACACACAAGAAGAGGAAAAATCATGTGTGAAGAATCTTCAACTAGGTGATATAGTTACAACTAACTGGTTGGTTTGCTCCGAGGCATATCTTTATTTTGAAAAGCGAAATGAACCATGTCCCCTCAGGCATTAATATGCCTCCATTAGCTAGCTCCATCATTTATTAATAAGAATCTTACAACTGATTCTTATTTTAATAATTAGAGAATGATTATATATAAATGTTTTTGCACTGCGGAAATATTATACTTTCGTAATTCTATATTTCTATTTATAGCTTTATTCGTTTTGGAAATTGCGTGTGTGCCTTAAGTTGAGTCAAGTGCACCATCTGGTGTCACTTTTTTCAGCCGGGGCACTTCAGGTGTGCCCTAGTTTGGTTGACTCTAAAACGAATGTATTTTTGACACATGGCTATATTCGAATAACGAAATTTAAAAAAAAATATTATTTTTATTCTAGTGTAATAATTAAGAGTGGTAGGTATACATATATAATAGTTTATATATTTATTTATATAATTTATTTATTTAATAATTATTTTAAATAAATTATATAGGTACCTAGTTACAAATAAATAATGGATACTTTTATGGAAAAAGAATTTTCCATTATAAAATTACTGAAAGTGATTCTGATTGTGAATCTTCATCAAGCTCAGATGATGAACTTCAAATGATCGGAAATTTTTTTATATTATTATTAAAGGAGACAATAAAAAATGTTGTCACCCGTGGGGGGGGGGGGGGGTAGAAACTTATTTAATAAAAATAATTAGTATCGTAAATTCGCTAATGGCTAGAAAGGTCGAAAAGTCAAAAAAAAAATGTGTCTTCTAGAAAAATAAATTTTGCCCTTTAAACTGTAGTCTCTTTATAAATAAGTTAAAAATGTATTTAATTTTATTTATTTTCTTTCATTATAACCTACTTATTAAAAATGTATTAGTTGAATAAAAGATTTCACTGTCGATGGTAACAGAATTGTTTTTATTTTAGGTTAAAAATAAAATGAGAGTCTTCTGTTTTATTTTTAATAAAATAATTTTTAATTATTTATTTTTTAACCAAAAATATTAAAAATTTATTTTTCCAGCAGAAGAAACTAATATTCAATGTAATAATAACAAATAAACGACTTAAAAGAATAATTTATATAAATAATTTAATAAAATAATAACTTTCCTGGTCATTCATTATTCTAAATTAAATAACAATAATAAATTCAAGTTTAAAACAGAGTATATAAAAAATCGGTGTTTTGAAATTCAAAATGGTGCGAAGATTAACCAAGAGTGCCCCAAGTGACCATGCTCGATGAGCATGTGTACTTGGTGCACGCCACAAGAAGGCCCAGCAGTGCCACAACTATCCCAAAACGAATAGGGCTGGGGCACACCAAGTCGGTTGGTATTCCTAAACGAATATGGGTTAGTGACTTGAGGCTGACATAAGGGCGCCCAAGGCATCCAAAACGAATAAAGCTATTATCTACGTAGAAACGTTAAGGCAACGTTAAAGGGACTGGGGACCGGTATATTCTATACTAATAAAGCCCATTTGTGCCTGTCTCTGTATGTATCTATGAATCTATGTCCGTCACCCAACAAAAACAGTCGTCATGGTTACCAATTTAAATGAAATTATATATATAAAATTAAGGTTTTGTCTGTACATTGGGGTGGGGGTCCAGGGGGCGAGCCCCATGGCTAGCAAGAGGGCCGCCGAAGCTAGTAAATTACTGAAATAATAAATATTTTAGAAAATGAAAATATGAGAAGAAGAAGAATTTTTAAATATTCGAAACATCATTATTTTCTTTATCTTATATAGTTGAGCTAATAATTTTGCTTTTAGTTAATTTTATTCTTGAAAAAACTTCACCTATTGTACAAATGTACATTCATATTTCGAAAAAGGGAATAAATATATCTCTACATATAAATCTCAATGTCTTAAGGAAGTTTATTATTTTATGTTGGGCCACACTCATTGTAGTGCTGAGCCGCATGCGGCCCGCGGGTCACCGATTGGACAGTCCTGCTCTAGATCAAAAACTAGAGTGAATATCAAAACATTTCACATTTTTTCAAAAAATTTGAAACTCTGTAAACTTTATCCTTATAATAGTAGCTATCCCTCAGAATTTTTATGGATTTTAGCTATTATAATTTTGGAGTTTATAACTTACTAACCCTAAGATATAGCAGTATTTTATCTAGCTGTAACTCCAAAATTATAATAGCTAAAAATCTGTAATAATTCTAATGGATAGCTACTATTATTTTTCTATTAAATAATACAAAATACTATTGTTCTCCTAATATTAATATATACGATTAATAGGTCCATCTAATGGATTGGCGGTTGTCTAAACGTAAGGAGTAATTTCTTACGGTTTTGTTTATGTTGTTGAATGGATTTTAATAGATATACGCGCTAGAAGCCCATTTATAAATATATATGTTAGGCTCAAAGACCGAAAACGCTCACTGAGCGAAAAAAACGGCCACAACGCGTTATGGCTAACTCAAAACGGCCACAACACGAAATTTGAGTCGTGGCTCTCTTGATATTTGACCACAACGCGTTATGGTTATTATGAAATGCCACAACGCGTTCTCAACGTTATCTGATGCACGACGGACCTGGGCTAAGCGCTTGACTTCAGATCGAGTTTACTCGGGATCGAATCTTGGCTTAAGGCCGCTGCACTGTTCTATTAGCCAAGGATCCATTACAATCCATTCAACAACATAAACAAAACCGTAAGAAATTACTCCTTATGTTTAGACAACCGCCAATCCATTAGATGGACCTATTAATCATACATATTAATATTAGGAGAACAATAGTATTTTTTAATATTTAATAGAAAAATCTTACAAGATAGACGGTCCATGGTGAAGTAACAATTTCCTTGCGTTATCCATTTGGTTTCGACTCCTAATTCTAAAGCCAAAAACAATAACTCTCAGGAACAAATAAGAATTTCTTTTTTTGTCTCAGAAAGAAAAGTATCGATTCGATAGTACTTTTTCTCCTTAATTCAAATATAAAATCGGTTTTTCATTTCCGAGAGACAGGCATTTATAATATCAAACATTTTAATACTTTCTAAATTCTTAACTACACAATATTCAAACATTCTCTCAGTCACCTAAAAGTAAGAAATGATGCTATATTTCGCCCCTGAAACATCCCTGTTGATGATCCAAGAATAATCGGCTATCATACTAGGATTCCATTTTCCCTGATACCTCTCTTCCATATCTGAAATATCGTGATGAAAGTGTTCCCCGAGCTCATCGCTCACTGTCTCAAGATTTTCCGGGAAAAAATCTAGGTGAGAGTGCAGGAAGCGTACTTTAAAATAAATTTTTACAAGATGTAAAAGATGTTTTAAGATGTTATAAGATGTTATAAAATGTTTTAAGATGTTATAAAATGTTTTAAGATGTGATAAAATGTTTTAAGATGTTTTAATATGTTATAAAATGTTTTAAGAGGTTTTAATATGTTATAAGATGTTTAAGCTATTTTCTTCAAAATTGAGAATGACGATTAAGATGTTATAAGATGTTTTATGATGCTATAAGATGAAATAGATGCTCCTGCATTAAATTTGTTTCGTTTTATATTAAGCAAGTCACTCTACAAATGAACGATGCTTCGTTTTTTTTTTTTTTTGTAAAAAGTGGGACTTGTTCTATAATAGGAAAAATACAGCAATTTTTTCCTTATTTTGACAATCAATTTATGTCAAAATATCATATTAATGAGAAATTTAAATAAAAATCACATCTATTAAGAATTTTTAATATATTTTAAAAATAACAGTGAAGGTAGGAAGTCCCAATGTCTCCCTTTGGATTATCAGAGATTCGGTTCCCGCCAAAGATTCAGGTTGCATGGTCATTTTCAGGAAATTCACCATTCTGAAAGCTCTCTCTCTCGAATTATTTGCCAAATTTGAAAACACACCTTCACCACTAATTATCTATCTTCTTGGGCCGTATACCTGTAAAAAATAGGGACCATATTAGTATTATTAGAAGAAGAAATCAATAAAAAAGTATTGACAAGAATAGAATGTTATTTTCCTCGAAAATATGGAAGGGTTGTTAACCTTTTGGCTGATTGCCACATACACACTTGTAACACAGTTCAAGCAAAAGAACAACTTCCGAAAGGCAAAAAAGTTGTTTTTATAAGGCGCTCGTAGAATCTATAAAAAATGTCAAAAATCGATTACAGCAGCGCTTTTCTACTATTTGGCATTCTTCTTGAGTTTTTGACATAATAAGAAGTATACAAGGGAAAAAGTGAAAAATCCAAAAGAATAATCAAATTCAAGTTGTTTCACTATTTCTATTGTACAGAGAGGTTATAAAGATATATTAAAGAAATCACGAGATAATGATATTTACTAAATTCCAGTTGTCATGAATAATTTTCATTACATATCAAAAGAAAATTGATCCCGGGTGCCCTAAATAGCCGGGTCATTCAGTTATCTTGTAAGGAGAGCGAAATCTGCAGCAAGGAAGATTGGCTTCTTATTCAGGTCCAAGCGATTTTACAAACCCCCACAACTTCTCACCATCTACAAGGCCCAAATCCGCCCCTGTCTCGAATACGGCTCTCATCTGTGGAGAGGAGCCTCAAATATTCTCTTGCTACCCTTGATGCAATTCAGAAACGAGCCGTCAGGCTAATTGACGATTCTACCCTCACCGACTCCCTCGACTCGCTGGCTCATCGAAGAGATGTCTCTGCCCTTTCCCTTTTCTATAGATACTATCACGGCAGGTGCTCTGATGAGATAAAATCAATAATTCCCCCCAAAGCATGCTTTGCACGCAGCACACGTTTTGCCGACTCCCAACACTCTTTCGCGGTCAAATTGGAAAAGTGCCGGAACACTTCATTCGCGAATACATATATCCCCATGACTTCAAGGAACTGGAACTCTCTCCCAGCCTCTATCTTTCCCAGCACCTATGATCTTCAAACATTCAAAACCAGGGTGCATAGACACCTACGTCTACACCCTCTCACTTAATCAACTTTCCCTTCTCTTCGGTAATGCAAGGGTCTTTCGAGATCCATAGGGGCTACATCTTTACTGGTGCACCCCTTCTTGCATTCGATTGCATTAAAAAAAAAAAAAAAAAAAAAAGGTGCACCCATCTGCAGGCCCGTGGAGAGCTGTTACGGGCCTTGGGGCAAAATCAAACCAGCGGGCCGGGCCCCTCAATGCTTGGACAAATAAAAGTACGATATTTTTGAATTTGTAAAATATTTTATTATTTAACAAATAAATTAACCCGTGATTAATATTCTTTTATTGAAAAGTTTTTATTTTGCCGAGAGTAGTGGAGTTGTTGAATCATAAAGAGAAACAAAGAGGTTGTCCTCTGCTTGATGCAAATAAATATATATCAAATATATATATAATATACATATATATTGTATATACATTCATGGACAAAATTAGCGGAACGTGCACCTAAAAAAGAAAATTTTATAAAATTTAAATAAAATGTGAAATTTGATTAAAAATCAATATTTAAGTGAGTTATTAGAATGAATAAAAAAGTAAGATTAAAAATAATATTTTAACAAATTAATCAAGATACTAAAAGATAAGAGTCATCGCTTTAAATCGAATTATAGGGTTTTTTTGTTCCGTTAATTTTGTCCATGAGCCTATATTATTTGTTTGTTTGAAACTATAGTTTCGAAGGATTGGTCTTCTTCATCAGTCTTTTATTTTTAATTATAAATATCTCTCGTTATTTCTTTAAAAATAGAAAATCTGCTTCTATGGGCAATTTAAACTTTTATATAAAGATATATTGAAGAAATATTGTTTTGCGTATAAATAAAAATCTTATTTAAAAAAATTAATCTATTAACGTTTATTTAAAAATCCAGAAGATTCTCCCTTTATCAATGGAATTTTTAAGAAATTTGAAAAAATAGTTGCTTTAAGAAATGAATATAAAGCAAATTTAAACAAATAATTATTTTTGAAAAAATTCCCTCGAATAAAGTAGATTTATTGGGTATTCATTTTTTTCATCACTCAACAACCAACCTTTCGGAGGATTTTCCCACCAGGGTTTAAAAGGAATATCCATTAAATCGACTTTATTCCAGGGAATTTTTTTCACTATCCTTGGGCTGCCTTACCATCACTTATCAATTAAAATTTCTACCAGTCCGCCTCTCTCCGAAGAGAAAATTTTTCTAATTTATTATTTCTAATATTTATAAAGAAATTTTAGCGAAAAATAATTTTTCGTAAATATTTATATTTTTTATTTTTATTCAAGTTAATTTGATCTCGAAATTTTTATTTGTTTAAACTTGCTCTTTATATTTCTTTCTTAAAGCAATTTATTTTTTCAAATTTCTACAAATTTCCATTGATAAAGAGAGAATTTCTCCTGAATCTTCTGAATTTTTAAATAAACGTTTCTAGATTAATTTTTTATAAAAGAATTATATTTGTCTATAAAGATATACTGTCAAGAGAAAATCGTGAAATAAATTTAGACAATATAGAGGGAAAAATTGAAAATTTTCTTGCTTTAAATATACCTGATCGGAGTAAAAGTAACAGCTCTAGAATGTCTACTGCTAGTACACTAAAAATTTTTCTTGATTTTTCATATTTTATTATTTTAGCGGAACTGCGTGTCGGATTTGACCCTCAGGCTGTTTATTTAAGTCTGAAACAAATAATAATATCTAATATTTCGTAAGTTCTTCCAACTTCTTATTCAATCTCTATACTTTGAATTTATAATTAAGTTTTTATAGTTTAGTAAAAGTATTTAGTATTTTATATGGCTGACGGTCCTTCAGGAAAAAGAATCTTTGAAACCCTCGACCAATTGGGAACACGAAATCGATTTCATAATCATTTATTTTTTCAATTATATATAAATACATAAATAGAGATTTTATATTTATAGTATAACTTTTTCATAATATTTATTGATTTTTACCTTTCTACTTAGTTTAATTGATATATTTTTAACCTACTAATGTGATTATTTTACTTTTTATGATATTTTTCGATTAGACAAAGTTCGTATTTTATATCATGCCAAAGGGTAGGCGAAATTGTGATACCCTATTAGCATTTTTTGCTTTACCATACAGGGTATGGTCAATTATTGTAATAGTGAATGAAAAAAGTTTTTTTGAAATATCTCAAAAACAGCTGAAACTATTTTGATTACAAAATTTGGCGAAACCATCGCGTTTTGGTCTACAAAAAAGCCCTAATAAGTGAACATCGAAAAAATTATATTTTTCGAGATAATAATTGTTTTGTCAAAATTTCTGTTAGTACGTACATACTATAAAAAAAAAAAAAAAAAAAAATTATATAATTTTCAAACTAATAAAAACCAAGAAAAATGAAATATTTTAAAAATGAACTTATAATAATAAAGAGTTATTATTTTTTTTAAGGGGACCGGAATTGGGGAAGGCGTCAAAAAAATAGAACTCTCAATAAAAGTTCTAGACCCTTTAATCGATTTGTACGAAAATCGCATATGCACCCTATACAACCTTTTGAAAATGACTCACAATGTGAAATTGATAGTAACAAAAAAAGAGGGTGAGGAGGTTCAAAAATAATTTAAAATAATAATATTTTCAAACGAAAATCTAAGAAAGTTGATATTTCCAATAGAATAGTCTCATAATTAAAAGGAGATATTATTAATTCCTAATGGCCCCAAAATTAAGAGGGGGAGTTCTTTCGTAAATAATTGTCAATTTAAATATAAGTGAGGGGGGAATTATTATAATTTTATAACATCTTATTCTCTCAGAAATGAATTTTTTGAAGATATGATCAAATCGTATTTTGTTTTACAATAAACCATATACCCCTTAAAATCTTAAACACTCAATTAGAATTCCCTGTATTTATTAGAAGATGGAAGTTCACTGGGTTGAAGTAATTTGAATGGTCCATTTCGTTCTTGGGATAAAACATGTAAAAATATAGTAATAATAACCCCAAAAGCTAAAGAATAAAATGAATTGCAAAAAAAAGCTTAAACTGTGTATTAATTATTCTATTAATTAAAATTGATTTTTTTAGTTCAATACTATGCAATAATAAATAATTTGTTAAAAAAAATTTATTTATCTTTCACTGATAATTTTCCTTTTTCTAAATAAAAATATTCTTTTATATTTTCTGTTTTAGAAAATCGAGTCCACCTAGAGAAATGCATTCAAGATAATCGGAATGAAAAACGGCATTTTATTCATTTGTGTGGCGAAAATCGACCAGTGTAGACAAGAGCCAGCCATTCATCCAAGGTAAGACGATCGAATTCTAATTAATTACGACACATCATAATTGTATATCAACAAACTAGTTAATTATAGTTCTTAATTTGAATGTTTCTCCATCCGGTCGGCTATTTGAACCGGGTATGGCTGTTAGTTTTTGTACTGATAGACTTCTGGGGGCCCACTGTATACAAAATTGGGTTGAGTTTGGTCCAAGGGCCCAGATTTTTTGACCCTCCCCCCTAAATGATTATAAAGTCATGTGGATGGCCATATCACTTTATTTTTTATATGGTAAATAAATAAATAAATCTTTATTATTTGACCTGCTTAGAGGCACAAGTCCTCGGTGGCTAGGTCAACAAAACATCAATACATGTATTATGTATATTAAATATTAACCATAAATATTAACCATTATCAATATTATGTATATTCATATAGTAAGCATTCTAGTCATCATCAGCCTGTCGATAGCGACAATCCACTGCTGAATATAGGCCTCTTCCATCAAATGGAAGGGGGTTGGCATTTAGTCACCACGCTTGCCAGAAGGATTGGTGACTAGGAATCAGATTATAGCCGGTCAAATATCAATACAGGGACTCGGACTCGAACCCGGGACTCCTGCTTAGAAGGCTAGTGTCTTTAAGCTCTCGGCTAATCCGATTCCGCATTCTAGTAATTTTGCCAAATTAAAAAAAAAAATACATCAAAATTTATTAACTTAGTTTTTATAAGGATGATTTACTCGTATAATGACAACCTTAGTGATATCTCTTGATGATTGTTCTAAGCTAGCTTGCTATAACAACAAAACGAGTTTTTGAATATCTAATCGGGTAATTCAACCCATGAGAAATAACAGATAGAAAATTTCTAAATAAAAGCTGATGATGAAGGTCAAATCTTCCAAACTATAGTCTGAAGAAAATAATGTATGATTATATACAATATATGAAATTATATATGAGCCGTTTATTTTGAAAGAAGTCCATTTTTTGTTATTTCGAGATATTTATATGTATTTTGATATATTTATTTTGATAAATTCATGAAGGTATATTGTACTCCATTGACTGTGCTATTATAAAGATGAAAAGAAGACATCTATGCCCAAGTAAAACTGGAATTAATACATTTTTAACCGACTTCAAAAAAGGAGGAGGTTCTCTAATCCACTGATTTTTTTTTTTTTGTGCCTATGTTACCTCATATTTCCGCCAATTGTGAACCGATTTTGAAAAAAAATTTTGCATTGGGTCCAGTCTACCTTCCGATTGGTCCCATTTTTTTTTATAGGTTTTAGACCTCTTTTATTAGGTTTGTTCAGGACTAACTTCTTTGTTTATGAAACAATTTCGATGATTCTTTTTTTATTGGAAAGGGGGTATCTTAGGGATGGTGACATTTTAAATTGGTCAAGTTCTGATGATATGATCACTATTAATAACATCACTAAAAAGAGAAAAATAAAAATTTTTAAGAAAAAAATAAAACCGCTTTCAAAAAATTAAATGCAACAAATAAAATACACTAAAAGGTATAAAATAATTATTATCTTATTTAGTTACAACTAAACTACGAAATATTAACATCAAATTACTTTTTGAAGTCGGTGCCAAACATATACCTTTTATGAATCGCACTCGACGGATCTTACTTAGTACGTTTGGTTGGTACGCTCGCTTATAGGTATAATTTGTTTGGCACCAACTTCAAAAAGTAATTTCATGTTAATATTTCGTCGTTTAGTTGTAACTAAATAAGATAATAATTATTTTATACCTTTTAGTGTATTTTATTTGTTGCATTTAATTTTTTGAAGTTGGTTTTATTTTTTTCTTAAAAATTTTTATTTTCAAAATTGGACTTATGCCACTTTCAAAATAAACGGCTTATATATACTATATATATATATGTTTATTTGTATCAAGCAGAGGGCAGCCTCATTGATTTCTCTTTATGAATCAATAACTCTGCTACTCTCGGCAAAATAAAATCTTTTCAATCATTGCCCTTGTGGGTAGGGTGTTAACCCCCCGTCCCAAAATGTTGCGGTAAATATCCAAATGGAGGATATCAATAAAATGTTAAATAAACCTCTCGGTGTGTAGCTCCCCCCCCACCCCGAAAATTAACAAAACTCCTGAAAAAAATTTCTGGCTACGGCCGTTTTTTCATTGATATCTTTCAAGTATAGTTCTATTTAAAATAACAAGTTGATTTAATATCTGGAAAAATTATTTATGTTCGATATTTAAGTATAGATAGAAATAAAATTTTAATGAAAGTGAAACAAATTTTTGTTGTGATAAAAAATAATGTAATTTATATATATATATATATATAGCTGTTAAGCTTGTATTTTTTGTGATTAAATTTATTAAGCATTGGTATTTTATTTAAACCACACATAATTAATTATAACTATTTATTGAACACCAACAACAAATAATACAATATAAGTAGGACGTTTCGATCGGCTTATTCTGCGACCGTTCTCAAGTACCCACTACGATTTTAGGATAAACCAAAATCGGAGTGGGTGATCATACTTGAGAACGATCGCAGAATAATCCGATCGAAACGTCGTAGTTATATTGTATTATTTGTTCTTTTTGTTCAATTAATAATTATAATGAATTATGTGTGATTTTAAGAAAATTTCAACCCTTAATAACTTAATATTGTAACTTGTATAATATGTAATTTTCATTAAACAGAAGACACACTCTTTGATTTATTTCTTACAAAAACAAGAAACTGTCTACGTTTATAATACATTAGTATATTATAAACCTAAATCTTGTGTATTTGGCAATGGAGGGGGCGCAGCCCCTTACTCCCCCGTCCCCCGTTCCCTTGGGAAACGCCTATGCAGGAAAATTTTGAAATTTAAACGGTAATTTTTCTAGCGTGCCTCCAACTTTGCGACGCCACTGAATATGGTCTAATATAAATTGCATTATGAATCGTAGGGTGGAGTTGGTTATGTATCAGGCAGGCCACGTGTGGCGCAATATCTTTTCGAATTTAGAGTACCCTGCAGAGATAATTCTTTCTTATGCGTGGGTTCGAAACTCTGATAGTTTCAAGCATAGAAGACATATAAATTATCCACTAAGAACATAAATATACTATTAAATAGATAGGTTGTCTTGTTTAACGAGTACAATACCGAAATCCCTTCCATTATACAATAAAAAAAACTTATTAGATCAGCTTATTATATAATTATTAAAAATCCTTAATTAAATATCAATTTAGAAAATTAATTAAATAAGAGATACCAAGTAATAATCCTTAACAATTTACTCACTCTAGTTGTGACAAATTCCAGAACCTAAAAATGGAGTAATTAATTGGCCTGGAGGGCCGCGCCTTGCCTCTCGACCTCTACAACGTCGCTTTTCTCTGCAGATCTTTTCCCATTTACATAATTCGAACATTTCTTGAAACATGGAAGGGACCAGATCCCCGAGATACCCCTTTCTATTTCTAGGCCGCCCTTTTCCTTTCTTTCAAGCACTTTGCCTTCTAGTAAATCAAAACAGGTATCTCTCCCATTTTGCGATTAATTGGTTCCGATAAATAATCGCGTAACACGAAAACGTGTAAAGTGAGTTGTTCTTAACACAGAGGAGATAGGGATCGGTTTAAATGAGAAAATAAATTTACCTATGTAACTAAAACTGGTAAAAATACAATCTCCCGTAAATACTTGGCGAATCCAGCTCTCAGAGTTGAAGAAACTCAAAATTATTTAATCTTCTTTTCAGTATATGTCTAAAACGTGAGATTTTTTTATAAAGAGAAACAAAGAGGTTGTCCTCTGCTTAATGCAAATAAACGGTTTACTCCAAAATCCAGAATGTCAAAATCCCGACACCCCAAAATCCAGACAGCCAAAATCCAGACAGCCCAAAAACCCGACATGTATTAATTGACTAGAAAATAACTAGCTTTTAAGGAGAAAGATGTTGGTTCAAGGTGAAACATTTTTTAATAATAACAAAAATTAGGTAAAATTGCAAGGTAGATTTCACATTTTTATGTGAAACCCACCTTTCAATTTTATCTAATTTTTTTTATTGACGACGAGGCATTAGTCAAAGCATAAATATTGTTTAATTTTTTTCAATATTGGAGCTAGAAAAACAAATATTTGTAGTCAACATTTTAACTAGTAAATATTACTCATATATTTACGCAAAGAAAAAATTACTCCTTTTAAATTAATAGATTTATAAATTAAGGTAGATAGTGTTTTTATATTTAATTTAATTAACAATGTCAAAAATCAGATTTAACTAAGGAATCAGTAAAAATTGTTTCTGTTAATAGACATTTATCCCTATTCCACTCCTAAATATAAATTCGAATATGTGAAAGTCGTCACCAGTTCGGTTCGGTTAGGATAAATTCAGTTCGGCTCGGTTCGGTTCATATACCTCCATTTCGGGCTAGTTTTTAGACGGTTCGGTTGGCCGAACTAAATATATCCTAACCGAACTGAACTTCACGAGGTTTAGTCCGGGTATGTTGTGTTTTGGGCCCCCATTTTTTTTGCTAATCAACCACACATTAAAAAACCGAAAACACTCAGGTGGTACTAATAGTACTAAAAAAAGCACTCGGGACCCAGACAGCTTTTGCAAAAAAAAAAAAAAAAAAAAAATTACTGTGCATTGGTTTTGTAAGGAGGCTGGCGCACACATGTCGGGATTTTGACATGAGGGATTTTGGGTGCCACCACAAATAAACATACACAAATATATATAAAAAATATATATATATATATATATATATATATATTTATATATACGAGCTGCTCCAGGCGTGCCTTCGGCACGCCCTCTACAGCTCGGCCCTCCAGTCAGGTGGCCCTGGCGGGCGGCGTCTCGACATGTGATTATTAGGTCTCCAAAATTCATTCCCTCTTTCGCCCCCACGCACTCATTTTGGCTATTGATTTTTACAGCATACATTTTATATAGTCTTAAAAACTAACATTACAAAATTTGATCTATATCGGAGAGAGTATTAATTTTTTGCCTCCACTCACATTTTGGGAGGTTGAAATTATTTTTTTAGATATTTGCAAATATTTAGATATTTAGATATTTGCAAATAAATAACTCTCAGTTTTCTAAAGAGTAAATGTACAAAAAAGCTAAAAATGTCTATATTTTGCCCTCCCCCTTTCGGCCCCATACGGTCAATTTTGATAGTTGATTTTTACAGGAATAGTTTCTTAAAGTAATAAAGAATAACTCTACAAAATTTGATCAAGATCAGGAGAGAGTTGTAATTTTTGCCCCCACTCACATTTTAGATAGTTGAGGGGGGGGGGGGGTCGGATTACAAAAAATCTTGAAATTATTTTTTAGATATTTGCAAATAAATAACTCTCAGTTTTCTAAAGAGTAAATGTACTAAAAAGCTAAAAATTTCTATTT